>JAWWOG010000020.1:0-233963 GCA_033961575.1 Aselliscus stoliczkanus | reverse complement strand
GGTTTGTGTTAGGGCTAGAGTTAGCGTTAGGGTTAGGGTTAGGGTTAGGGCTAGGGGTCGGGTTATGTTTATGGCAAGGTCTAGGGCTAGGGTTAGGGCGAGGGTTACTGTTACGATTAGGGTTACGGTTATGGTTAGTGCTAGGGTTAGTGTTAGGGCTTGAGCTATGGCTAGGCATAGGGTTAGGCTTAGTGCTAGGGCTAGGGTTAGGGTAAGGGCTTCGGCTCGGGCTAGGTTTAGGGCTACATCTCGGGTTAGGGTTAGGGTTAGGGTTAGGGCTAGGGCTAGGACTAGGTCTAGGGTTAGGTTTAGAGCTAGGGCTAGGACTAGGGTTAAGTCTAGGTTTTGGGTTAGGGCTAGGGTTAGGATTAGGGTTAGGGTTCAGGCTATGGGTATGGTTATGGTTAGGGGATGGCTAGGGTTAGGGCTAGGGTTAGGGCTAGGACTAGGGCTAGGTTTAGTGTTAGGGCTAGTGTGAGCGCTAGGGCTAGGCTTTGGGCTTGGGCTAGGTTTAAGGTTAAGGAGGGGAACAGTTGGTTAATTGGGCAAGGGGAACAGCCAAGTTTTGTGCTTTAACCTTCATTGTGGTGGGAGCCAGTCGCCGTCTGGCTTCCCGTTGGCAGCTCATGTCCCCTAAGCTTAAAGTGCTCTGTTCAATCTCAGTTGCGGGTTGGAGTAGCGACCGTCCTTTGTGGGAGTGAAAACCCAGCAGCCTTTTTGTTAAGCGTGCATGCCCTATCCACTGAGCCATCCGGACGGCAGCTCAGCTCAAGGTACCGAGTTCAATCTTTAGTTGCGGGTGGGCGGAGCCCACCATTGAACAGGCAATCCGGTTGTTATACCAGCTGAGCCATCCTGCCACTCCTTGGCAGCTCAGTGTTAGCTCTGCTCAGGCGAAGCATTCACTGCCGCATATGGGAATCAAACCGGTGTCCCAGTTGCTCAGAGCACGTGCTCTATGCCAACTCCTAACCAACTGAGCCAGGTGCCTGGACAGATGTTCACACTTTTAGATCATAATTTTTTATGCTAGGGCTGGCCGAGTGGCACAGCGGTTAAGCACGTTATTAGGAAGCCAGTGGCCCCGGTTACATGCCACATATGAGGGCTATGGTTATGGTCATGGTTATGGTTACGGCTAGGTTAGTGATAGGCTAGGGCTAGGGCTAGGGATAGGTTTCTGGCTAGGGCTAGGTTTAGTGTTAGGGTTAAGGTTAGTGTTATGTTTAGGTTTAGGGCTAGGGCTAGGGTTAGGTTTAGGGTTAGGTTTACGGTTAGGGTTAGGGCTAGGGCTAGTGTTAGCGCTCAGTCTAGGCCTAAGTTGAGTGCTAGGGCTAGGTTTATGGTTAGGGTTAGTGTTATGGTCAGGGCTAGGGCTAGGTTTAGTGTTAAGCCCAGTGGTATGGTTCATATAAGCGCTAGGGCTAGGTCTACGTCTAGGATTAGGGTTAGGGCTAGGGCTAGGGCTAGGGTTAGGTCTAGGGTTTGGGTTAGTGCTAGGGTTAGGATTAGGGTTAGGGTTCATGCTATGGTTATGGTCATGGTTATGGTTACGGCTAGGTTAGTGATAGGCTAGGGCAAGGGCTAGGGTTCGGGCTAGTGCTAGGACTAGGCTTGGGGTAGGGTTAGGGGTAGGCTTATGGCTTGGGCTAGAGCTGGGTTTAGGGTTAGGGCTAGGGTTAGGCTTAGGTCTACGGCTAGTGCTAGGGCTAGGGCAAGGGCTAGGGCTGGGGTCAGGGCTAGGTTTAGGGCTAGGGCTATTAATAGGATTACGTCTAAGCTTCGGGCTATGTTTAGGGTTAGGACTAGGACTAGGGTTAGGTTTAGCGTTAGTGTTATGGCTAGGGCTAGGGCTATCGTTATGGCTACTGCCAGTGCTCGGGTTAGTGCTAGGGCTATGCCTAAGTCTTCCATTAGGGTTAGGTTTAGGGTTAGGTTTAATGTTGGTTTAGGGAAAGGCTTATTCCTGGGGCTAGGTCTACGGCTAGGTTTAGGGCTAGGGCTCAGGTTAGGGCTAGGGCGAGGACTAGGGCTAAGGCTAGGGCTAGCGTTACGGTTAGTGCTAGGTCTAGGGCAAGGGTTAGTGCTAGGGCTAGGGGTAGGGTTTAGGGCTATGGCTACGGTTAGGGTTAGGGTTAGCGTTAAGGCTAATGCTAGGGCTAGGGCTAGGGTTAATGTTAGGACTAGGTCTAGGACTAGGGTTAGTGCTAGGGCTAAGTTGATCGTCAGGTTTAAGGTTAGCATTATGATTAGGTTTAGGGTTACGGTTAGGTCTAGGGCTAGGGTTAGGTCTTGGGCTAGGTTTAGGCCTAGGGCTAGGTTTAGTGATAGGGTTGGTGTTAGGTATTGGGCTAGGGATACGGATAGGGATAGGGTTACGGCTAGGGGTAGGTTTAGGGCTAGGGCTAGGGCTAAGGCTAAGTCTAGCATTAGGATTTGGGCTAGGGCTAGTGCTATAATTAGGGCTAGGGCTAGGTTTAGTGTCAGGACTAGGTTTAGTGTTAAGTCTAGGACTTGGACTAGGGCTAGGTTTAGGGTTAGGTCTAGGGCAAGTGTTAGGGCTAGTGCTAGGGTTAGGACTAGTGCTAGGTTTCGTGTTAGGGTTACGGTGAGGGTTAGAGATAGGTTTAGGTTTAGGGTTAGGGTTATGGCTAGGATGACATTTAGGGTTAGGGTTAGGTTTAGGTCTAGGTCTAGTGTTAGGGTTAGTGCTGGGGCTATTGCTATCATTAGGGCTACGGCTATGGCTAGGTTTAGAGCTAGTGCGAGGGTCAGTATTCCGGATAGGGCTAGGACTAGGGTTAGGGCTATGGCTAAGGTTAGGGATAGGACAGGGGTAGGGCTAGGACTAGGGCTAGGGGTAGGGTCAGGGCTACCGTTAGGGCTCTGGTAGTGTTAGGTTTAGGGTTAGGGATAGGTTTATTGTTTAAGGCTAGGACTAGGGCGAGGGTTAGATATAGGGTTAGGGTTATGGATAGGGCAAAGGCTAGGGATAGGGCTATGGTTAGGGTTAGGGTTAGGGCTAGTGCTAGGGTTAGGACTAGGGCTAGGTTTAGTGTTAGGTTTAGGGTGAGGGTTAGAGATAGGTTTAGGGTTAGAGTTAGGTTTATGGCTAGGGTGAGTTGAGGGTTAGGGTTAGGGCTATGGTTAGGGCTGGGCTAGTGTTAGTGTTAGGGCTAGGTGTAGGGCTCGGATTAGGGCTAGGGCTAGGGCTAGTACTACGGCTAGGGCTAGGGATAGGACTCAGTTTAGGGTTATGGCTAGGGCTAGGATTACGTTTAGGGCTAGGGTTAGAGTTAGGGCTAGGCTTAGTGTTGGGGTTAGTGTTAGGGTTAGTACAAGTGCTAGAATTTGGTTTAGTGCTAGGTTTAGGGCTAGGGCTAGGGTGATGGCCAGGGCTATGTTTAGGGCAACCTGGACAACAGAGAAAACTGAGGTAACAGAGAGGAGCTTGGCAACAGTGAGGACTCAAGCAACAGAGAGGACACAGGTAACAGACAGGAGATTGGCAACAGGAAGGACCAAGGCAAAAGGGAGAACCTAGCCAACAGAGAACCCTCAACCAACAGAGGGGAACTTCGCAACAGGAAGGACCCAGGTAAGAGGGATGACACAGGCAACAAAGAACACTAAGGTAACAGAGAGGAGGTAGGCAACAGGGAGGACACAGGCAGAAGCGAGGACCTGGGCAACAGAGAAAACTCAGGTAACACAGAGGAGCTTGGCCACAGGAAGGACCCAGGCAACAGGTAGGGCTCAGGCAACAGAGAGGACCCAGGTGACAGAGAGGAGCTGGGCAACATGAGAGAACAGGCAATAGGGAGGACTTCGGCATGGGGAGGACAGAGGCATTGGCGATTATGCAGGCAACGGGAAGGAAACAGGTAATGTGAAGGAGACACGTCACATTGAGGGCATAGGTAACAGTAGGAAGGGAGGCAACAGAGAGGGCACACATAACAGAGAGCAGCTTGGCCACAGCAAGGGCCCAGGCAACAGGGAGTACCCAGGCGACGGGGAAGTCCGACGTCACAGAGAGGAACATGGGAACAGCAGGGACCCAGGCAACAGAGAAGAACCAGGCAACACAGGACCCAGGTAACAGAGAGGAGCTTGACAATAGGAAGGACCGAGGCAACAGGGAAGACCCAGGCAAAAGAGAGGACCCAGGGAAGAGAGAGGAGCTTGGCCACGGAAGGAACCAGGTATTAGGGAGGATCCAGGGAACAGAGAGGACCCAGGTCACAGAGAGGAACTTGGCAACAGGAAGGACCCAGGCAACAGGGTAATCCAGGCAACAGAGAGGTCCCAGTCCACCGAGAGGATCTTGGCAACAGAGAGTACCTTGGAAACAGGAAGGACCCAGGCAACAGGGAGGACCTCGGCAACACAGAGGACCCAGGTAACAGAGAGGAGCGTGGCAACAGGAAGTACCCAGGTAACGGGGAGGAACCATGCAACAGAGATAACCCAGGTAACAGAGAGTAGCTTGGCATCAGGAAGGACCCAGGTAACAGGAAGAACTCAGGCAACAGGGAGGAACCAGGATATAGAGAGGCGCTTGGCAACAGGAAGGACCCACACAACAGAGAGTAGCTTGGCATCAGGAAGGTCCCACGTAACAGGAAGAACTCAGGCAACAGGGAGGACCCAAGTTACAGAGAGGAGCTTGGCAACAGGCAGGACCCAGGCAACAGGGAGGACCCAAGTAACAGAAAGGACCCAGGAAACAAAGAGGAGCTTCGAAACAGGAAGGACCCAGGCAAGAGTGAGTGCCCAGGTAACAGAGAGGAGCTTGGCAACAGGGAGGACCCAGGCAAAAGGGGGGACATAGGCAACAGAGAAGTCTGAGGTAACATAGAGGAGCTTGGCAACAGGAAGGACCCAGGCAATAGGGAGGACCACGGCAATAGGGAGGACGCAGGCATTGGGGATGATACAGGCAACGCGAAGGAAACGGGCAATGTGAAGGAGCCAGGTAACAGTGAGGGCCTAGGTGAGAGGGAGGACCCAGGCAACACAAAGGACCGAGGTAACAGAGACCACCTTGGGAATAGGAAGGACCCAAGTAACAGGGAATACGCAGGGAACAGAAAAGACCCAGATAACAGAGAGGAGCTTGGTAACAGGAATGACCCAGGTAAAGGAAGAACCGAGGCAATGGGGAGGACCCAGGTATCAGAGAGGAGCTTTGAAACGGGGAGTACCCAGGCAACAGGGAAGACCCATGTAACAGAGACGACCTTGGCAACAGTAAGTTCTCAGGCATCAGGGAGGACCCAACAAATGGGGAGGACCCAGGCGTTGGGGAGGATCAAGGGAAAGGAAAGCACCCAGGTAACTTGAAGGAGCCAGGTAACAGTGAGGGCATAAGTAACAGTGATGTCCCAGGCATCAGGGAGGACCCAGGCAATGGGGAGGACGCAGGTATTGGGGAGGAACTACGCAACGGGAAGGACCCAGGTAACGTGAAGGGGAGAGGTAACAGTGAGGGCCTAGGTAACAGGGAGGACCCAGGCAACAAAGAGGATCCACGTAACAGAGAGGAGCTTAGAAACAGGAAGAACTCCGGCAACAGGGAGGACCCAGGCAAGGCGGAGGACCCAGGTATTTGGGAGGATCCAGGCACGGGAAGGTCCCGGGTAACTTGAAGGACCAAGGTAACAGAAGGACCCGGGCAACAGGGAGGACCCTGGATACAGAGCAGATTGGCAGGAGGTAGGAACCAGGCAATGGGGAGGACACAACTAACAGGAGACTGACAACAGGAAGGACGCAGACAACATGGAGGACCCAGGCAACAGATAGGAACCAGGTAACAGGGAGGAGCTTGGCAAAAGGAAGCAACAAGGAAACAGGGACGACACAGGCCACAGAGAGGACCCTGGTAACAGAGAGGAGCTTCGCAACAGGGAGGACGCAGGCAAAAGGGAGGACACAAGCAACAGAGAGGACCAAGGTAACAGATAGGAGCTTGGCAAAAGGATGCACCCAGACAACAGGGAGGACACAGGAAACAGAGAGGAGCTTGGCAACAGTGAGGACTCAGGCAACAGACAGGACACAGGTAACAGACAGGAGATTGGCAACAGGAAGGACCCAGGCAACAGGGAGGACCCAAGCAACAGAGAGCACCCAGGTAAAGAGAGGAGCTTGGCAACAGGATGGACCCGGGCAACAGGGAGGACCCAGGAAACAGAGAGGAGCTTGGCAACAGTGAGGACTCAATCAACAGAGAGGACACAGGTACAATACAGGAGATTGGCAACAGGGAGGACCCAGGCAAAGGGAGAACCTAGCCAACAGAGATTCCTCAGATGTCAGAAAGGAACTTCGCAACAGGAAGGACCCAGGTAAGAGGGGTGACACAGGCAACAGAGAGGACCCAGGTAAGAGAGAGGAGCTTGGCCACAGGAATGAACCAGGTATTAGGGAGGATCCAGGGAACAGAGAAGACTCAGATCACAGAGAGGAACTTGGCAACAGGAAGGACCCAGGCAACAGGGTAATCCAGGCAACAGTGAGGTCCCAGGTCACCGAGAGGATCTTGGCAACAGAGAGTACCTTGGAAACAGGAAGGACCCAGGCAACAGGGAGGACCTAGGCAACAGAGAGGACCCATGTAACAGACAGGAGCATGGCAACAGGAATTACCCAGGTAACGGGGAGGACCCATGCAACCGAGATGACCCAGATAACAGAGAGTAGCTTGGCATCAGGAAGAACCCAGGTAACAGGAAGAACTCAGGCAACAGGGAGGACCCAGGTTACAGAGAGGCGTTTGGCCACAGGAAGGACCCACGTAACTGGAAGAACTCAGGCAACAGGGAGGACCCAGTTTACAGGGAGGAGCTTGGCAACAGGCAGGACACAGGCAACAGGGAGGACCCAAGTAACAGAGAGGACCCAAGAAACAAAGAGGAGCTTGGCAACAGGAAGGACCCAGGCAATAGGGAGGACCACGGCAATAGGGAGGACCCAGGCATTGGCGATGATACAGGCAACGGGAAGGATACGGATAATGTGAAGGAGCCAGGTAACAGTGTGTGCCTAGGTGAGAGGGAGGACCCAGGCAACACAAAGGACCAAGGTAACAGAGACCATCTTGGGAATAGGAAGGACCCAGGTAACAGGGAATACACAGGTAACAGAAAGGACCCAGATAACAGAGAGGAGCTTGGCAACAGGAATGACCCAGGTAACACGAAGAACCCAGGCAATGGGCAGGACCCAGGTATCAGAGAGGAGCTTGGAAACAGGGAATACCCAGGCAACAGGGAGGACCCATGTAACAGAGACGACCTTGGCAATAGGAAGGTCCCAGGCAACAGGGAGGACCCAGAAAACGGGGAGGACCGAGGCATTGGGGAGGATCAAGGGAAAGGAAAGCATCCATGTAACTTGAAGGAGCCAGGTAACAGTTAGGGCATAAGTAACAGAGATGTCCCAGGCATCAGGGAGGAGCCAGGCAATGGGGAGGTCCCAGGTATTGGGGAGGAACCACGCAACGGGAAGGACCCAGGTAACGTGAAGGGGCCAGGTAACAGTGAGGTCCTAGGTAACAGGGAGGACCCAGGCAACAGAGAGGACCCAGGTAACAGAGAGGAGCTCAGCAATAGGGAGGAACCCGGCAAAAGATAGGATCTAGGCAACAGAGAAGACTCAGGTAACAGAGTGGAGCTCGGCAACAGGATTGTCCCAGGTAACAGGAAGAATCCAGGCAATGGGTAGGACCCAGGTAACAGAGAGGAGGTTGGAAACAGGGAGTACCCAGGCAACAGGGAGGACCCAGCCAAAAGGGAAGACCTACGCATGGCGTAGGATCCCGGCAACGGGCACGACGAGGTAAAGTGAAGGAGACACGTATCAGTGAGGGCCTAGATAAAATGGAGGACTATGGTATCAGAAAGGATCCAGTTAACATAGACTAGATTTGCAACAGGAAGAACTCAGGCAACGGGGAGGACTCAGGCATTGCGAAGGATACAGACAACGGCTGGGACCCAGGAAACGTGAAGTAACCAGGTAAGAGTGAGGGCCGAAGTAACAGGGAGTACTCACGCAACATTGAGGAGCCAGACATCGGGGAGGACACAGGCTTTAAGGAGGATCCAGGTAACTGGAAGGACCCAGGTAATATGAAGCAGCCAGGTAACAGTGAGGGCCTAGGTAACAGGGAGGACCCAGGCAACCGAGAGGTCGCAGGTAAAAGAGAGGAGCTTGGCAACCGGCAGGACCGAGGCAACAGGGTGGACGCAAGACACAGAGAGGACCCAGGTTACAGAGAGGAGCTTGGCTACAGGAAGGACCCAGGAAATAGGGAGGACCCAGGCAACAGAGAGAATCCAGGTAACAGAGAGGAGCTTGGCAACAGGAATGACCCAGGTAACAGGAAGGACACAGGCAACGGGGAGGATTCAGGTAACAGAGAGGAGATTGGCAACTGGAAAGACCCAGACTACATGGAGGACCCAGGCAACAGAGAGGACCCAAGTAACAGGGAGATTGGCAACAGGAAGGACCCAGGCAACAGGGAGAACCCAGGCAATGGCTAGGACCCAGGCATTGAGGAGGATCCAGGCAACAGGAAGAACCCAGATAATGTGAAGGACCCAGGTAACAGATGGACCCAGGCAACAGAGAGGTCCCAAGTAACATAGAGGACCTTGGCAACAGGGAGGACTCAGGCAGCAGAGAAGACCCAGGTAACACAGAGGAGCTCGGCAACAGGGAGGAACCCGGCAAAAGATAGGACCTAGGAAACAGAGAAGTCTCGTAACAGAGAGGAGCTTGGCAACAGATAGGACCCAGGCAACAGGGAGGACACAGGCAACAGAGAGGACTCAGGTAACACAGAGGAGCTTTTCAACAGGAAGGACCCAGGCAATAGGGGGAACCCAGCAATGGGGAAGACCCAGGCATCGGGGATGATGCATGCAATGGTAAGGAACCAGGAAACGTGAAGAAGCCAGGTAACAGTGAGTGCCTAGGTAACAGGGAGGACCCAGCCAACAGAGAGGACCCCAGGTTACAGAGAGGAGCTTGGGAACAGGATAGACCCAGCAACAGGGAAGACCCAGGCAACAGAGCGGACCCAGGCAATGGGGAAGACTCAGGCATTGGGGAGGATCCAGGCAACGGGAAGGACCCAGGTAATGTGAAGGACCCAGGTAACAGAACACTGAGGCAACAGAGAGGACCGAGGTAACAGAGACCATCTTGGGAATAGGAAGGATCCAGGTAACAGGGAATACCCAGGTAACAGAGAAGACCCACGTAACAGAGAGGAGCTTGGCAACAGGGATGACCCAGGTAACAGGAAGAACCCAGGCAACAGGGAGGACACAGGTAACAGAGAGGGGCTTGGAAACAGGGAGTACCTAGGCAACAGAGAGGACCCATGTAACAGAGACGACCTTGGCAACAGGAAGCACTCACGCAGCAGGGAGGACCCAGCAAATGGGGAGGATCCAGGCATTGGGGAGGATCGAGGGAAAGGAAAGGACCCAGATATTTGAATGAGACAGGTAACCGTGAGGGCGTAAGTAACAGAGATATCCCAGGCATCAGGGAGGACCCAGGCAATGGGGAGGACGCAGGTATTGGGGAGGAACCACGCAACGGGAAGGAACCAGGTAACGTGAAGTGGCGAGGTAACAGTGAGGGCCTAGGTAACAGGGAGGACCCACGGAACAGAGATAATCCAGGTAACAGAGAGGAGATTTGCAACAGGAAGGACCCAGGCAACTGAGAGGACCTAGGCATTGTGAAGGATCCAGGCAAAGGGATGGATCCCGGTAAGGTGAAGGAGCCAGGTAACAGTGAAGCCCTAGGTAACAGGAAGGACCAAGACAACATTGAGGACCCAGGCAACGGGGAGGACCCAGGCTTTCGGGATGTACCAGGTAACTGGAAGTACCCAGGTGATGTGAAGGACCCAGTTAACAGTGAGGTCCTAGGTAAAAGGAAGGACCCAGGCAACATGGAGGACCCAGGCAACGGGGAGGACGCCGGTTCCAGAAAGGATCTTGGCAACAGGAAGGTCCCAGGTAACAGCGATGTCCCAGGCAACAGGGAGGACCCAGGCAACGGGAAGGACCCACGTAACAGAGACGAGCTTGGCAGCAGCAATTACCCAGACAATAGGGAAGACCCAGGCAACAGAGAGGACCAATTATAACAGAGAGGAGCTTGGCAACAGGAAGGACACAGGCAACAGGGAGACCCAGGAAACAGATATGACCTAGGTATCAGAGAGAAGCTGGGAAACAGGAAGGACAATGGGGAGAATCCAGGCAAAGGGAAGGACCCAGGTAACGTGAAGAAGCCAGGTAACAGTGAGGGCCTAGTTAACAGGGAGGACCCTGACATCATGGAGGATCCAGGCAACGGGGAGCACCCCAGTAATAGAGAGGAGCTTGGCATCAGGAAGGACTCAGGCAACATGGAGGACCCAGGCAACGGGGAGGACCCAGGCATGGCGTAGGATCCAGGCAACGGCTATTAAACAGGTAACGTGAAGGAGACATGTATCAGTGAGCGCCTAGATAAAAGGGAGGATTATGGCAACAAAGAGGATCCAGTTAACAGAGAGGAGATTTGCAACAGGAAGGTCCCAGGCAACGGGGAGGATTCAGGCATTGTGGAGGATCGAGGGAACGGGAAGGAACCAGGTAACGTGAAAGTGACAGGTAACAGTGAGGTCTTAAGTAACAGAGAGGTCCCAGCCAACAGGGAGGACCCAGCCAAAAGGGAGGACCCAGGTATTGGGGAGGAACCATGCATCGGGAAGGACCCAGGTAACGTGAAGGGGCCAGGTAACAGTGAGGGCCTAGGGAACCGGGAGAACCCAGGCAACAGAGAAGACCCACGTAACAGAGAGGAGCTTGGCAACAGCAGAGACCCAGGCAACAGGAAGGACCCAGACAACAGGGAGGACCCAGGCAACGGTGAGGGCCCAGGTAACAGAGAGGAGCTTGGCAACAGGGAGGACCCAGGCAAAACGGAGGACCTAGGCAACAGAGAAGTCTCAGGTAACAGAAAGTAGCTTGGCAACAGGAGGGACCCAGTCAATAGGGAGGACACGAGCATTCGGGATGATACAGGCAACGGGAAGGAAACGGGTAACGGGAGGGAGCCAGGTAACAGTGAGGGCCTAGGTGAGAAGCAGGACCCAGGCAACTCAGAGGACCGAGGTATCACAGAGCATTTTGTGAATAGGAAGGACCCAGGTAACAGGGAATACCCAGGTAACAGAGAAGACCCAGGTAACAGAGAGGAGCTTGGCAACAGGAATGACCCAGGTAACAGGAAGAACCCAGGCAACAGGGAGGACACAGGTAACAGAGAGGGGCTTGGAAACAGGGAGTACCCAGGCAACAGAGAGGACCCATGTAACAGAGACGACCTTGGCAAAAGGAAGGACCCAGGCAACAGTGAGGACTCTAGCAACAGAGATGACCCAGGTAACAGAGAGGTGCTTGCCAACAGGAAGGACCCAGGCAACAGACAGTAGCTTGGCAACAGGAATGACCCAGGCACCAGGAAGGACCCAGGCAACAGGGAGGTCCCAGGCAAAGGTGAGGGCCCAGGTAACAGCGAGGAGCTTGACAACAGGAAGTACCTAGGCTACAGGGAGAACCCTGCAAACAGGGTGGACCCAGGCATTGGGGAGGATCGAGGGAAAGGGAAGGACCCAGGTAACGTGCAGGGGAAGGTCACAGTGAGGGCCTAGGTAACAGAGAGAACCCAGGCAACAGAGAAGACCCACGCAACAGAGAGGAGCTTGGCAACAGCAAGGTCTGAGGCAATAGGAAGGACCCAGGCAACAGAGAGGACCCAGGTAACAGAGAGTAGCTTGGCAACAGGAAGGACCCAGGCAACAGGGAGGACCCAGGCAATGTGGAGGACCCAGTCATTGGGGAGGATCCAGGCATCGGGAAGGACCCAGGTAACGTGAAGGACCAAGGTATCCAAAGGACCCAGCAACAGACAGGACCCAAGCAACAGAGAGGACCCAGGTAATAGAGAGGAGCTTGGCAACAGGATGGACCCAGGCAACAGAGACGACCCAGGAAACAGAGAGGAACTTGGAAACAGTGAGGACTCAGGCAACAGAGAGGACAAAGGTAACAGACAGGAGATTGGCAACAGGAAGGACCCAGGCAACAGGGAGGACCCAAGCAACAGAGAGCACCCAGGTAACAGAGAGGAGCTTGGCAATAGGATGGACCCAGGCAACAGGGACGACCCAGGAAACAGAGAGGAGCTTGGCAACAGTGAGGACTCAAGCAACAGAGAGGACAGAGGTAACAGACAGGAGATTGGCAACAGGGAGGACCCAGGCAAAAGGGAGAACCTAGCCAACAGAGATTCCTCAGCTGACAGAGAGGAACTTCGCAACAGGAAGGACCCAGGTAAGAGGGATGACACAGGCAACAGAGAAGACCAAGGTAACAGAGAGTAGGTAGGCAACAGGGAGGACCCAGGCTACAGGGAAGTCTGACATAACAGAGAGAATCTTGGCAACAGCAGGGACCCAGGCAACAGGGATGACTCAGGCAACAGAGAGGACCCAGGAAAGAGAGGGTATATTGGACAGAGGAAGCAACCAGGTATTAGGGAGGATCCAGGGAAGAGAGAGGACCTAGGTAACAGAGAGGAACTTTGCAATATGAAGGACTCAGGCAACAGGGTAATCCAGGCAACAGAGAGGTCCCAGGTCACCGAGAGGATCTTGGCAACAGAGAGTACCTTGGAAACAGGAATATCCAGGAAACAGGGAGCACCTAGGCAACAGAGAGGACACAGGTAACAGAGAGGAGCGTGGCAACAGGAAGTACCCAGGTAACGGGGAGGACCCATGCAACAGAGAAGACCCAGGTAACAGAGACTAGTTTGGCATCAGGAAGGATCCAGGTAACAGGAAGAACTCAGGCAACAGGGAGGACCCCGGTTACAGAGAGGCGCTTGGCAACTGGAAGGACCCACGCAACAGAGTGTAGCTTCGCATCAGGAAGGACCCACGTAACAGGAAGAACTCAGGCAACAGGGAGGACTCAGGTTACAGTGAGGAGCTTGGCAACAGGCAGGACCCAGGCAACAGGGAGGACCAAGGCAGAAGCGAGGACCTGGGAAACAGAGAAAACTCAGGTAACAGAGAGGATCTTGGCAACAGGAAGGACCCAGGCAACAGGTAGGACTGAGGCAACAGAGAGAACCCAGGTCACAGAGAGGAGCTTGGCAACAGGAGAGACCCAGGCAATAGGGAGGACTCCAGCTTGGGGAGGACAGAGGCATTGGCGATTATGCAGGCAACGGGAAGGAAACAGGTAATGTGAAGGAGACACGTCACATGGAGGGCATAGGTAAGAGTAGGAAGGGAGGCAACATAGAGGACACACGTAAGAGAGTGCAGCTTGGCAACAGCAAGGGCCGAGGCAACAGAGAGTAGGTAGGCATCAGGAAGGACCCAGGTAACAGGAAGAACTCAGGCAACAGGGAGAACCCCGATTACACAGAGGAGCCAGGCAACACAGGACCCAGGTAACAGAGAGGAGCTTGGCAACAGGAGTTACCCTGGCAACAGTATTACCCAGGCAACAGATAGGACTCAGGTAACAGAGAGGTGATTGTCCACAAGAGTTCCCCAGGTAAGAGAGAGGAGCTTGGCAACAGAGTATACCCAGGAAAGAGGAGTTACACAGGCAACAGGAGTTAGCCTGGTAATAGAGAGGAGCTTGCCAACAGGAGTTAAACAGGCAACAGGAGTTACCACGGCAACAAGAGTTAGCCCGGTAATAGAGAGGAGCTTGCCAACAGGAGTTAAACAGGCAACAGGAGTTACCACGGCAACAGGAGTTACCCACGTAATAGGCAGGAGCTTGGAAACAGGATTTACCCAGCCAACAGGAGTTACCCAGGCAACAGAGAGGTCCCAGGCCACCGAGAGGATCTTGGCAACAGAGAGTACCTTGGAAACAGGAAGGACCCAGGCAACAGGGAGGACCTAGGCAACAGAGAGGACCCAGGTAACAGAGAGGAGCGTGGCAACAGGAAGTACCCAGGTAACGGGGAGGACCCACGCAACAGAGATGACCCAGGTAAATGAGAGTAGCTTGGCATCAGGAAGGACCCAGGTAACAGGAAGAACTCAGGCAACAGGGAGGACCCAGGTTACAGAGAGGCGTTTGGCAACAGTGAGGACTCAAGCAACAGAGAGGACAATGGTAACAGTCAGGAGATTGGCAACAGGAAGGACGCAGGCAAAAGGGAGAACCTAGCCAAAAGAAAACCCTCAGCTAACAGAGAGGAACTTCGCAACAGGAAGGAACCAGGTAAGAGCCATGACACAGTCAACAGAGAACACCAAGGTAACAGAGAGGAGGTAGGGAACAGGGAGGACCCAGGAAGAAGCGAGGACCTGGGCAACAGAGAAAACTCAGGTAACAGAGAGGAGCTTGGCAACAGGAAGGACCCAGGCAACAGGTAGGACTCAGGCAACAGAGAGGACCCAGGTCACAGAGGGGAGCTTGTCAACAGGAGAGACTCAGGCAATAGGGAGGACTCCGGCATGGGGAGGACAGAGGCATTGGCGATTATGCAGGCAACGGGAAGGAAACAGGTAATGTGAAGGAGACACGTCACATTGAGGGCGTAGGTAACAGTAGGAAGGGAGGCAGCAGAGAGGACACACGTAACGGAGAGCAGCTTGGACACAGCAAGTTCCCAGGCAACAGGGAGTACCCAGGCGACGGGGAAGTCCCACGTAACACAGAGGAGCTTGGCAACAGCAGGGACCTAGGCAACAGAGAGGAACCAGGCAACACTGGACCCAGGTACAGAGAGGAGCTTGACAACAGGAAGGACCAAGGCAACAGGGATGACCCAGGCAACAGAGAGAACCCAGGTAAGAGAGAGGAACTTGACCACAGGAAGGAACCAGGTATTAGGGAGGATCCAGGGAACAGAGAGGACCCAGGTCACAGAGAGGAACTTGGCAACAGGACGGACCCAGGCAACAGGGTAATCTAGGCAACAGTGAGGTCCCAGGTCACCGAGAGGATCTTGGCAAGAGAGAGTACCTTGGAAACAGGAAGAACCCAGGCCACAGGGAGGACCTAGGCAACAGAGAGGACCCATGTAACAGAGAGGAGCATGGCAACAGGAATTACCCAGGTAACGGGGAGGACCCATGCAACAGAGATGACCCAGGTAACAGAGAATAGCTTGGCATCAGGAAGGACCCACGTAACTGGAAGAACTCAGACAACAGGGAGGACCCACATTACAGGGAGGAGCTTGGCAACAGGCTGGACCCAGGCAACAGGGAGGACCCAAGTAACAGAGAGGACCCAAGAATCAAAGAGGAGCTTGGCAACAGGAAGGACCCAGGTAATAGGGAGGACCACGGCAATAGGGAGGACCCAGGCATTGGGGATGAGACAGGCAACGAGAAGGATACGGATAACGTGAAGGAGCCAGGTAACAGTGACGGCCGAGGTAACAGGGAGTACTCACGCAACATTGAAGAGCCAGACATCAGGGAGGACACAGGCTTTAAGGAGGATCCAGGTAACTGGAAGGACCCAGGTAATATGAAGGAGCCAGGTAACAGTGAGGGCCTAGGTAACAGGGAGGACCCAGGCAACGGAGAGGTCGCAGGTAACAGAGAGGAGCTTGGCAACCGGCAGGACCGAGGCAACAGGGTGGACGCAAGACACAGAGAGGACCCAGGTTACAGAGAGGAGCTTGGCTACAGGAAGGACCCAGACAACAGGGAGGACCCAGGCAACAGAGAGAATCCAGGTAACAGAGAGGAGCTTGGCAACAGGAATGACCCAGGTAACAGGAAGGACACAGGCAAAGGGGAAGACCCATGTAACAGAGAGGAGCTTGGAAACAGGGAGTACCCAGGCAACAGAGAGGACCCATGTAACAGAAACGACCTTGGCAATAGGAAGCACCCACGCAGCAGGGTGGACCCAGCAAACGGGGAGGACACAGGCATTGGGGAGGATGGAGGGAAAGGAAAGGACACAGGTACTTGTATGAGACAGGGAACAGTGAGGGCCTAAGTAACAGAGATGTCCCAGGCATCAGGGAGGATTCAGGCAATGGGGAGGACGCAGGTATTGCGGAGGAACCACGCAACGGGAAGTTCCCAGGTAACATGAAGAGGCCAGGTAACAGTGAGGGCCTAGGTAACAGGGAGAACCCAGGCAAAAGAGAGGAACCACGTAACAGAGAGGAGCTTGGCAACAGCAAGTATCCAGGCAACAGGAAGGAACAGGCAACAGAGAGCACACAGGTAACAGAGAGTAGCTTGGTAACAGGAAGGACACAGACAACAGAGAGAACCCAGGCAATGGGGAGGACCCAGGCATTGGGGAGGATCCAGGCAACGGGAAGGTTCCAGGTACCTTGAAGGACCAAGGTAACAGAAAGACCCAGGCAACAGGGAGGACCCAGGAAACAGAGTAGATTGGCAACATGTAGGAACCAGGCAATGGGGAGGACTCAACTAACAGACAGGAGACTGACAACAGGAAGGACCCAGACAACATGGAGGACCCAGGCAATAGATAGGAACCAGGTAACAGGGAGGAGCTTGGCAAAAGGAATCACCCAGGACACAGGGACGACGCAGGCCACAGAGAGGACCCAGGTAACAGAGAGGAGCTTTGCAACAGGGAGGACGCAAGCAAAAGGGAGGACACAAGTAACAGAGAGGACCCAGGTAACAGAGAGGAGCTTGGCAACCGCAAGGACCTAGGCAATAGGGAGGACCCCAGCAATGAGGAGGATTCAGGCATTTGGGAGGATCCAGGCAATGGGAAATAACCAGGTAACGTGAAGGAGCCAGGTTACAGTGAGGGCCTAGGAAACAGGGAGGACCCAGGCAACAGAGAGAATCCAGGTAACAGAGAGGAGATTTGCAACAGGAAGGACCCAGGCAACTGGGAGGACCTAGGCATTGTGAAGGATCCAGGCAAAGGGATGTATCCTGGTTAGGTGAAGGTGCCAGGTAACAGTGAGGCCCTAGGTAACAGGAAGGACCCAGGCAACACTGAGGACCCAGGCAACGGGGAGGAACCAGGCTTTTGGGATGTACCATGTAACTGGAAGTACCCAGGTAATGTGAAGGAATCAGTTAACAGTGAGGGCCTAGGTAAAAGGAAGGACCCAGGCAACATGGAGGATCCAGCCAACGGGGAGGACCCCGGTAACAGAGAGGATCTTGGCAACAGGAAGGTCCCAGGCTACAGGAAGAACTCAGGCAAAGGGGAGGACCCAGGCTTTGGAGAGTTTCCAGGCAACAGGAAGGACCCAGGTAACGTGTAGGAGCCAGGTACCCGGGAGGGCCTAGTTAACAGAGTGGACACAGGCAACATGGAGGATCCAGGCAATGGGGAGCACCCCGGCAACAGAGAGGAGTTGGCTTCAAGAAGGACTCAGGCAACATGGAGGACCCAGGCAAAAGGGAAGACCCAGGCATGGCGTAGGATCCAGGCAATGGGTACGAAGTGGTAACGTGAGGGAGACAAGTATCAGTGAGGGCCTAGATAAAATGGAGGACTATGGTTAACAGAGAGGATCCAGTTAACAGAGAGTAGATTTGCAACAGGAAGGACTCAGGCAACGGGGAGGAAGCAGGCTTTCGGGAGGTACCAGGTAACTGGAAGTACCCAGGTGATGTGAAGGACCCAGTTAACAGTGAGGGCCTAGGTAAAAGGAAGGACCCAGGCAACATGGAGGACCCAGGCAACGGGGAGGACCCCGGTTCCAGAGAGGATCTTGGCAACAGGAAGGTCCCAGGTAACAGCGATGTCCCAGGCAACAGGGAGGACCCAGGCAACGGGAAGGACCCACGTAACAGAGACGAGCTTGGCAGCAGCAATTACCCAGACAATAGGGAGGACCCAGGCAACAGAGAGGACGGATCTAACAGAGAGAAGCTTGGCAACAGGAAGGACACAGGCAACAGGGCGAACCAGGAAACAGATATGACCTAGGTATCAGAGAGAAGCTGGGAAACAGGAAGGACACAGGCAACAGGGGTGACCCAGGCATTGGGGAGGATCCAGGCAAAGCGAAGGACACAGGTAATGTGAAGGAACCAGGTAACAGTGAGGGCCTAGGTAGCAGGGAGGACCCAGGCAACATGGAAGTCCCAGGCAACGGGGAAGAGCCAGGTCACAGAGATGAGCTTGGCATCAGAAAGGACCCAGCCAACATGGATTACCCAGGCAACGGGGAAGACCCAGGCATTGGGAAGGATACAGGCAAAGGGAAGGAACCAGGTAACGTGAAGGAGACACATAACAGTGAGGGCCTTGCTAACAGGGAGGAGCTAGGCAACAGGGAGGACTCAGGCAACAGAGAGGACCCAGGTAACAAGGAGGAGATTGGCAACAGGAAGGACCCAGGCAACGGGGAGGATTCAGGTAACAGAGAGGAGATTGGCAACTGGAAAGACCCAGACTACATGGAGGACCCAGGCAACAGAGAGGACCCAGGTAACAGGGAGATTGGCAACAGGAAGGACCCAGGCAACAGGGAGAACCCAGGCAATGGCTAGGACCCAGGCATTGAGGAGGATCCAGGCCAGGGGAAGAACCCAGGTAATGTGAAGGACCCAGGTAACAGATGGACCCAGGCAACAGAGAGGTCCCAAGTAACATAGAGGACCTTGGCAACAGGGAGGACTCAGGCAGCAGAGAAGACCCCGGTAACACAGAGGAGCTCGGCAACAGGGAGGAACCTGGCAAAAGATAGGACCTAGGAAACAGAGAAGTCTCGTAACAGAGAGGAGCTTGGCAACAGACAGGACCCAGGCAACAGGGAGGACACAGGCAACAGAGAGGACTCAGGTAACACAGAGGAGCTTTTCAACAGGAAGGACCCAGGCAATAGGGAGGAACCCAGCAATGGGGAAGACCCAGGCATCGGGGAGGATGCATGCAACGGTAAGGAACCAGGAAACGTGAAGAAGCCAGGTAACAGTGAGTGCCTAGGTAACAGGGAGGACCCAGCCAACAGAGAGGACCCCAGGTTGCAGAGAGGAGCTTGGGAACAGGATAGACCCAGCAACTGGGAGGACTCAGGCAACAGAGCGGACCCAGGCAATGGGGAAGACTCAGGCATTGGGGAGGATCCAGGCAACGGGAAGGACCCAGGTAATGTGAAGGACCCAGGAAACAGAACACTGAGGCAACAGAGAGGACCGAGGTAACAGAGACCATCTTGGGAATAGGAAGGATCCAGGTAACAGGGAATACCCAGGTAACAGAGAAGACCCACGTAATAGAGAGGAGCTTGGAAACACGAATGACCCAGGTAACAGGAAGAACCCAGGCAATGGGGAGGACCAAGGTAACAGAGAGGGGCTTGGAAACAGGGAGTACCCAGGCAACAGAGAGGACCCATGTAACAGAGACGACCTTGGCAACAGGAAGGTCCCGGTCAACAGGGAGGACCCAGCAAACGGGGAGGACCCAGGCATTGGGGAGGATCAAGGGAAAGGAAAGGACTCAGGTAACTTAAAGGAGCCAGGTAACAGTGAGGGCATAAGTAACAGAGATGTCCCAGGCATCAGGCAGGACCCAGGCAATGGGGAGGACCCAGGTATTGGGGAGGAACCACTCAACGGGAAGGACCCAGGTAACGTGAAGGGGCCAGGAAATAGTGAGGGCCTGGGTAACAGGGAGGACCCAGGCAACAGAGAGGATCCACGTAACAGAGAGGAGCTTAGCAATAGGATCGACCCAGGCAACAGGGAGGACCCAGGCAAGGGGGAGGACCCAGGTGTTTGAGAGGATCCAGGCAACGGGAAGGTCCCGGGTAACTTGAAGGACCAAGGTAACAGAAGGTCCCAGGCAACAGGGAAGACCCAGGAAACAGAGAGTAGATTGGCAAGAGGTAGGAACCAGGCAATGGGGAGGACTCAACTAACAGACAGGAGACTGACAACAGGAAGGACGCAGACAACATGGAGTACCCAGGCAACAGATAGGAACCAGGTAACAGGGAGGGGCTTGGCAAAAGGAAGCCACCAGGAAACAGGGACGAAACAGACCACAGAGAGGACCCAGGTAACAGAGAGGAGCTTGGCAACAGGATGCACCCAGGCAACAGGGAGGACCCAGGAAACAGAGAGGAGCTTGGCAACAGTGAGGACTCAGGCAACAGAGAGGACACAGGTAACAGACAGGAGATTGGCAACAGGAAGGACCCAGGCAACAGGGAGGACCCAAGCAACAGAGAGCACCCAGGTAAAAGAGAGGAGCTTGGCAAATGGATGGACCCAGGCAACAGGGAGGACCCAGGAAACAGAGAGGAGCTTGACAACAGTGAGGACTCAAGCAACAGAGAGGACACAGGTAACAGACAGGAGATTGGCAACAGGAAGGACCCAGGCAAAAGGGAGAACCTAGCCAACTGAGAACCCTCAGCTAACAGAGAGGAACTTCCCAACAGGAAAGACCCAGGTAAGAGCCATGACACAGGCAACAGAGAACACCAAGGTAACAGAGAGGAGGTAGGCATCAGGGAGGACCCAGGCAATGGGGAGGACACAGGTATTGGGGAGGAACCATGCAACGGGAAGGACCCAGGTAACGTGAAGTGGCGAGGTAACAGTGAGGGCCTAGGTAACAGGGAGGACCCAGGCAACAGAGAGGATCCACGTAACAGAGAGTAGCTTAGCAACAGGAAGAACCCCGGCAAAAGGGAGGACCCAGGCAAGGCGGAGGACCCAGGTATTTGGGAGGATGCAGGCATCGGGAAGGTCCCGGGTTATTTGAAGGACCAAGGTAACAGAAGGACCCAGGCAACAGGGAGGACCCTGGAAACAGAGTAGATTGGCAAGAGGTAGGAACCAGGCAATGTGGAGGACTCAACTAACAGGAGACTGACAACAGGAAGGACGCAGACAACATGGAGGACCCAGGCAACAGATAGGAACCAAGTAACAGGGAGGAGCTTGGCAAAAGTAAGCAACCAGGAAACAGGGACGACACAGGCCACAGAGAGGACCCAGCTAACAGACAGGAGCTTCGCAAAAGGGAGGACGCAGGCAAAAGGGAGGACACAAGCAACAGAGAGGACCCAGGTTACAGAGAGGAGCTTGGCAACAGGATGCACCTAGGCAACAGGGAGTACCCAGGAAACAGAGAGGAGCTTGGCAACAGTGAGGACTCAGGCAACAGAGAGGACACAGGTAACAGACAGGAGATTGGCAACAGCAAGGACCCAGGAAAACGGAGAACCTAGCCAACAGAAAACCCTCAGTTAACAGAGAGGAACTTCGCAACAGGAAGGAATCAGGTAAGAGTCATGACACAGTCAACAGAGAACACCAAGGTAACAGAGAGGAGCTTGGCAACAGGAGAGACCCAGGCAATAGGGAGGACTCCGGCATGGGGAGGACAGAAGCATTGGCGATTATCCTGCAACGGGAAGGAAACAGGTAATGTGAAGGAGACACGTCACATTGAGGGCGTAGGTAACCGTAGGAAGGGTGGCAGCAGAGAGGACACACGTAACGGAGAGCAGCTTGGCCACAGCAAGGGCCCAGGCAACAGGGAGTACCCAGGCGACGGGGAAGTCTGACGTAACATAGAGGAGCTTGGCAACAGCAGGGACCCAGGCAACAGAGAGGAACCAGGCAACACAGGACGCAGGTAACAGAGAGGAGCTTGACAACAGGAAGGACCCAGGCAACAGGAACGACCCAGGCAACAGAGAGAACCCAGGTATTTGGGAGGATCCAGGCAACGGGAAGGTCCCGGGTAACTTGAAGGACCAAGGTAACAGAAGGACCCAGGCAAGAGGGGGACCCAGGAAACAGAGAGTAGATTGGCAAGAGGTAGGAACCAGGCAATGGGGAGGACTCAACTAACAGACAGGAGACTGACAACAGGAAGCACGCAGACAACATGGAGGACCCAGGCAACAGATAGGAACCAGGTAACAGGGAGGAGCTTGGCAAAAGGAAGCAACCAGGAAACAGAGACGACACGGGCCACAGAGAGGACCCTGGTAACAGAGAGCAGCTTCGCAACAGTGAGAACACAGGCAAAAGGGAGGACACAAGCAAAAGAGAGGACCCAGATAACAGAGAGGAGCTTGGCAACAGCAGGGACTCAGACAACAGGGAGGACCCGGGAAACAGAGAGGAGCTTGGCAACAGTGAGGACTCAGGCAACAGAGAGGACACAGGTAACAGACAGGAGATTGGCAACAGGAAGGACCTAGGCAACAGGGAGGACCCAAGCAACAGAGAGCACCCAGGTAACAGAGAGGAGCTTGGCAACAGGATGGAACCAGGCAACAGGGACGACCCAGGAAACAGAGGGGAGCTTGACAACAGTGAGGAATCAAGCAACAGAGAGGACACAGGTGCAATACAGGAGATTGGCAACAGGGAGGACCCAGGCAAAGGGAGAACCTAGCCAACAGAGATTCCTCAGATGTCAGAGAGGAACTTCGCAACAGGAAGGACCCTGGTAAGTGGGATGACACAGGCAACAGAGAAGACCAAGGTAACAGAGAGGAGGTAGACAACAGGGAGGAAGCAGGCAGAAGCGAGGACCTGGGCAACAGAGAAAACTCAGGTAACAGAGAGGAGCTTGGCAACAGGAAGGACCCAGGCAACACGTAGGACTCAGGCAACAGAGAGGACCCAGGTCACACAGAGGAGCTTGGCAACAGGAGAGACACAGGCAACAGGGTAATCCAGGCAACAGAGAGGTCCCAGGTCACCGAGAGGATCTTGGCAACAGAGAGTACCTTGGAAACAGGAAGTTCCCAGGCAACAGGGTGGATCAAGGCAACAGAGAGGACCCAAGTAACAGAGAGGAGCGTGGCAACAGGAAGAACCCAGGTAACGGGGAGGACCCATGTAACAGAGATGACCCAGGTAACAGAGAGTAGCTTGGCATCAGGAAGGACCCAGGTAACAGGAAGCACTCAGGCAACAGGGAGGACCCAGGTTACAGAGAGGCGCTTGGCAACAGGAAGGACCCACGCAACAGAGAGTAGCTTGGCATCAGGAAGGACCCATGTAACAGGTAGAACTCAGGCAACAGGGAGCACCCATATTACAGAGAGGAGCTTGGCAACAGGCAGGACCCAGGCAAAATGGAGTACCCTAGTAACAGAGAGGACACAGGAAACAAAGAGGAGCTTGGCAACAGGAAGGACCCAGGCAACGGTGAGTGCCCAGGTAAGAGAGAGGAGCTTGGCATCAGGGAGGACCCAGTCAAAAGGGGGGACATAGGCAACAGAGAAGTCTGAGGTAACAGAGAGGAGCTTGGCAACAGGAAGTACCTAGGCAATTGGGAGGACCATGTCAATAGGGAGGACCCAGCAATTGGGGATGTTACAGGCAACGGGAAGGAAACGGGTAATGTGAAGGAGCCAGGTAACAGTGAGGGCCTAGGTGAGAGGTTGGACCCAGGCAACACAAAGGACCGAGGTAACAGAGACCATCTTGGGAATAGGAAGGACCCAGGTAACAGGGAATACACAGGTAACAGAAAAGACCCAGGTAACAGAGGAGCTTGGCAACAGGAATGACCCAGGTAACAGGAAGAACCCAGGCAATGGGGAGGACCCAGGTATCATACAGGAGCTTGGAAACAGGGAGTACCCAGGAACAGGGAGGAGCCATGTAACATAGACGAGGTTGGCAACAGGAACATTCCAGGCAACAGGGAGGACCCAGCAAACGGGGAGAACCCAGGCATTGGGGAGGATCAAGGGAAAGGAAAGCACCCAGGTAACTTGAAGTAGCCAGGTAACAGTGAGGGCATAAGTAACAGAGATGTCCCAGACATCAGGGAGGACCCAGGCAATGGGTAGGACCCAGGTATTGGGGAGGAACCATGCAACGGGAAGGACCCAGGTAACGTGAAGTGGCCAGGTAACAGTGAGGGCCTAGGTAACAGGGAGGACCCAGGCAACAGAGAGGATCCACGTAACAGAGAGTAGCTTGGCAACAGGAAGGACCCAGGCAACAGGGAGGACCCAGGTATTTGGGAGGATCCAGGCAACGGGAAACTCCCGGGTAACTTGAAGGACCAAGGTAACAGAAGGACCCAGGCAACAGGGAGGACCCAGGAAACAGAGAGTAGATTGGCAAGAGGTACAAACCAGGCAATGGGGAGGACTCAACTAACAGACAGGAGACTGACAACAGGAAGCACGCAGACAACATGGAGGACCCAGGCAACAGATAGGAACCAGGTAACAGGGAGGAGCTTGGCAAAAGTAAGCCACCAGGAAACAGGGTCGACACAGGCCACAGAGCTGACCCATGTAACAGAGGAGATTCGCAACAGGGAGGACGCAGGCAAAAGGGAGGACACAAGCAACAGAGAGGACCCAGGTAACAGAGAGGAGCTTGGCAACAGCAGGGACCCAGGCAACAGGGAGGACCCAGGAAACAGATAGGAGCTTGGCAACAGTGAGGACTCAGGCAACAGAGAGGACACGGGTAAGAGACAGGAGATTGGCAACAGGAAGGACCCAGGCAACAGGGAGGACACAAGCAACAGAGAGCACCCAGGTAACAGAGAGGACCTTGGCAACAGAATGGACCAATGCAACAGGGACGACCCAGGAAACAGAGAGGAGCTTGGCAACAGTGAGGACTCAAGCAACAGAGTGGACTCAGGTAACATACAGGAGATTGGCAACAGGGAGGACCCAGGCAAAAGGGAGAACCAAGCCAACAGAGATTCCTTAGCTGACAGAGAGGAACTTCGCAACAGGAAGGACCCAGGTAAGAGTGATGACACAGGCAACAGAGCAGACCAAGGTAACAGAGAGGAGGTAGGCAACAGGGAGGACCCAGGCAGAAGCGAGGACCTGGGCAACAGAGAAAACTCAGGTAACACAGAGCAGCTTGGCAACAGGAAGGACCCAGGCAACAAGTAGGACTCAGGCAACAGAGAGGACCCAGGTCACAGAGAGGAGCTTGGCAACAGGAGAGACCCAGGCAATAGGAAGGACTCCGGCATGGGGAGGACAGAGGCATTGGGGATTATGCAGGCAACGGGAAGGAAACAGGTAATGTGAAGGAGACACGTCACACTGAGGGCGTAGGTAACAGTAGGAAGGGAGGCAACGGAGAGGACACACGTAACAGAGAGCATCTTGGCCACAGCAAGGGCCCAGGCAACAGGGAGTACCCAGGCGACAGGGAAGTCCGACGTAACAGAGAGGAGCTTGGCAACAGCAGGGACCCAGGCAACAGAGAGGAACCAGGCAATACAGGACCCAGGTACAGAGAGGAGCTTGAGAACAGGAAGGACCCAGGCAACAGGGATGACCCAGGCAACAGAGAGGACCCAGGTAAGGGAGAGGAGCTTGGCCACAGGAATGAACCAGGTATTAGGGAGGATCCAGGGAACAGAGAGGACCCAGATCACAGAGAGGAACTTGGCAACAGGAAGGACCCAGGCAACAGGGTAATCCAGGCAACAGAGAGGTCCCAGGTCACCGAGAGGATCTTGGCAACAGAGAGTACCTTGGAAACAGGAAGGACCCAGGCAACAGGGAGGACCTAGGCAACAGAGAGGACCCAGGTAACAGAGAAGAGCGTGGCAACAAGAAGTACCCAGGTAACGGGGAGGACCCATGCAACAGAGATGACCCAGGTAACAGAGAGGAGCTTGGCAACAGGAAGGACCCACGCAACAGAGAGTAGCTTGGCATCAGGAAGGACCCACGTAACAGGAAGAACTCAGGCAACAGGGAGGACCCAGGTTACAGAGAGGAGCTTGGCAACAGGCAGGACCCAGGCAACAGGGAGGACCCAAGTAACAGAGAGGACCCAGGAAACAAAGAGGAGCTTGGCAACAGGAAGGACCCAGGCAAAATGGGAGACATACGCAACAGAGAAGTCTGAGGTAACAGAGAGGAGCTTGGCAACAGGAAGGACCCTGCAATAGGGAGGACCACGGCAATAGGGAGGACCCAGGCATTGGGGATGATACAGGCATCGCGAAGGAAACGGGTAATGTGAACGAGCCAGGTAACAGTGAGGTCCTAGGTGAGAGGGAGGACCCAGGCAACACAAAGGACCGAGGAAACAGAGACCATCTTGGGAACAGGAAGGACCCATGTAACAGGGAATACACAGGTAACAGAAAAGACCCAGGTAACAGAGAGGAACTTGGCAACAGGAATGACCCAGGTAACAGGAAGAACCCAGGCATTGGGGAGGGCCCAGGTATGAGAGAGTAGCTTGGAAACAGGGTGTACCCAGGCAACAGGGAGGACCCATGTAACAGAGACGACCTTGGCAACAGGAAGGTCGCAGGCAACAGGGAGGACCCAGGAAACGGGGAGGACCCAGGCATTGGGGAGGATCAAGGGAAAGGAAAGCACCCAGGTAACTTGAAGGGGCCAGGTAAGAGTGAGGGCATAAGTAACAGAGATGTCCCAGGCATCAGGGAGGACCCAGGCAATGGGGAGGACCCAGGTATTGGGGAGGCAGCACGCAACGGGAAGGACCCAGGTAACGTGAAGGGGCCAGGAAACAGTGAGTGCCTAGGTAACAGGGAGGACCCAGGCAACAGAGAGGATCCACGTAACAGAGAGTAGCTTGGCAACAGGATGGACCCAGGCAACAGGGAGGACCCAGGCCAGGTGGAGGTCCCAGGTATTTGGGAGGATCCAGGCAACGGGAAGGTCCCGGGTAACTTGAAGGACCAAGGTAACAGAAGGACCCAGGCAACAGGGAGGACCCAGGAAACAGAGAGTAGATTGGCAAGAGGTAGGAACCAGGCAATGGGGAGGACTCCACTAACAGACAGGAGACTGACAACAGGAAGGACGCAGACAACATGGAGGACCCAGGCAGCAGATAGGAACCAGGTAACAGGGAGGGGCTTGGCAAAAGGAAGCCACCAGGAAACAGGGACGACACAGGACACAGAGAGGACCCAGGTAACAGAGAGGAGCTTGGCAACAGGATGCACCCAGGCAACAGTGAGGACTCAGGCAACAGAGAGGACACAGGTAACAGACAGGATATTGGCAACAGTAAGGACCCAGGCAACAGGGAGGACCCAGGAAACAGAGTAGATTGGTAACATGTAGGAACCAGGCAATGGAGAGGACTCAACTAACAAACAGGAGACTGACAACAGGAAGGACCCAGACAACATGGAGGACCCAGGCAATAGATAGGACCCAGGTAACAGGGAGGAGCTTCTCAAAAGGAATCACCCAGGACACAGGGACGACGCAGGCCACAGGGAGGACCCAGGTAACAGAGAGGAGCCTCGCAACAGGGAGGATGCAGGAAAAAAGGAGGACACAAGTAACAGAGAGGACCCAGGTAACAGAGAGGAGCTTGGCAACTGCAAGGACCTAGGCAATAGGGAGGACCCCAGCAATGAGGATGATTCAGGCATTTGGGAGGATCCAGGCAATGGGAAAGAACCAGGTAACGTGAAGGAGCCAGGTTACAGGGAGGGCCTAGGAAACAGGGAGGACCCAGGCAACAGAGAGAATCCAGGTAACAGAGAGGAGATTTGCAATAGGAAGGACCCAGGCAACTGAGAGGACCTAGGCATTGTGAAGGATCCAGGCAAAGGGATGGATCCTGGTTAGGTGAAGGAACCAGGTAACAGTGAGGCCCTAGGTAACAGGAAGGACCCAGGCAACACTGAGGACCCAGGCAACGGGGAGGAACCAGGCTTTTGGGAGGTACCAGGTAACTGGAAGTACCCAGGTAATGTGAAGGAACCAGTTAACAGTGAGGGCCGAGGTAAAAGGAAGGACCCAGGCAACATGGAGGATCCAGGCAATGGGGAGGACCCCGGTAACAGAGAGGATCTTGGCAACAGGAAGGTCCCAGGCTACAGGAAGAACTCAGGCAAAGGGGAGCACCCAGGCCTTGGAGAGGTTCCAGGCAACAGGAAGGACCCAGGTAACGTGTAGGAGCCAGGTACCAGGGAGGGCCTAGTTAACAGAGTGGACACAGGCAACATGGAGGATCCAGGCAACGGGGAGCACCCCGGCAACAGAGAGGAGTTGGCTTCAAGAAGGACTCAGGCAACATGGAGGACCCAGGCAAAAGGGAAGACCCAGGCATGGCGTAGGATCCAGGCAATGGGTACGAAGAGGTAACGTGAGGGAGACACGTATCAGTGAGGGCCTAGATAAAATGGAGGACTATGGTTAACAGAGAGGATCCAGTTAACAGAGAGTAGATTTGCAACAGGAAGGACTCAGGCAACGGGGAGGAAGCAGGCTTTCGGGAGGTACCAGGTAACTGGAAGTACCCAGGTGATGTGAAGGACCCAGTTAACAGTGAGGGCCTAGGTAAAAGGAAGGACCCAGGCAACATGGAGGACCCAGGCAACGGGGAGGACCCCGGTTCCAGAGAGGACCTTGGCAACAGGAAGGTCCCAGGTAACAGCGATGTCCCAGGCAACAGGGAGGACCCAGGCAACGGGAAGGACCCACGTAACAGAGACGAGCTTGGCAGCAGCAATTACCCAGACAATAGGGAGGACCCAGGCAACAGAGAGGACCGATCTAACAGAGAGGAGCTTGGCAACAGGAAGGACACAGGCAACAGGGAGAACCAGGAAACAGATATGACCTAGGTATCAGAGAGAAGCTGGGAAACAGGAAGGACAGAGGCAACAGGGGTGACCCAGGCATTGGGGAGGAACCAGGCAAAGCGAAGCATACAGGTAATGTGAAGGAGCCAGGTAACAGTGAGGGCATAAGTAACAGAGATGTCCCAGGCATCAGGGAGGACCCAGGCAATGAGGAGGACCCAGGTATTGGGGAGGAAGCACGCAACGGGAAGGACCCAGGTAACGTGAAGGGGCCAGGAAAAAGTGAGGGCCTAGGTAACAGGGAGGACCCAGGCAACAGAGAGGATCCATGCAACAGTGAGTAGCTTGGCAACAGGATGGACCCAGGCAAAAGGGAGGACCCAGGCAAGTTGGTGGACCCAGGTATTTGGGAGGATCCAGGCAACGGGAAGGTCCCGGGTAACTTGAAGGACCAAGGTAACAGAAGGACCCAGGCAACAGGGAGGACCCAGGAAACAGAGAGTAGATTGGCAAGAGGTAGGAACCAGGAAATGGGGAGGACTCCACTAACAGACAGGAGAATGACAACAGGAAGGACGCAGACAACATGGAGGACCCAGGCAGCATATAGGAACCAGGTAACAGGGATGGGCTTGGAAAAAGGAAGCCACCAGGAAACAGGGACGACA
Organism: Aselliscus stoliczkanus; assembly: GCA_033961575.1. NCBI lineage: Eukaryota > Metazoa > Chordata > Mammalia > Chiroptera > Hipposideridae > Aselliscus > Aselliscus stoliczkanus. The sequence continues at coordinate 204,709 of JAWWOG010000020.1, read as the reverse complement.
CAGGACACAGAGAGGTCCCAGGTAACAGAGAGGAGCTTGGCAACAGGATGCACCCAGGCAACAGGGAGGACCCAGTAAACAGAGAGGAGCTTGGCAACTGTGAGGACTCAGGCAACAGAGAGGACAGAGGTAACAGACAGGAGATTGGCAACAGGAAGGACCCAGGCAACAGGGAGGACCCGAGCAACGGAGAGCACCCAGGTAAAAGAGAGGAGCTTGGCAACAGGATGGGCGCAGACAACTGGGAGGACCCAGGAAACAGACAGGAGCTTGGCAACAGTGAGGACTCAAGCAACAGAGAGGACACAGGTAACAGACAGGAGATTGGCAACAGGAAGGACCCAGGCAACAGGGAGGACCCAAGCAACAGAGAGCATCCAGGTAAAAGAGAGGAGCTTGGCAACAGGATGGGCCCAGACAACTGGGAGGACCCAGGAAACACAGAGGAGCTTGGCAACAGTGAGGACTCAAGCAACAGAGAGGACACAGGTAACAGACAGGAGATTGGCAACAGGAAGGACCCAGGCAAAAGGGAGAACCTAGCCAAAAGAGAACCCTCAGCTAACAGAGAGGAACTTCGCAACAGGAAGGACCCAGGCAAGAGCCATGACACAGGCAACAGAGAACACCAAGGTAACAGAGAGTAGGTAGGCAACAGGGAGGACCCAGACAGAAGCGAGGACCTGGGCAACAGAGAAACTCAGGTAACACAGAGGAGCTTGGCAACAGGAAGGACCCAGGCAACAGAGAGAACCCAGGTCACAGAGAGGAGCTTGGCAACAGGAGAGACCCAGGCAATAGGGAGGACTCCGGCATGGGAAGGACAGAGGCATTGGCGATTATGCTGGCAAAGGGAAGGAAACAGGTAATGTGAAGGAGACACGTCACATTGAGGGCGTAGGTATCAGTAGGAAGGGAGGCAACGGAGAGGACACACGTAACAGAGAGCAGCGTGGCCACAGCAAGTGCCCAGGCAACAGGGAGTACCCAGGCGACGGGGAAGTCCGACGTAACAGAGACGAGCTTGGCAACAGCAGGGACCCAGGCAACAGAGAGGAACCAGGCAATACAGGACGCAGGTAACAGAGAGGAGCTTGACAACAGGAAGGAACTAGGCAACAGGGTAATCCAGGCAACAGAGAGGTCCCAGGTCACCGAGAGGATCTTGGCAACAGAGAGTACCTTGGAAACAGGAAGGACCCAGGCAACAGGGAGGACCTAGGCAACAGAGAGGACCCAGGTAATAGAGAAGAGCGTGACAACAAAAAGTACCCAGGTAACAGGGAGGACCCATGCAACAGAGATGACCCAGGTAACAGAGAGGAGCTTGGCAACAGGAAGGACCCACGCAACAGGAAGAAGTCAGGCAACAGGGAGGACCCAGGTTACAGAGAGGAGCTTGGCAACAGGCAGGACCCAGGAAACAGGGAGGACCCAAGTAACAGAGAGGACCCAGGAAACAAAGAGGAGCTTGGCAACAGGAAGGACCCAGGCAAAATGGGAGACATACGCAACAGAGAAGTCTGAGGTAACAGAGAGGAGCTTGGCAACAGGAAGGACCCTGCAATAGGGAGGACCACGGCAATAGGGAGGACCCAGGCATTGGGGATGATACAGGCAACGCGAAGGAAACGGGTAATGTGAAGGAGCCAGGTAACAGTGAGGTCCTAGGTGAGAGGGAGGACCCAGGCAACACAAAGGACCGAGGAAACAGAGACCATCTTGGGAACAGGAAGGACCCATGTAACAGGGAATACACAGGTAACAGAAAAGACCCAGGTAACAGAGAGGAACTTGGCAACAGGAATGACCCAGGTAACAGGAAGAACCCAAGCAATCGGGAGGGCTCAGGTATGAGAGAGTAGCTTGGAAACAGGGTGTACCCAGGCAACAGGGAGGACCCATGTAACAGAGACGACCTTGGCAACAGGAAGGTCGCAGGCAACAGGGAGGACCCAGGAAACGGGGAGGACCCAGGCATTGGGGAGGATCAAGGGAAAGGAAAGCACCCAGGTAACTTGAAGGGGCCAGGTAACAGTGAGGGCATAAGTAACAGAGATGTCCCAGGCATCAGGGAGGACCCAGGCAATGGGGAGGACCCAGGTATTGGGGAGGAAGCACGCAACGGGAAGGAACCAGGTAACGTGAAGGGGCCAGGAAACAGTGAGTGCCTAGGTAACAGGTAGGACCCAGGCAACAGAGAGGATCCACGTAACAGAGAGTAGCTTGGCAACAGAATGGACCCAGGCAACAGGGTGGACCAGGGAACAGATATGACCTAGGTATCAGAGAGAAGCTGGGAAACAGGAAGGACACAGGCAACAGGGGTGACCCAGGCATTGGGGAGGATCCAGGCAAAGCGAAGGACATAGGTAATGTGAAGGAACCATGTAACAGTGAGGGCCTAGGTAGCAGGGAGGACCCAAGCAACATGGAAGTCCCAGGCAACGGGGAAGAGCCAGGTCACAGAGGTGAGCTTGGCATCAGAAAGGACCCAGCCAACATGGATTACCCAGGCAACGGGGAAGACCCAGGCATTGGGAAGGATACAGGCAAAGGGAAGGAACCAGGTAACGTGAAGGACACACGTAACAGTGAGGGCCTTGCTAACAGGGATGAGCTAGGCAACAGGGCGGACTCAGGCAACAGAGAGGACCCAGGTAACAAGGAGGAGATTGGCAACAGGAAGGACCCAGGCAACGGGGAGGATTCAGGTAACAGAGAGGAGATTGGCAACTGGAAAGACCCAGACTACATGGAGGACCCAGGCAACAGAGAGGACCCAGGTAACAGGGAGATTGGCAACAGGAAGGACCCAGGCAACAGGGAGAACCCAGGCAATGGCTAGGACCCAGGCATTGAGGAGGATACAGGCAACGGGAAGAACCCAGGTAATGTGAAGGACCCAGGTAACAGATGGACCCAGGCAACAGAGAGGTCCCAAGTAACATAGAGGACCTTGGCAACAGGGAGGACTCAAGCAGCAGAGAAGACCCAGGTAACACAGAGGAGCTCGGCAACAGGGAGGAACCCGGCAAAGATAGGACCTAGGAAACAGAGAAGTCTCGTAACAGAGAGGAGCTTGGCAACAGATAGGACCCAGGCAACAGGGAGGACACAGGCAACAGAGAGGACTCAGGTAACACAGAGGAGCTTTTCAACAGGAAGGACCCACGCAATAGGGAGGAACCCAGCAATGGGGAAGACCCAGGCATCGGGGAGGATGCATGCAACGGTAAGGAACCAGGAAACGTGAAGAAGCCAGGTAACAGTGAGTGCCTAGGTAACAGGGAGGACCCAGGCAACAGAGAGGACCCCACGTTACAGAGAGGAGCTTGGGAACAGGATAGACCCAGCAACAGGGAGGACCCCGGCAACAGAGCGGACCCAGGCAATGAGGAAGACTCAGGCATTGGGGAGGATCCAGGCAACGGGAAGGACCCAGGTAATGTGAAGGACCCAGGTAACAGAACACTGAGGCAACAGAGAGGACCGAGGTAACAGAGACCATCTTGGGAATAGGAAGGATCCAGGTAACAGGGAATACCCAGGTAACAGAGAAGACCCACGTAACAGAGAGGAGCTTGGCAACAGGAATGACCCAGGTAACAGGAAGGACCCAGGCAAACGGGAGAACCCATGTAACAGAGAGGGGCTTGGAAACAGGGAGTACCTAGGCAACAGAGAGGACCCATGTAACAGAGACGACCTTGGCAACAGGAAGCACTCACGCAGCAGGGAGGACCCAGCAAATGGGGAGGATCCAGGCATTGGGGAGGATCAAGGGAAAGGGAAGGACCCAGGTATTTGAATGAGACAGGTAACCGTGAGGGCGTAAGTAACAGAGATATCCCAGGCATCAGGGAGGACTCAGGCAATGGGGAGGACGCAGGTATTGGGGAGGAACCACACAACGGGAAGGTCCCAGGTAACATGAAGGGGCCAGGTAACAGTGAGGGCCTAGGTAACAGGGAGAACCCAGGCAACAGAGAGGAACCACATAACAGAGAGGAGCTTGACAACAGCAAGGACTCAGGCAACAGGAAGGAACAGGCAACAGGGAGAACCCAGGCAATGGGGAGGACCCAGGCATTGGGGAGGATCCAGGCAACGGGAAGATTCCAGGTAACTTGAAGGACCAAGGTAACAGAAGGACCCAGGCAACAGGGAGGACCCAGGAAACAGAGAGTAGATTGGGAACAGGTAGGAACCAGGCAATGAGGAGGACTCAACTAACAGACAGGAGACTGACAACAGGAAGGACCCACACAACATGGAGGACCCAGGCAACAGATAGGAACCAGGTAACAGGGAGGAGCTTGGCAAAAGGAAGCACCCAGGAAACAGGGACGACGCAGGCCACAGAGAGGACCCAGGTAACAGAGAGGAGCTTCGCAACAGGGAGGACGCAGGCAAAAGGGAGGACACAAGTAACAGAGAGGACCCAGGTAACAGAGAGGAGCTTGGCAACCGGAAGGACCTAGGCAATAGGTTGGACCCTCAAGTGGGGAAGACTCAGGCATTGGGGAGGATCCACGCAATGGGAAGGAACCAGGTAACGTGAAGGAGCCAGGTTACAGTGAGGGCCTAGGTAACACAGAGGACCCACGGAACAGAGATAATCCAGGTAACAGAGAGGAGATTTGCAACAGGAAGGACCCAGGCAACTGAGAGGACCTAGGCATCGTGAAGGATCCAGGCAAAGGGATGGATCCCGGTAAGGTGAAGGAGCCAGGTAACAGTGAAGCCCTAGGTAACAGGAAGGACCCTGGCAACATTGAGGACCCAGGCAACGGGGAGGACCCAGGCTTTCGGGATGTACCAGGTAACTGGAAGTACCCAGGTGATGTGAAGGACCAAGTTAACAGTGAGGGCCTAGGTAAAAGGAAGAACCCAGGCAACAGGGAGGACCCAGGCAACGGGAAGGACCCACGTAACAGAGACGAGCTTGGCAGCAGCAATTACCCAGACAATAGGGAGGACCCAGGCAACAGAGAGGACCAATTATAACAGAGAGGAGCTTGGCAACAGGAAGGACACAGGCAACAGGGAGACCCAGGAAACAGATATGACCTAGGTATCAGAGAGAAGCTGGGAAACAGGAAGGACATTTGGGAGAATCCAGGCAAAGGGAAGGACCCAGGTAACGTGAAGAAGCCAGGTAACAGTGAGGGCCTATTTAACAGGGAGGACCCTGACATCATGGAGGATCCAGGCAACGGGGAGCACCCCGGTAGTAGAGAGGAGCTTGGCATCAGGAAGGACTCAGGCAACATGGAGGACCCAGGCAACGGGGAAGACCCAGGCATGGCGTAGGATCCAGGCAACGGGTATTAAACAGGTAACGTGAAGGAGACATGTATCAGTGAGGGCCTAGATAAAAGGGAGGATTATGGCAACAAAGAGGATCCAGTTAACAGAGAGGAGATTTGCAACAGGAAGGTCCCAGGCAACGGGGAGGATTGAGGCATTGTGGAGGATCGAGGGAACGGGAAGGAACCAGGTAACGTGAAAGTGACAGGTAACAGTGAGGGCCTAGGTAACAGAGAGGTCTCAGGCAACAGGGAGGACCCAGCCAAAAGGGAGGACCCAGGTATTGGGGAGGAACCATGCATCGGGAAGGACCCAGGTAACGTGAAGGGGCCAGGTAACAGTGAAGGCCTAGGGAACCGGGAGAACCCAGGCAACAGAGAAGACCCAGGTAACAGAGAGGAGCTTGGCAACAGCAGAGACCCAGGCAACAAGAAGGACCCAGACAACAGGGAGGACCCAAGCAACGGTGAGGGCCCAGGTAACAGAGAGGAGCTTGGCAACAGCGAGGACCCAGGCAAAACGCAGGACCTAGGCAACAGAGAAGTCTCAGGTAACAGAAAGTAGCTTGGCAACAGGAGGGACCCAGTCAATAGGGAGGACACCGGAAATAGGGAGGACACGGGCATTTGGGATGATACAGGCAACGGGAAGGAAATGGGTAACGGGAGGGAGCCAGGTAACAGTGAGGGCCTAGGTGAGAAGCAGGACCCAGGCAACCCAGAGGACCGAGGCATCACAGAGCATCTTGTGAATAGGAAGGACCCAGGTAACAGGGAATACCCAGGTAACAGAGAAGACCCAGGTAACAGAGAGGAGCTTGGCAACAGGAATGACCCAGGTAACAGGAAGAACCCAGGCAACAGGGAGGACACAGGTAATAGAGAGGGGCTTGGAAACAGGGAGTACCCAGGCAACAGAGAGGACAAATGTAACAGAGACGACCTTGGCAAAAGGAAGGACCCAGGCAACAGTGAGGACTCTAGCAACAGAGATGACCCAGGTAACAGAGAGGTGCTTGCCAACAGGAAGGACCCAGGCAACAGACAGTAGCTTGGCAACAGGAATGACCCAGGCACCAGGAAGGACCCAGGCAACAGGGAGGTCCCAGGCAAAGGTGAGGGCCCAGGTAACAGCGAGGAGCTTGACAACAGGAAGTACCTAGGCTACAGGGAGAACCCTGCAAACAGGGTGGACCCAGGCATTGGGGAGGATCGAGGGAAAGGGAAGGACCCAGGTAACGTGCAGGGGTCAGGTCACAGTGAGGGCCTAGGTAACAGAGAGAACCCAGGCAACAGAGAAGACCCACGCAACAGAGAGGAGCTTGGCAACAGCAAGGTCTGAGGCAATAGGAAGGACCCAGGCAACAGAGAGGACCCAGGTACAGAGAGGAGTTGGACAACTTGAACGACCCAGGACACAGGGAGGAACCAGGCAACAGAGAGGACACAGGTAACAGAGAGTCGCTTGGCAACAGGAAGGACCCAGGCAACAGGGAGGACCCAGGCAATGTGGAGGACCCAGTCATTGGGGAGGATCCAGGCACCGGGAAGGACCCAGGTAACGTGAAGGACCAAGGTATCCAAAGGACCCAGCAACAGACAGGACCCAAGCAACAGAGAGGACCCAGGTAATAGAGAGGAGCTTGGCAACAGGATGGACCCAGGCAACAGGGACGACCCAGGAAACAGAGAGGAACTTGGAAACAGTAAGGACTCAGGCAACAGAGAGGACACAGGTAACAGACAGGAGATTGGCAACAGGAAGGACCCAGGCAACAGGGAGGACCCAAGCAACAGAGAGCACCCAGGTAACAGAGAGGAGCTTGGCAACAGGATGGACCCAGATAACAGGGAAGACCCAGGAAACAGAGAGGAGCTTGGCAACAGTGAGGACTCAAGCAACAGAGAGGACAGAGGTAACAGACAGGAGATTGGCAACAGGGAGGACCCAGGCAAAAGGGAGAACCTAGCCAACAGAGATTCCTCAGCTGACAGAGAGGAACTTCGCAACAGGAAGGACCCAGGTAAGAGCGATGACACAGGCAACAGAGAAGACCAAGGTAACAGAGAGTAGGTAGGCAACAGGGAGGACCCAGGCAGAAGCGAAGACCTGGGCAACAGAGAAAACTCAGGTAACAGAGAGGAGCTTGGCAACAGGAAGGACCCAGGCAACAGGAAGCACTCAGGCAACAGAGAGGACCCAGGTCACAGAGAGGAGCTTCACAACAGGAGAGACCCAGGTAATAGGGAGGACTCCGGCAATGGGGAGGACAGAGGCATTGACGATTATGCAAGCAAGGTGAAGGAAACAGGTAATGTGAAGGAGACATGTCACATTGAGGGCATAGGTAAGAGTAGGAAGGGAGGCAACAGAGAGGACACACGTAACAGAGAGTAGCTTGGCCACAGCAAGGGCCCAGGCAACAGGGAGTACCCAGACTACAGGGAAGTCTGACATAACAGAGAGGATCTTGGCAACAGCAGGGACCCAGGCAACAGAGAGGAACCAGGCAACACAGGACCCAGGTAACAGAGAGGAGCTTCACAACAGGAAGGACCCAGGCAACAGGGACGACTCAGGCAACAGAGAGGACCCAGGAAAGAGACGGGATCTTGGACACAGGAAGCAATCAGGTATTAGGGAGGATCCAGGGAAGAGAGAGGCCTAGGTAACAGAGAGGAACTTGGCAACAGGAAGGACCCAGGCAACAGGGTAATCCAGGCAACAGAGAGGTCCCAGGTCACCGAGAGGATCTTGGCAACAGAGAGTACCTTGGAAACAGGAAGGATCCAGGCAACAGGGAGGACCTAGGCAACAGAGAGGACACAGGTAACAGAGAGGAGCGTGGCAACAGGAAGTACCCAGGTAACGGGGAGGACCCATGCAACAGAGAAGACCCAGGTACCAGAGACTAGTTTGGCATCAGGAAGGATCCAGGTAACAGGAAGAACTCAGGCAACAGGGAGGACCCCGGTTACAGAGAGGCGCTTGGCAACTGGAAGGACCCACGCAACAGAGTGTAGCTTGGCATCAGGAAGGACCCACGTAACAGGAAGAACTCAGGCAACAGGCAGGACCCAGGCAACAGCGAGGACCAAGGCAGAAGCGAGGACCTGGGAAACAGAGAAAACTCAGGTAACAGAGAGGAGCTTGGCAACAGGAAGGACCCAGGCAACAGGTAGGACTGAGGCAACAGAGAGAACCCAGGTCACAGAGAGGAGCTTGGCAACAGGAGAGACCCAGGCAATAGGGAGGACTCCGGCTTGCGGAGGACAGAGGCATTGGCGATTATGCAGGCAACGGGAAGGAAACAGGTAATGTGAAGGAGACATGTCACATTGAGGGCATAGGTAATAGTAGGAAGGGAGGCAACAGAGAGGACACACGTAAGAGAGAGCAGCTTGGCAACAGCAAGGGCCGAGGCAACAGAGAGTAGGTAGGCATCAGGAAGGACCCAGGTAACAGGAAGAACTCAGGCAACAGGGAGGACCCAGATTACAGAGAGGAGCCAGGCAACACAGGACCCAGGTAACAGAGAGGAGCTTGACAACAGGAAGGACCCAGGCAACAGGGACGACCAAGGCAACAGAGAGGACCCAGGTAAGAGAGAGGAGCTTGGCCACAGGAAAGCCTCCGATTTTATGCCGAATGCCTGAAGGACACACAGCCAGGAAGAGGCACAGCCTGGACCTGAATCCAGATCTATCTGCTGGCCTGATGTAAAACTCTCGTCTCCAGCCGTGCTCATGTGTCTCTGCCAAACACAACCTGCGGAGGCCTTTCAGGGGTAGGGGGACCTGAAAGGTCGCAATGGACAGGAAACCTTTATCCCTTTTCAGCATCCATTCCCAGGAGTCCTCCAAAAACTGCTCACAAATCTTCCGTGATCCGGAGCTTACTTCTTTTCGGACCAGCTGATTAGCTCTAGGGACAGGATGTCAGGATGCAGCTGAGAGGGGCTATGCACGCAGAACGTGGAGTCCCAGATCCGGGGTCAAATCCTTGGTTGCTCACTATTCAAATGATGCTGGACCAGTTTCCCCATCTCCAGAATGGGGTGGATGCTAACAGACCCCTAGCTCACAGAGGAAACATGAGGCTTCATTGAGATTGTGAAGACTGTACCTGACACCAGTAGCAAGTTTACAAACAGTGGTGATTCTTGAGCCAAGAGTGACGTGTCCGTTCACTGCCAGGCCCACAGCTGATGTGCATGAGCATCAGTTAGTTGAGGAGGCAATCACTAAGGGGCCCTTGAGCTCTATGGAGCAGCCAAAGCTTCCCACCGAACTGCAAGTCAGGGCCTCCCTAACCTCTGGGTCTGGTCTGGCCTGACCCCATTTCTGCTCATCAGACCTGTGAGCACCTGCTCACCCCACCTCCAGACCCACCCTGCAACCCTTCGGAAACCAGCCCCACCGTCCTGCCATCCCTTCAGCTCCGACTACAGATTTGTAAAGACCATACATTCAGGTGGGAGTTCAGCAGGGAAATCCAGGCTAACCTGCAAAGCCTGCAAGAGGGCTCCTGGGCCTCCCAGGCCTGCCCTGTCCCCGCCCCTCCTCATTCCTGCAACCTACCCACAACCAGGTACCCTAATGCTGCCAACCTCAAACACTACCAGGTGCCAAATCAACTCGATAATCCTCTCAGCCCCCGCAACACTGTGCTGTGTTCACACCCTCTAAGCCCCCAAAGGGAATAAACAGAGCCCAGTGTTCAGGGCGGTCTGCAGGATTATGGAAACCCTAGGCTGAGGCCCTCAAACGAGACCCAGCACAGCATGGGCAGCACACAGAGCAAGGCACGAGTGAACTGCCTAAACGACATGAGTTTGAGAGACATGAGGCCCATGTCCAAATCCAGGACTCCCATGAACTGGAGGACTTCAGGCCTCAGGTTCCTCATTGGTGAAATGGGGATGACACCCATATTCACCTCTCAAGGCTGCCCTGTGAGGATCCCATAGGCGAAACAGGTATGAGCTGAACAAAGGGACAAGGTATACTTCAGATGGTGGCACGTGGATACAAGCCAATTACCATACCTCACATGGATGAAAATGAAATGGGAAATGTCCTCCAAACCCATGGAGTGATTTTACAGGGTTGTCGTGTGGACACCAAGTACACCTGCTATATACCTGATGAGCTCCTGTAGGATTCTAGTTACCCGGAAACTACCTTTCCACGACCCCAATGTGTTAGAACTGTTTGGGACAAAGTTCCCTTTCCTGTCGTCCTATTTATTTTCTTTCCTTCTGCAGCTGCACATTAGAAATGTAAAGGGGGAATTTGGGGTAGGGTTCTAAGGGACACAGAGGTGGGCTGGACAGGGCAGTGGGGGCCATGAGAAGGCCTCTGACCCCTCCCTGGTTCTTTGCACAGGTTCTGATGATATGGTGGATGCTGTCACATGCCAATCAGATCCCATCAGGACTGCAGGCCACCAGTGCTGAGAGAATTGCTGTCCCTTAGGCACAGGGGCCATCTCAGCGTTACAGAGAAAGTCCTGCATGGTCTCACGCCGTCCAGTGCCTGATACTCACGGGGTGTAAAGATCCAACATCCTTGCCAAAACCCAGAATGGCTCTGAAGTTGATATCGTCTTGGACCTGCCCAGGGTGCTGGCTGACATGGGAGATCACATCATGGCCCAACTTCTGCCTCTCCTCACTCCTGATTGCTTTCCCACATACATGTCCTCTGGTTGTGGCCCCAAGCACACACCATCACAAACTGCCTGCGTGCTGACCTCCTACTCAGCGTCAGCCTGTAATCAAGGACTGCTAAGCCATGGCCCGGATGTATCTGGACAGCAGACAACAGAGATAGGTAGTAAACGATGCAGGTGGGGTGGATTCAGCCTGGCAGGAGGCAGTGGCCTCCCAGATACAGAGTGCAAAATATGGAGAGCTAAAGGAATGGAGTCAGAAAGTCCTGCCCGGGAAGGGCTGCTAGGCCAATGAGCCACAAGGCAGAAAAAGCTAAGAGACATGCCAGAGAACTGTGAGGGTTGGACCAGAGCAGCCCCATGTGTGGTCAGTCAGCAGCAGCAGCAGCTGGGAATAGGTTCAACTCTAAATACTCAGGCCTCAGCGCATACCTACCGAATCGGAAACTGGGGGTGTTTATCAAGCCATGCAGGTGATATCAAGCATGCTCAGATGGCAATACAGGATTTCTGAGGAAGGAAAAGGAGAATGGAGAGTGCGGAAGGGACGGGGGAGGTTATCAAACCAGTTGCTGTCCCGATATGCTTCAGGAAGAGACAGCAGTCACTGGCTCCCATCCAGGGACCCTCCGTACTTGGACAGCCCCTTCTTCTAACTTCTCCATCCACCTCTGTCAGCCTACGGTAGGTAAGAATCAATATCCCCTCTGGCCCCAGTTCACAGTCATGGGAAAGGTGAGGAGCTGCACCCTTCCTTGTGGTCTCCCAGCATCCGTTCCTTGCCTTCGTCAATAGCCCCTTTATTAAATCCACCTTCATGTACTTGGTTGGTTGGAACCATCTCTTACCCTTTGGCACTGTAATTGTACACCTACATTGTGTCAAATCCAAACTCTGCCGGACGGAAAAGTTTGTCTGTTTCCTTGTGTTTCCTGAACCTCAGAAAGTGCCACGCTTAACTCAATGTCACACAGGCTGTCAATTGGCAATAGGGAGGAGCCAATGGCTTTCTGGCTCCAGGCCTCGTGTCCTGTTCATGGACCTGTGGTGAAGGTGGGAATGTAGCACCTAGTGAGGACCCCTCCCCACCTCTGCATGCACTCAGCTGAGTGCTAGGATGCCTCCCTAGACGATAATAATGGGCCTGACTGCCTGAGGCCTGGACACCAAATTGGAAAGACATTGAGGATGACAGCCTCCCTCCCCAGAAGACCCCTGAGTGCCTTGCAGAAGGCTGCCTTGTCTAGTGGCAGGAACAAGGCTGATGTCTACCCCTGCCGGGGGCCAACCATCCCAGGAGACAGACCAGCCTTGTGGACAAAGGAGAGGGCCAGGCAGCTGAAGAAGGCCTCCAAAATTCAACTCAACCGCATTATCGCTCTCAACCTCCGAGACATGGTCTTGAACTTGGTCCACGACGCGGGCCAACAGATTTGAGAGATGTCGAGGTTGTGTGGGGATGGCAGAAGAGACAATGTGGCGTTCTGTCTCCTTGACACCTGTGTGGTTTTCTAAGCATTGGCTTAGGAAACATGTACCATTGGGTAGCAGAGGCGGTGCCTGGCTGTGGCTGGTGCAATTTGGAGACACACAACCTGCATTTACATCCCAGCTCGGTGTCTCACATCCTGTGTGAGTTCGGCCAACTTGTACACATGCAGCTGCCTCCGTTTCCACTCCCGTAAAGTGGAAACTTTCAGCTTGCAGGGCTTTGATGAGGGTTAAATGTGTATATTTGTGAAAGGGCAGGCCAGGCGAGCACATAGGAGGTGTTTTAGGATGCTCAAAGCAACTGCTGATCTTTCTGGAGCGCTCACTATGTTCTAGGCATTGTGTGTAAGCAGATGTCATGGGGCAGGTTCCCAAAATATTCCCATTTTCCAGATGGGGAAACTGAGGCCTGGAGAAATTGGATGACTCATGCATGGTCATGCAAGAGGAGGCAGGATTCAGACCCAGGCCCGCTGTGCTACCAAAGACTGTCTCCCAGTAGAAGCTGCAGGCCATTTTGAACACATGCTCCTGATATTCGCCAGCTTCAAGGGAGAGAAAGTTTAGTAGGCACCCAGTATGTACCAGATGCTTTTCATATAGTACTTGATTTAATCATCATAAGAGCATGATCATCACCATTCCAAAGATGGATAAACTGAGGCCTCCGATTTTATGCTGAATGCCTGAAGGACACACAGCCAGGAAGAGGTACAGCCTCGACCTGAATCCAGATCTATCTGCTGGCCTGATGTAAAACTCTCGTCTCCAGCCGTCCTCATGTGTCTCTGCCAAACACAAACTGCGGAGGCCTTTCAGGGGTAGGGGGACCTGAAAGGTCGCAATGGACAGGAAACCTATATCCCTTTTCAGCATCCATTCCCAGGAGTCCTCCAAAAACTGCTCACAAATCTTCCGTGATCCGGAGCTTACTTCTTTTGGGACCCGCTGATTAGCTCTAGGGACAGGATGTCAGGACGCAGCTGAGAGGGGCTATGCACGCAGAACGTGGAATCCCAGATGCGGGGTCAAATCCTTGGTTGCTCACTATTCAAATGATGCTGGACCAGTTTCCCCATTTCCAGAATGGGGTGGATGCTAACAGACCGCTAGCTCACAGAGGAAACATGAGGCTTCATTGAGATTGTGAAGACTGTACCTGACACCAGTTGCAAGTTCACAAACAGTGGTGATTCTTGAGCCAAGAGTGACGTGTCAGTTCACTGCCTGGCCCACAGCTGATGTTCACGAGCATCAGTTAGTTGAGGAGGCAATCACTAAGGGGCCCTTGAGCTCCATTGTGCAACCAACGCTTCCCCGGTAATAGAGAGGAGCTTGGCAACAGGAGTTACCCAGGCAACAGGAGTTACCCACGCAACAGGAGTTACCAGTCAACAGGAGTTACCCAGGTAATAGAGAGGAGATTGGAAACAGGAATTACCCTGGCAACAGGAGTTACCCACGCAACAGAAGTTACCAGTCAACAGGAGTTACGCAGGTAATAGACAGGAGATTGGAAACAGGAACTACCCTGGCAACAGTAGTTAACCAGGCAACAGGAGTTACCGATGCAACAGGCATTACCCAGGTAAAAGGGAGGACCACGGTAACTGAGAGGAGCTTAGCAACAGGAGTTACCCAGGCTACAGTAGTTACCCCAGCAACAGGAATTAACCAGGTAACAGTCAGGAGCTTGGCAACAGGAGTTACCCAGGCAACTGGAGTTACCCAGGCAACAGGAGTTACCCAGGTAACTGTGAGGAGCTTTGCAAAATGAGTTACCCAGGGAACAGTAGTTACCCAGTCAAAAGAGAGGACCCCGGTAACATGGAGGAGGTTGACAACAAGAGTTACCCAGGCAACAGGAGTTACCGAACCAACAGGAATTACACAGGAAACAGAGAGGACCCCAATAACAGACAGGAGCTCGGCAACAGGAGTTACCTAGGCAACAGGAGTTACTCAGGCAACAGAGTGGATCCAGGTAACAGAGAGGAGGTTGGCAAGAGGAGTTACTCAGGCAACAACAGTTACCCAGGTAACAGAGATTAGCTTGGCAACAGGTGTTAGCGTGGCAACAGTAGTTATCCAGGCAACTGAGAGGACCCAGGTAACAGAGAGGAGCTTGGCTACAGGAGTTAACCAGGTAACAGAGAGGAGCTTGGCATCAGGCATTATCCTGGCAACAGGAGTTACGAAGTCAACGGGAATTACCCAGGTAACAGAGAGGACACCGGTAAAAGAGGAACTTCTCAAAAGAAGTTATCCAGGAAACAGGAGTTACCGAGGCAACAGGAATTACCCAGGGAACCGAGAGGTCCCCGGTAACAGAGAGAAGCATGGCAACAGGACTTACCCTGGGAACAGGAGATACCCACGCAACTGGGAGGACCGCGGTAACAGAGAACAGCTTGGTAACAGGATTTACCCAGTCAACAGGAGTTACCCACGCAACAGAGAGGACCCAGGTAACAGAGAGGAGCTTGGAAATATGAGATACCCAGACAAAAGGAGTTACTCAGGCAACAGGAAGGACGCCGGTAAGAGAGGAGCTTGGCAACGGGAGTTACCCAGGCAACAGGAGTTACCCAGGTAACACAGAGGAGCATGGCAACAGCAGTTATGCAGGTAACAGTGAGGAGCTTGGAAACAGGATTTATCCAGGCAACAGGAGTTACTCAGGAAACAGGAGTTACCCAGGAACCAGGAGTTACCCAGGCAACAGTGAGGAGCTTGGCAACAGGAGTTACCCAGGCAACAGGAGTGTACCCAGGCAACAGGGCTTACCCAGGTAACAGTGAGAAGCTTGGCAACAGGAGTTACCCAGGTAACAGGAGATAACCAGGTAACAGGAGTTATCCAGGAAACAGGAGTTACCCAGGTAACAGAGAGGAGCTTGGGAACAGGAGTTTCCCAGGCAACAGGAGGAACCCGGTAACAGAGACGAGCTTGACAACAACACTTGCCCAGGCAACAGGAGTTACCGAGGCAATAGGAATTACCCAGGCAACAGAGAGCACCCCAGTAACAGAGAAGAGCTAGGCAACAGGAGTTACCCTGGCAACAGGAGTTACCCAGGCAATAGGGATGACTCCGGTAACAGAGAGGAGCTTGGCAACAGGAGTTACCCAGGAAACAGGAGGTACCCAGGCAACAGGAGTTACCCAGGCAATAGGGATGACTCCGGTAACAGAGAGGAACTTGACAGCAGGAGTTACCCAGGCAACAGGAGTTACCTAGGCAACAGGAGTTATCCAGTCAACAGGAGTTACCCAGGTAATATACAGGAGCTTGGCATCAGGAGTTACCCACGCAACAGGAGTTACCCAGGTAACAGGGACGACCCGGGTAACAGAGAGGAGCTTGGCCACAGGAGTTACCCAGGCAACTGGAGTTACCCAGGCAACACGACTTACACAGGTAATAGAGAGGAGCTCGGCACCAGGAGTTTCCCTGGCAACAGGAGTTACCCAGGTAACAGAGAGGAGCATGGCAACAAGAGATACCCAGTCAACAAGGGTTACCCAGACAACAGGGGTTACCCACGTTAGAATGAGGAGCTTGGCAACAGGAGTTACCCAGGCAACTGGAGTTACCGAGGCAACAGGAATTACCCAGGCAACAGAGAGGAACACCTGTAACAGAGAGGAGCTTGGCAACAGCAGTTACCCAGGCAACAATAGTTACACAGACAACAGGGAGGACCATGGTAACAGAGAGGACCTTGATAACAGCAGTTACCCAGGCAACAGAAGTTACCCAGGCAACAGGAGTTACCCAGGTAACAGAGAAGAGCAAGGCAAGAGCAGTTAAGCAGGTAACAGTGAGGAGCTTGGCAACAGGATTTACCCAGGCAACAGGAGTTACCCCAGAAACACGAGTTACCCAGAAAACAGGAATGACCCAGGTAACAGTGAGGAGCTTTGCAACAGGTGTTACCCAGGCAACAGGAGTTACCCAGGCAACAGGACTTACCCAGGTAACAGTGAGAAGCTTGGAAACAGGAGTTACCCAGGCAACAGAGAGGACCCAAGTAACAGAGACCAGCTTGGCAACAGGAGTTACCCAGGCAACAGAAGTTACCCAGGAAGCAGGGAGGACCCCAGTAACAGAGAGGAGCTGGACAACAGGAGTGACCCAGGTAACAGAGAGGAGCTTGGCAACAGGAGTTAACCAGGAAACAGGAGTTACCCAGACAACAGGAGTTACCCAGGCAACAGGGAGGACTCGGGTAACAGAGAGGAGCTTGGCATCAGGAGTTACCCAGGCAACAGGAGTTACCCAGGTAACAGTGAGGAGGTTGGCAACAGGAGTTACCCAGGCAACAGGAGTTACCCAAGCAACAGAAGTTACCCAGGCAACCGGAGTTACCCAGACAACAGGAGTTACCCAGGTAACAGTGAGGAGGTTGGCAACAGGAGTTACCCAGGCAACAAGAGTTACCCAGGCTACAGAAGTTACCCAGGTAACAGGAGTTACCCAGGCAACAGGATTTACCCAGGTAACAGTGAGGAGCTTAACAACAGGAGTTACCCAGGAAACAAGAGTTATGCAGGTAACAGTGAGGAGTTTGGCAAAAGGAGTTACCAAGGCAAGAGTAGTTAGCCAGGCAACAGAGAGGACCCAGGTAACAGAGAGGAGTTTGGCAACAGGAGTTAACCAGGCAACATGAGTTACCCAGGAGCAGTGAGGTGCTTGGCAACAAGAGTTACCAAGGAAAAGGAGATACTGAGGCAACAGTAGTGACCTAGGCAACAGAGATGACCCAGGTAAAAGAGAGGAGCTTGGCAACAGGAGTTAAACAGTCAAGAGGAGTTACCAACTCAACAGGAGTTACCCAGGTCATAGAGAGGAGCTTGGCAACAGGAGTTACCGAGGCTACAGGAGTTACCCAGGCAACAGGAGTTACCAAGGCAACAGAGAGGACCCAGGTAACAGAGAGGAACTTGGCAACAGAAGTTACCCTGTCAATAGGAGTTACCCAGGTAACAGGGAGGGCCCCAGTAACAGAGAGGAGCTTAGCAACAGGAGTTACCCAGGCAACAGGAGTTACCCAGGCAACAGGAGTTACCCAATTAACAGGAGTTACCCAGGTAACAGAGAGGAGCTTGGCAACAGGAGTTACCCTGGCAACAGTATTACCCAGGCAACAGATAGGACTCAGGTAACAGAGAGGTGATTGTCCACAAGAGTTCCCCAGGTAAGAGAGAGGAGCTTGGCAACAGAGGATACCCAGGAAACAGGAGTTACACAGGCAACAGGAGTTAGCCCGGTAATAGAGAGCAGCTTGCCAACAGGAGTTAAACAGGCAACAGGAGTTACCAACGCAACAGCAGTTACCCAGGTAATAGGGAGGAGCTTGGAAACAGGATTTACCCAGCCAACAGGAGTTACCCAGGCAACAGGAGTTACCCAGGTAATACTGAGTAGCTTGGCAACAGGAGTTCCCCAGGCAACAGGAGATACCCACGCAACAGAGAGGACCCAGGTACCAGACAGGAGCTTGGAAATAGGAGATACCCAGGCAAAAGGAGTTACCCAGGCAACAGGAAGGACGCCGGTAAGAGAGGAGCTTGGCAATGGGAGTTACCCAGTCAACAGGAGTTACCCAGGTAACAGAGAGGAGCATGGCAACAGCAGTTACGCAGGTAACAGTGAGGAGCTTGGAAACAGAATTTACCCAGGCAACAGGAGTTATCCAGAAAACAGGAGTTACCCAGGTAACAGTGAGGAGCTTGGCAACAGGAGTTACCGAGGCAACAGGAGTGTACCCAGGCAACAGGGCTTACCCAGGTAACAGTGAGAAGGTTGGCAACAGGAGTTACCCAGGTAACAGGAGATAACCAGGTAACAGGAGTTATCCAGGGAACAGGAGTTACCCAGGTAACAGAGAGGAGCTTGGGAACAGGAGTTTCCCAGGCTACAGGAGGAACCCGGTAACAGAGACGAGCTTGACAACAAGAGTTACCCAGGCAACAGGAGTTACCGAGGCAATAGGGATGACTCCGGTAACAGAGAGGAGCTTGGCAACAGGAGTTACCCTGGCAACAGGAGTTACCCAGGCAATAGGGATGACTCCGGTAACAGAGAGGAGCTTGGCAACAGGAGTTACCCAGGAAACTGGAGTTAGTCAGGCAACAGGAGTTCCCCAGGTAATAGAGAGGAGCTGGAAAACAGGAGTTACCCAGGAAACAGGAGTTACGCAGGTAACAGTGAGGAGTTTGGCAAAAGGAGTTACCCAGGCAACAAAAGTTACCCAGGAAAGAGGAGTTACCCAGGCAACAGAGAGGACTCAGGTAACAGAGAGGAGCTTGGCATCAGGTGTTACCCAGGCAACAGGAGTTACCAAGGAAATAGAGTCGACCGAGGTAACCAACAGGAACTTAGCAACAGGAGTTACCTAGGTAACAGGAGTGGTCATGCAAAGGAATGGACCCCGGTAACAGATAGGCGCTTGGCAACAGGATTTACCGAGGCAACAGGAGATACATAGGCAACAGGAGTTACCCAAGTAATAGACAGGAGATAGGAAACGGGAATGACCCTGGCAACAGTATTTACTCAGGCAACAGGATTTACCAAGGCAATTGTCATTACGCAGGGAACTGAGAGGACTGGGGTAACAGAGAGGAGCCTGGCCACAGGAGTTACCCAGGCCACAGGAGTTACCAAGGCAACCGGAGTTACACAGGTAATAGAGAGGAGCTCGACAACAGCAGTTTCCCTGGCAACAGTAGTTACCCAGGCAACAGGAGTTACCGAGGCAACAGGAATTACCCAGGCAACAAAGAGGACCCCAGTAACAGACAGGTGCTTAGCAACAGGAGTTACCCAGGCAACAGGATTTACCCAGGCAACTGGGAGAACCCCGGTAACAGAGAGGAGCTGGGAAACAGGAGTGACCCAGGTAAAAGAGAGGAGCTTGGCACCAGGAGTTACCCAGGCAACAGGAGTTACCCAGGCAACAGGAGTTACCCATGTAACAGTGAGGAGCTTGGCAACAAGAGTTCCCAAGGAAAAGGAGATACCGAGGCAACAGTAGTTACCTAGGCAACAGAGATTACCCAGGTAAAAGAGAGGAGCTTGGTAACAGGAGTTACCCTGTCAACAGTATTTATCCAGGCAACAGAGAGGACCCAGGTAACAGAGGGGAGCTTTGCAAGAGGAGTTACCCGGGTAACAGAGAGTAGCTTCGCAACTGGAATTACCCATGCAACAGTAGTTACCGAGGAAACAGGAATCACCCAGGCAACAGGAGTTACCCAGGTATCAGGGAGGACCCCGGTAACAGAGAGGAGCTTGGCCACAGGAGTTACCCAGGCAAGAGGAGTTACCCGGACAACAGGAGTTACACAGGAAGTAGAGAGGATATCGGCAAGAAGAGTTACCCAGGAACCAGGAGTTACCCAGGTAACAGTGAGGAGCTTGTAAACAGGATTTACCCAGGCAACAGGAGTTACCCAGGAAACAGGAGTTGCCCAGGAACCAGGAGTTACCCAGGTAACAGTGAGGAGCTAGGCAACAGGAGTTATCCAGGCAACAGGAGTTACCCAGGTAACAGACAGGAGCTCGGCAACAGGAGTTACCCATTAAGCAGGAGTTACCCAGGCAACAGGAGTTACCCAGGTAACAGTGAGGAGCTTAGCAACAGGAGTTTCCCAGGCAACAGGAGTTACACAGGCAACAGGAGTTACCCAGGTAATAGAGAGGAGCTTGGCAACAGGAGTTACCCTGGCAACAGTAGATACCCAGGCAACAGTGAGGATCCAGGTAACAGAAAGGAACTTGACAACAGGAGTTACCCAGGTAACAGGACTTACCAGGCAATTGAATGGAACCTGATAACAGAGATGAGCTTGGCAACAGGAGTTACCCAGGCAACAGGAGTTAACCAGGTAATAGAGATGAGCTTGGCAACAGGGATTTCCCTGGCAACAGGAGTTACCCAGGTAACAGGGAGTACCCCAGTAAGAGAGAGTAGTTTAGCAACAGGAATTACCCAGGCAACAGGAGTTACCCATGCAACAGCAGTTACCCAGGTAATAGTGAGGAGCTTGGCAACAGAAGTTTCCCTGGCAACAGGAGTTACCCAGGGAACAGGAGTTACCCAGGCAACAGGAGTTATCCAGGTGACAGTGAGGAGCTTGGCAACAAGAGTTACCCAGGCAACGGGAGTTACCGAGGCAACAGTAGTTACCTAGGCAACAGAGATGACCGAGGTAACAGAGAGGACCTTGGCAACAGGAGTTACCCTGGCAACAGTATTACCCAGGCAACAGATAGGACTCAGGTAACAGAGAGGTGATTGTCCACAAGAGTTCCCCAGGTAAGAGAGAGGAGCTTGGCAACAGAGGATACATAGGAAACAGGAGTTACACAGGCAACAGGAGTTAGCCCGGCAATAGAGTGCAGCTTGCCAACAGGAGTTAAACAGGCAACAGGAGTTACCAACGCAACATTAGTTACCCAGGCAACAGACAGGACCCAGCTAACAGAGAGGAGCTTGACAACAGCAGTTACTCAGGCAACAGGAGTTACCCAGGAAACAGGGAGGACCCTGGTAACAGAGAGGAGATTGACAACAAGAGTTTCCCAGGCAACAGGAGATACCAAAGCACCAGGAATTACACAGGAAACAGTGAGGACCCCAGTAACAGAGAGGAGCTCAGCAACAGGAGTTACCCAGGCAACAGGAGTTATGCAGGCAACAGGGAGAACCCTGGTAACAGAGAGGAGCTTGGCAACAGGAGTCACCCAGGTAATAGAGAGGAGCTTGACAACAGGAGTTACCCGGGAAAGAGGAGTTACCCAGGAAACAGGAGATAACCAGGTAACAGGAGTTATCCAGGAAACAGGAGTTACCCAGGTAACAGAGAGTAGATTGGGAACAGGAGTTTCCGAGGCAACAGGAGGAACCCGGTAACAGAGACGAGCTTGACAACACTTGCCCACCAACAGGAGTTTCCGAGGTAATAGGAATTACCCAGGCAACAGAGAGCACCCCAGTAACAGAGAAGAGCTAGGCAACAGGAGTTACCCTGGCAACAGGAGTTACCCAGGCAATAGGGATGACGCCGGTAACAGAGAGGAGCTTGGCAACAGGAGTTACCCCAGGAAACAGGAGGTACCCAGGCAACAGGAGTTACCCAGGCAATAGGGATGACTCCGGTAACAGAGAGGAACTTGACAGCAGGAGTTACCCAGGCAACAGGAGTTACCTAGGCAACAGGAGTTATCCAGTCAACAGGAGTTACCCAGGTAATATACAGGAGCTTGGCCTCAGGAGTTACCCACGCAACAGGAGTTACCCAGGTAACAGGGACGACCCGGGTAACAGAGAGGAGCTTGGCCACAGGAGTTACTCAGGCAACTGGAGTTACCCAGGCAACACGACTTACACAGGTAATAGAGAGGAGCTCGGCACCAGTAGTTTCCCTGGCAACAGGAGTTACCCAGGTAACAGAGAGGAGCATGGCAACAAGAGATACCCAGTCAACAAGGGTTACCCAGACAACAGGGGTTACCCACGTTAGAATGAGGGGCTTGGCAACAGGAGTTACCCAGGCAACTGGAGTTACCGAGGCAACAGGAATTACCCAGGCAACAGAGAGGAACACCTGTAACAGAGAGGAGCTTGGCAACAGCAGTTTCCCAGGCAACAGTAGTTACACAGACAACAGGGAGGACCATGGTAACAGAGAGGACCTTGATAACAGCAGTTACCCAGGCAACAGAAGTTACCCAGGCAACAGGAGTTACCCAGGTAACAGAGAAGAGCAAGGCAAGAGCAGTTAAGCAGGTAACAGTGAGGAGCTTGGCAACAGGATTTACCCAGGCAACAGGAGTTACCCCGGAAACACGAGTTACCCAGAAAACAGGAATGACCCAGGTAACAGTGAGGAGCTTTGCAACAGGTGTTACCCAGGCAACAGGAGTTACCCAGGCAACAGGACTTACCCAGGTAACAGTGAGAAGCTTGGAAACAGGAGTTACCCAGGCAACAGAGAGGACCCAAGTAACAGAGACCAGCTTGGCAACAGGAGTTACCCAGGCTACAGAAGTTACCCAGGTAACAGGAGTTACCCAGGCAACAGGATTTACCCAGGTAACAGTGAGGAGCTTAACAACAGGAGTTACCCAGGAAACAAGAGTTACGCAGGTAACAGTGAGGAGTTTGGCAAAAGGAGTTACTCAGGCAACAAGAGTTACCCAGGCAAGAGTAGTTACCCATGCAACAGGGAGGACCCAGGTAACAGAGAGGAGTTTGGCAACAGGAGTTAACCAGGCAACAGGACTTACCCAAGCAACAGAAGTTATCCAGGCAACCGGAGTTACCCAGACAACAGGAGTTACCCAGGTAACAGTGAGGAGGTTGGCAACAGGAGTTACCCAGGCAACAAGAGTTACCCAGGCTACAGAAGTTACCCAGGTAACAGGAGTTACCCAGGCAACAGGATTTACCCAGGTAACAGTGAGGAGCTTAACAACAGGAGTTACCCAGGAAACAAGAGTTACGCAGGTAACAGTGAGGAGTTTGGCAAAAGGAGTTACTCAGGCAACAAGAGTTACCCAGGCAAGAGTAGTTACCCAGGCAACGGAGAGGACCCAGGTAACAGAGAGGAGTTTGGCAACAGGAGTTAACCAGGCAACATGCGTTACCCAGGAGCAGTGAGGTGCTTGGCAACAAGAGTTACCAAGGAAAAGGAAATACCGAGGCAACAGTAGTGACCTAGGCAACAGAGATGACCCAGGTAAAAGAGAGGAGCTTGGCAACAGGAGTTAAACAGTCAAGAGGAGTTACCAACTCAACAGGAGTTACCCAGGTAATAGAGAGGAGCTTGGCAACAGGAGTTACCGAGGCTACAGGAGTTACCCAGGCAACAGGAGTTACCAAGGCAACAGAGAGGACCCAGGTAACAGAGAGGAGCATGGCAACAGAAGTTACCCTGTCAATAGGAGTTACCCAGGTAACAGGGAGGGCCCCAGTAACAGAGAGGAGCTTAGCAACAGGAGTTACCCAGGCAACAGGAGTTACCCAGGCAACAGGAGTTACCCAATTAACAGGAGTTACCCAGGTAACAGAGAGGAGCTTGGCAACAGGAGTTACCCTGGCAACAGCAGTTACCCAGGTAATAGTGAGGAGCTTGGCAACAGATGTTTCCCTGGCAACAGGAGTTACCCAGAGAACAGAAGTTACCCAGGCAACAGGTGTTATCCAGGTAACAGTGAGGAGCTTGTCAACAAGAATTACCTAGGCAACGGGAGTTACCGAGGCAACAGTAGTTACCTAGCCAACAGAGATGACCGAGGTAACAGAGAGGAGCTTGGCAACAGGAGTTACCCTGGCTACAGTATTACCCAGGCAACAGATAGGACTCAGGTAACAGACAGGTGATTGCCCACAAGAGTTCCCCAGGTAAGAGAGAGGAGCTTGGCAACAGAGGATACCCAGGAAACAGGAGTTACACAGGTAACAGGAGTTAGCCCGGTAATAGAGAGGAGCTTGCCAACAGGAGTTAAACAGGCAACAGGAGTTACCAAGGCAACAGGAGTTACCCAGGTAATAGGGAGGAGCTTGGAAACAGGATTTACCCAGCCAACAGGAGTTACCCAGGCAACAGGAGTTACCCAGGTAACACTGAGTAGCTTGGCAACAGGAGTTCCCCAGGCAACATGAGTTAAGAGGGTACAGGAGTTACCCAGGTACCATTGAGGAGCTTGGCAACAGGAGTTACCCAGGTAATAGAGAGGAGTTTGGCAACAGGCGTTACCCTGGCAACAGTAGATACCCAGGCAACAGTGAGGATCCAGGTAACAGAAAGGAACTTGACAACAGGAGTTACCCAGGTAACAGGACTTACCAGGCAATTGAGTGGAACCTGGTAACAGAGATGAGCTTGGCAACAGGTGTTACCCAGGCAACAGGAGTTACCCGGGAAAGAGGAGTTACCCAGGAAACAGGAGTTACCCAGGGAACTGAGAAGACCAGGGTAACAGAGAGGAGCGTGGCAACAAGAAGTACCCAGGTAACGGGGAGGACCCATGCAACAGAGATGACCTAGGTAACAGAGAGTAGCTTGGCATCAGGAAGGACCCAGGTAACAGGAAGAACTCAGGCAACAGGGAGGACCCAGGTTACAGAGAGGCGATTGGCAACAGGAATGACCCACGGAACAGAGAGTAGCTTGGCATCAGGAAGGACCCACGTAACAGGAAGAACTCAGGCAACACAGAGTACCCAGGTTACAGAGAGGAGCTTGGCAACAGGCAGGACCCAGGCAACAGGGAGGACCCAAGTAACAGAGAGAACACAGGAAACAAAGAGGAGCTTGGCAACAGGAAGGACCCAGGCAAAAGGGGGGACATAGGCAACAGAGAAGTCTGAGGTAACAGAGAGGAGCTTGGCAACAGGAGGACCCAGGCAACGGTGAGTGCCCAGGTAACAGAGAGGAGCTTGGCAACAGGGGGGACCCAGGCAAAAGGGGGGACATAGGCAACAGAGAAGTCTCAGGTAACAGAGAGGAGCTTGGCAACAGGAAGGACCCAGGCAATAGGGAGGACCACAGCAATAGGGATTACCGAGGCATTGGGGATGATACAGGCAACGCAAAGGAAACGGGCAATGTGAAGGAGCCAGGTAACAGTGAGGGCCTAGGTGAGAGGGAGGACCCAGGCAACACAAAGGACCGAGGTAACAGAGACCATCTTGGGAATAGGAAGGACCCAGGTAACAGGGAATACACAGGTAACAGAAAAGACCCAGGTAACAGAGAGGAGCTTGGCAACAGGAATGACCCAGGTAACAGGAAGAACCCAGGCAATGGGGAGGGCCCAGGTATCAGAGAGGAGCTTCGAAACAGGGAGTACCCAGGCAACAGGGAGGACCCATGTAACAGAGACGACCTTGGCAACAGGAAGGTCCCAGGCAACAGGGAGGACCCAGCAAACGGGGAGGACCCAGGCATTGGGGAGGATCAAGGGAAAGGAAAGCACCCAGGTAACTTGAAGGAGCCAGGTAACAGTGAGGGCATAAGTACCAGAGATGTCCCAGGCATCAGGGAGGACCCAGGCAATGGGGAGGACCCAGGTATTGGGGAGGAACCACACAACGGGAAGGACCCAGGTAACGTGAAGGGGCCAGGAAACAGTGAGGGCCTAGGTAACAGGGAGGACCCAGGCAACAGAGAGGATCCACGCAACAGAGAGTAGCTTGGCAACAGGATGGACCCAGGCAACAGGGAGGACCCAGGCAAGTTGGAGGACCCAGGTAACAGAGAGGAGCATGGCAACATGAAGTACCCAGGTAACGGGGAGGACCCATGCAACAGAGATGACCCAGGTAACAGAGACTAGCTAGGCATCAGGAAGGACCCAGGTAACAGGAAGAACTCAGGCAACAAGGAGGACCCAGGTTATAGAGAGGAGCTTGGCAACAGGCAGGACCCAGGCAACAGGGAGGACCCAAGTAACAGAGAGGACCCAGGAAACACAGAGGAGCTTGGCAATAGGGAGGACCACGGCAATAGGGAGGACAGAAGCATTGGGGATGATACAGGCAACGGGAAGGAAAAGGGTAATGTGAAGGAGCCAGGTAACAGTGAGGGCCTAGGTGAGAGGGAGGACCCAGGCAACACGAAAGACCGAGGTAACAGAGACCATCTTGGGATGAAGGCTATGCTCTGAACTCACTGCACCAGATTTTTCCACATGGCGGTAATGATTTCAGTTTTCTGAGACAGAGACCTCCCCAATGGACTTTTCTGCCAATTCAGAATGAGATTTGTTAGAAGGGAGACAAACACGGTCCCTGATGCTACCCATCATGGCTTCTTCCCCAGTATCAGCAAACGCATTCAGAATGACAACTCATTCTATTACCGAATGCACCACATCCAGCCTTGTGACTGAGTTTGGAAACCCGCTTTAGAGGAAAACACATGCTTCCATATTGCTTGCTTAAGCAAACCTGTGTTTCGTAGCGCCAATCAGATCTGAACGTGAAAGCACTGTTTCTCTTGTCGTGCGGCTTAATTTCCCCCAATAGTTTTGACATCTGTTTGTTTCCAGTTCTCACACTTGGAAGCATTGAGCATTGCAGTGGAATTTCAGAGAGCGTTGGTCCTGAACACTGAAACGCTTTAGGCAGCAGCTACACGGCTCCTTGCATTCCTTCCTATGCAAGGGTTGCGATACATGAATGTTTTGGGGGGCCTATTCCGTGGTTGTCTCTGTATTTCCGGAATGCTCATAACGTGCCTGCCAGCAGATGAAGGCTATGCTCTGAACTCACTGCACCAGATTTTTCCACATGGCGGTAATGATTTCAGTTTTCTGAGACAGAGACCTCCCCAATGGACTTTTCTGCCAATTCAGAATGAGATTTGTTAGAAGGGAGACAAACACGGTCCCTGATGCTACCCAACATGTCTTCTTCCCCAGTATCAGCAAACGCATTCAGAATGACAACTCATTCTGTTGCCGAATGCACCACATCCAGCCTTGCGACTGAGTTTGGAAACCCGCTTTAGACGAAAACACATGCTTCCACATCGCTTGCCTAAGCAAACCTGTGTTTCGTAGCGCCAATCAGATCTGAACGTGAAAGCACTGTTCCTCTTGCCGTGCAGCTTAATTTCCCCAATAGTTTTGACGTCCGTTTGTTTCCAGTTCTCACACTTGGAAGCATTGAGCATTGCAGTGGAATTCCAGAGAGCCTTGGTCACGAACACTGAAATGCTTTGGGCAGCAGGGACACAGCGCGTTGCATTCCTTGCTATGCAAGGGTTGTGCTAAGTGAATGGTTTAGGAGGCCTACTCCTTGGTTCACTCAGTAGTGACCAGAATGCGCATAACTTGCCAGCCAGCGGATGAAGGCTATGCCTTGATCTGACTGCACTAGTTTTTTCCACATGTCGGTACTGATTTCAGTTTTCCGAGACAGAGACCTCCCCAACTGACATTTCCGCCAATTCTGAACGAGATTTGTTAGAAGGGAGACAAACACGTTCCCTGATGCCACCCAACATGTCTTCTTCCCCAGAATCAGCAAACGCGTTAGGAATGACAACTCATTCTATTGCCCACTGCACCACATCCAGCCATGAGACTGCGTTTGGAAACCCGCTTTAGACAAAAGCACATGCATCCACTTGGCTTGCTTAAGCAAACCTGTGTTTCGTCGTGCCAATCAGCTCTGTACATGAAAGTACTGTTCCTCTTGTCTTGTGGCTTAATGTCGCCAATACCTTTGACGTTCATTTGTTTCCAGTTCTCACACGTGCACGCATTGAGCATTGCAGTGGAATTTCAGAGAGCCTTGGTCACTAACACTGGAACGCCTTGGGCAGCAGCCACACTGGTACCTGCATTCCTTCCAGTGCAAGGGTTGCATTAAGGCAGTGTTTCGGGAGGCTTTTCCTGAGTTCACTCAGTTGGTTCCCGGAATGCACACAACTTAGTGTCAGCTAGAGGATGCCTTGATGTGACTGCACTAGGTTGTTCCACATGGGTGAAATGACTTCAGGTCTCCGAGGCAGGGACCTCCGGAATTCACTTTGCTGCCTTGGGCAGGACAAGATAGAGCCTTCACTCTGAAGGCAGCCCTGGGCTGGACAAGGTTGATTAGGCGTGGCCATGGGGTGGACATGGTGTGGCAGAGGAAGGCAGGGGGCCCAGGGATGACAAGGTGGAACAGGGTGGCAGCCATTGTCTGGACACAGGGGAGAAGACAAAGACCAGCAGCCTTGAGTAGGACAAGTGTGAGTGGGAGAAGTCAGCTGGCAGCAGGCTGGACAAGGGGGTGCATCGCAACAGGAAGGACCCAGGTAAGGGTGATGACACAGGCAACAGAGAACACCAAGGTAACAGAGAGGAGGGAGGCAAAAGGGAGGACGCAGGCAGAAGCGACGACCTGGGCAACAGAGAAAACTCAGGTAACAGAGAGGAGCTTGGCAACAGGAAGGACCCAGGCAACAGGTAGGACTCAGGCAACAGAGAGAACCCAGGTCACAGAGAGGAGCTTGGCAACAGGAGAGACCCAGCCAATAGGGAGGACTCCGGCATGGGGAGGACAGAGGCATTGGCAATTATGCAGGCAACGGCAAGGAAACAGCTAATGTGAAGGAGACACGCCACATTGAGGGTGTAGGTAACAGTAGGAAGGGAGGCAACAGAGAGGACACACGTAACAGAGAGCAGCTTGGCCACAGCAAGGGCCCAGGCAACAGGGAGTACCCAGGCGACGGGGAAACGTGACGTAACAGAGACGAGCTTGGCAACAGCAGGGACCCAGGCAACAGAGAGGAACCAGGCAACACAGGACGCAGGTAACAGAGAGGAGCTTGACAACAGGAAGGACCCAGGCAACAGGGACGTCACAGGAAACAGACAGGACCCAGAGAAGAGACAGGAGCTTGGCCACAGGAAGGAACCAGGTATTAGGGAGGATCCAGGGAACAGAGAGGAACTTGGCAACAGGAAGGACCCAGGCAACAGGGTAATCCAGGCAACAGAGAGGTCCCAGGTCACCGAGAGGACCTTGGCAACAGAGAGTACCTTGGAAACAGGAAGGACCCAGGCAACAGGGAGGACCTAGGCAACAGAGAGGACACAGGTAACAGAGACTAGCTTGGCATCAGAAAGGACCCAGGTAACAGGAAGAACTCACGCAACAGGGAGGACCCAGGTTACAGAGAGGAGCTTGGCAACAGGCAGGACCCAGGTAACAGTGTGGACCCGGGCAATGTGGAAGATCCAAGCATTGGGGAGGATCCAGGCATCGGGAAGGACCCAGGTAATGTGAAGGTCCAAGGTATACGAAGGACCCCGGCAACAGACAGGACCCAAGCAACAGAGAGCACCCAGGTAACAGAGAGGAGCTTGGCAACAGGATGGACACAGGCAACAGGGACGGCCCAGGAAACAGAGAGGAGCTTGGCAACAGTGATGACTCAAGCAACAGAGAGGACAGAGGTAACAGACAGGAGATTGGCAACAGGGAGGACCCAGGCAAAAGGGAGAACCAAGCCAACAGAGATTCCTCAGCTGACAGAGAGGAACTTCGCAACAGGAAGGACCCAGGTAACAGGGATTACACAGACAACAGAGAAGACCAAGGTAACAGAGAGGAGGTAGGCAACAGGGAGGACCCAGGCAGAAGTGAGGACCTGGGCAACAGAGAAAACTCAGGTAACAGAGAGGAGCTTGGCAACAGGAAGGACACAGGCAACAGGTAGGACTCAGGCAACAGAGAGGACCCAGGGCACAGAGAGGAGCTTCGCAACAGGAGAGACGCAGGTAATAGGGAGGACTCCGGCAATGGGGAGGACAGAGGCATTGACGATTATGCAAGGAAGGGGAAGGAAACAGGTAATGTGAAGGAGACATGTCACATTGAGGGCATAGGTAAGAGTAGGAAGGGACGCAACAGAGAGGACACATGTAACAGAGAGCAGCTTGGCCACAGCAAAGGCCCAGGCAACAGGGAGTACCCAGGTTACGGGGACGTCCAACATAACAGAGACGAGCTTGGCAACTGCAGGGACCCAGGCAACAGAGAGGAACCAGGCAACACAGGACCCATGTAACAGAAAGGAGCTTGACAATAGGAAGGACTCAGGCAACAGGGACGACTCTGGCAACAGAGAGGACCCAGGTAAGAGAGAGGATCTTGGACACAGGAACAACCAGGTATTAGTGAGGATCCGGGGAAGAGAGAGGACCCAGGTCACAGAGAGGAACTTGGCAACAAGAAGGACCCAGGCAACAGGGTAATCCAGGTAACAGAGAGGTCCCAGGTCAACGACAGGATCTTGGCAACAGAGAGTACCTTGGAAACAGGAAGGACCTAGGCAACAGAGAGGACCCAGGTAACAGAGAGGATGGTGGCAACAGGAAGTACCCAGGTAACGGGGAGGACCCATGCAACAGAGATGACCTAGTTAACAGAGACTAGCTTGGCATCAGGAAGGACCCAGGTAACAGGAAGAACTCAGGCAACAGGGAGGACCCCGGTTACAGAGAGGCTCTTGGCAACTGGAAGGACCCACGCAACAGAGTGTAGCTTGGCATCAGGAAGGACCCACGTAACAGGAAGAACTCAGGCAACTGGGAGGACCCAGGTTACAGTGAGGAGCTTGGCAACAGGCAGGACCCAGGCAACAGGGAGGACCCAGGCAGAAGCGAGGACCTGGGCAACAGAGAAAACTCAGGTAACAGAGAGGAGCTTGGCAACAGGAAGGACCCAGGCAAGAGGTAGGACTCAGGCAACAGAGAGCACCCAGGTCACAGAGAGGAGCTTGGCAACAGGAGAGACCCAGGCAATAGGGAGGACTCCGGCATGGGGAGGACAGAGGCATTGGCGATTATGCAGGCAATGGGAAGGAAACAGGTATTGTGAAGGAGACACATCACATTGAGGGCATAGGTAAGAGTAGGAAGGGAGGCAACAGAGAGGACACAGGTAAGAGAGAGCAGCCTGGCAACAGCAAGGGCCCAGGCAACAGAGAGTAGGTAGGCATCAGGAAGGACCCAGGTAACAGGAAGAACTCAGGCAACAGGGAGGACCCAGATTACAGAGAGGAGCCAGGCAACACAGGACCCAGGTATCAGAGAGGAGCTTGACAACAGGAAGGACCCAGGCAACAGGGACGACCAAGGCAACAGAGAGGACCCAGGTAAGAGAGAGGAGCTTGGCCACAGGAAAGCCTCCGATTTTATGCCGAATGCCTGAAGGACACACAGCCAGGAAGAGGCACAGCCTGGACCTGAATCCAGATCTATCTGCTGGCCTGATGTAAAACTCTCGTCTCCAGCCATGCTCATGTGTCTCTGCCAAACACAACCTGCGGAGGCCTTTCAGGGGTAGCGGGACCTGAAAGGTTGCAACGGACAGGAAACCTTTATCCCTTTTCAGCATCCATTCCCAGGAGTCCTCCAAAAACTGCTCACAAATCTTCAGTGATCCGGAGCTTACTTCTTTTGGGACCAGCTGATTAGCTCTAGGGACAGGATGTCAGGACGCAGCTGAGAGGGGCTATGCATGCAGAACGTGGAATCCCAGATCTGGGGTTAAATCCTTGGTTGCTCACTATTCAAATGATGCTGGACCTGTTTCCCCATCTCCAGAATGGGGTGGATGCTAACAGACCCCTAGCTCACAGAGGAAACATGAGGCTTCATTGAGATTGTGAAGACTGTACCTGACACCAGTAGCAAGTTTACAAACGGTGGTGATTCTTGAGCCAAGAGTGACGTGTCCGTTCACTGCCTGGCCCACAGCTGATGTGCATTAGCATCAGTTAGTTGAGGAGGCAATCACTAAGGGGCCCTTGAGCTCTATTGAGCAGCCAAAGCTTCCTACCGAACTGCAAGTCAGGGCCTCCCTGACCTCTGGGTCTGGTCTGGCCTGACCCCATGCCTCCACATCAGACCTGTGAACACCTGATCACCCCACTTCCAGACCCACCCTGCAACCCTTTGGAAACCAGCCACACCATCCTGCCATCCCTTCAGCTCTGACTACAGATGTGTAAAGACCATACATTCAGGTGGGAGTTCAGCAGGGAAATCCAGGCTAACCTGCAAAGCCTGCAAGAGGGCTCCTGGGCCTCCCAGGCCTGCACTGTCCCCGCACCTCCTCATTCCTGCAACCTACCCACAACCAGGTACCCTAAGGTTGCCAACCTCGAACACTACCAGGTGCCAAATCAACTCGATAT
This sequence comes from Aselliscus stoliczkanus, assembly GCA_033961575.1. Lineage (NCBI taxonomy): Eukaryota > Metazoa > Chordata > Mammalia > Chiroptera > Hipposideridae > Aselliscus > Aselliscus stoliczkanus. The sequence continues at coordinate 172,514 of JAWWOG010000020.1, read as the reverse complement.
TCCTCTCAGCCCCCCCAACACTGTGCTGTGTTCACACCCTCTAAGCCCCCAAAGGGAATAAACAGAGCCCAGTGTTCAGGGCGGTCTGCAGGATTATGGAAACCCTAGGCTGAGGCCCTCAAACGAGACCCAGCACAGCATGGGCAGCACACAGAGCAAGGCACGAGTGAACTGCCTAAACGACATGAGTTTGAGAGACATGAGGCCCATGTCCAAATCCAGGACTCCCATGAACTGGAGGACTTCAGGCCTCAGGTTCCTCATTGGTGAAATGGGGATGACACCCATATTTACCTCTCAAGGCTGCCCTGTGAGGATCCCATAGGCGAAACAGGTATGAGCTGAGCAAAGGGACAAGGTATACTTCAGATGGTGGCACGTGGATACAAGCCAATTACCATACCTCACATGGATGAAAATGAAATGGGAAATGTCCTCCAAACCCATGGAGTGATTTTACAGGGTTGTCGTGTGGACAACAAGTACACCTGCTATATACCTGATGAGCTCCTGTAGGATTCTAGTTACCCGGAAACTACCTTTCCACGACCCCAATGTGTTAGAACTGTTTGGGACAAAGTTCCCTTTCCTGTCGTCCTATTTCTTTTCTTTCCTTCTGCAGCTGCACATTAGAAATGTAAAGGGGGAATTTGGGGTAGGGTTCTAAGGGACACAGAGGTGGGCCGGGCAGGGCAGTGGGGGCCATGAGAAGGCCTCTGACCCCTCCCTGGTTCTTTGCACAGGTTCTGATGATATGGTGGATGCTGTCACATGCCAATCAGATCCCATCAGGACTGCAGGCCACCAGTGCTGAGAGAATTGCTGTCCCTTAGGCACAGGGGCCACCTCAGCGTTACAGAGAAAGTCCTGCATGGTCTCACGCCGTCCAGTGCCTGATACTCACGGGGTGTAAAGATCCAACATACTTGCCAAAACCCAGAATGGCTCTGAAGTTGATATCGTCTTGGAACTGCCCAGGGTGCTGGCTGACATGGAAGATCACATCATGGCCCAACTTCTGCCTCGCCTCACTCCTGATTGCTTTCCCACATACAAGAGTGATGTGTCAGTTCACTGCCTGGCCCACAACTGATGTTCACAAGCATCAGTTACTGAGGAGGCAATCACTAAGGGGCCCTTGAGCTCTATTGTGCAACCAACGCTTCCCCGGTAATAGAGAGGAGCTTGGCAACAGTAGTTACCCAGGCAACAGGAGTTACCCACGCAACAGGAGTTACCAGTCAATAGGAGTTACCCAGGTAATAAAGAGGAGCTTGGCAACAGGAATTATCCTGGCAACAGTAGTTAACCAGGAAACAGCAGTTACCGATGGAACAGGCATTACCCAGGTAAAAGGGAGGACCACGGTAACTGAGAGGAGCTTAGCAACGGGAGTTACCCAGACAACAGGAGTTACCCCAGCAACAGGAATTACCCAGGTAACAGTGAGGAGCTGGGCAAGCGGAGTTACCCAGGCAACAGGAGTTACCCAGGCAACAGGAGTTACCCAGGTAATAGAGAGGAGCTTGGCAACAGGAGTTACCTTGGCAACAGCAGTTATCCAGGCAACAGAGAGGACCCACTTAACAGAGAGTAGCTTTGCAACATGAGTTACCCAGGCAACAGGAGTTACCCAGGCAACAGGAGTTACCCAGGTAACAGTGAGGAGGTTGGCAACAGGAGTTACCCAGGCAACAGGAGTTACCCAGGCAAGTGTAGTTACCCAGGAAACGGAGAGGACTCAGGTAACAGAGAGGAGCTTGACAACAAGAGTTACCCAGGCAACAGGAGATACCGAGGCAACAGGAATTACCCAGGCAACAGAGAGGACCCCAGTAACAGAGAGGAGCTTAGGAACAGGAATTACCCAGGCAACAGGAGTTATCCAGGCAACAGCAGTTACCCAGGTAACAGTGAGGAACTTGGCAACAAGTGTTACTATGGGAACAGGAGTTACCCAGGCAACAGCAGTTACCCAGGCAACAGAAGTTACCCAGGTAACAGTGAGGAGCTTGACAACAGGAGTTACCCTGGCAACAGGAGTTACCCAGGCAACAGTAGTTACCCAGGCATCAGGAATTACCCAGGCAACAGAGAGGACCGATGTAACAGAGAAACTTGGCAACAGGAGTTATCCAGTAAACAGGAGTTACCGAGGGAACAGGAATTACCAAGGCTACAGAGAGGACCACGGTAACAGAGAAGAGTTTGGCAACATGAGTTACCCAGGCAACAGGAGTTACCCAGGCAAAAGGGAGGTCCGCGGTAACAGAGAGAAGCTTGGCAAAAATATTTTCCCAGGCAACATGAGTTACCCACGCAACAGAGAGGACCCAGGAAATAGAGAGGAGGTTGACAACAAGAGATACCAAGGCAACAGGACTTACCGAAGCAACAGGAATTACACAGGAAACAGAGAGGATCCCAGTTACCTCTTCTCTATTACCTGTGTAAGTTTCATGAGTAACTCCTGTTGACTGGGTAACTCCTGTTGCCAAGCTCCTCTCTATTACCTGGTTAACTCCGGTTGACAAGCTCCTCTCTGTTACCTGGGTTCTCTCCGTTGCCTGGATAACTACTGTTCCCAGGGTATCTCCTGTTGCCAAGCTCCTCTCTATTAGCTGGGTAACTCCTGTTGCCTTGGTAACTCCTCTTGACTGTTTAACTCCTGTTGCCAAGCTCCTCTCTATTACCGAGCTAACTCCAGTTGCCTGTGTAACTCCTGTTTCCTGGGTATCCCCTGTTGCCAAACTCCTCTCTGTTACCTGGGGAACTCCGGTGGCCAATCACCTCTCTGTTGCCTGGGTCCTATCTGTTGACTGGGTAATACTGTTGCCAGGGTAACTCCTGTTGCCAAGCTCCTCTCTTTTACCTGGGTCATCTCTGTTGTCTAGGTAACTACTGTTGCCTCGGTAACTCCTGTTGCCTGGGTAACTCCTGTTGCCTGGGTAACTCCTGTTGCCTGGGTAACTTGATTTACCTAGGCAACAGGAGTTACCCAGGTAACAGCTAGGAGCTTGGCAACAGGAGTTACCCATGCAACAGGAGTTACCCAGGCAAGAGAATTTACCCAGGCAACAGAGAGGGCCCAGGTAACAGAGAGGAGCTTGGCAACAAGAGTTACCTGGGCAACATGAGTTACCCAGGTAACAGGGAGGACCGCGGAAACAGAGAAGAGCTTAGCAACAGCAGTTACCCAGGAAACAGTGAAGAGCTTGGCATCAGGAGTTACCCTGGCAACAGGAGTTACCCAGGCAACAGCAGTTACCCAGGCAACAGAAGTTACCCAGGTAACAGTGAGGAGCTTGGCAACAGGAGTTACCCAGGCAACAGGAGTTACCCAGGCAACAGTAGTTACCCAGGCAATAGAAAGGACCCAGGAAATAGAGAGGAGCTTGACAACTAGAGTTACCAAGGCTGAGCGCTGGTTTGGGGATGCCAGCGGCCCCGGTTCCGATCCCACATGAGGGCCAGTGACACTGCCCTCTACAGCTAACACCACCTCCACCTGGAGCTGGTCTGTGTGAGCCCTGGTGATGGTGTGGGCTGTAGCCCCTGCTGCAGTGGGCTGCCATAGGCTACAGTGAGTGGCCCGCAGCCAGTGTGAGCGGGTGGCAGCCAAGAGTGAGCTGCCAATAGCCGTGGTGAGCGACATCCCGAGGCCAGCGACCAATCTGCCTCATCCGGGAGGAGTGCAGTGATGACACCAACAGTGAAGCAACATCCTCTGCAACTAAATTGAAGAACAAAAAGACAGCAACTTGTCTGTTCCCCTTCCCCGATTCCCCAACGCTGTTCCCCTCTGCCAATGCCCCAATAAAATCTTTAAAAAAAAAAAGAGTTACCAAGGCAACAGGAGTTACCGAAGCAACAGGAATTACACAGGAAACAGAGAGGATCCCAGTTACCGAGAGTAGCTCGGCAACATGATTTACCCGGGCAACAGGAGTTACCCCCGTAACAGTGAGGAGCTTGGCAACAGGAGTTACCCATGCAACAGGAGTTACCCAGGCAACAGAATTTACCCAGGCAACAGAGAGGACCCAGGTAACAGAGTAGCTTGGCAACAGGAGTTACTCAGGTAACAGGAGTTACCCAGGCATCAGGGGTTACCCAGGTAATAGAGAGGATCTTGTGAACAGGAGTTACCCTGGCAACAGTGGTTATCCAGGCAACAGAGAGGACCCAGGTAACAGAGAGGAGCTCGGCAACAGGAGTTACACAGGAAACAGGAGTAACCCAGGCAACAGGAGTTACACAGGCAAAAGGAGATACCCAGGTAACAGTGAAGAGCTTGGCTTCAGGAGTTACCCAGGCAACAGGAGTTACCCAAGTAACAGTGAGGACCATGGCAACAAAAGTTACCCAGGCAACAGGAGTTACACAGGCAACAGTATTGCCCAGGCAACAGAGAGGACCCAGGTAACAGAGAGGAGTTTGGCAACAGGAGACACTCAGGCAACAGGCGTTACCCAGGCAACAGGAGTTACCCAGGTAACAGGGAGGACCCAGGTAACAGAGAGGAGCTTGGCCACAGGAGTTACCCAGGCAAGAGGAGTTACACAGGCAACAGGAGTTACACAGGTAATAGAGAGGAACTCGTCAACAGGAGTTTCCCTGGCAACAGGAGTTACCCAGGTAACAGAGAAGAGTTTGGCAACAGCAGTTACACAGGAAACAGGAGTTACCCAGGCAATAGGAGTTACCGAGGCAACAGGAATTAACCAGGCAAAAGAGAGGACCCCGGTAACAGAGAGGAGCTTGGCAATCGCAGTTACCCAGGCAACAGGAGTTACGGAGGCATCACGGTGGACCACGGTTACAGAGAGGAGCCTGGGAAAAGGAGTTTCCCAGGCAAGAGGAGTTACCCAAACAACAGGAGTTACCCAGGCAACAGGATTTACCGAGGCAAGTGGCATTACCCAGGGAAGTGAGAGGACCGGGGTAACAGAGAGGAGCTTGGCAACAGGAGTTATCCAGGCAACAGTAGTTACCAAGGCAACAGAGAGGACCCCAGTGACAGAGTGGAACTTGGCAACAGGAGTTACACAGGCAACAGTAGTTACCCAGGAAACAGAGAGGACCCAGGTAACAGAGAGGCGATTGGCAACAGGAGTTACTCAGTCATCACGAGATACCCAGGCAAGAACACTTACCCAGGTAATGGAGAGGAGCTTGGCAACAGTAGTTAACCAGGTAACAGAGAGAAGCTTCGCAACAGTAGCTACCCAGGCAACAGGAATTACCCAGGCAACAGAGAGGACCTAGGTAACAAAGGAACTTGGAAACAGGAGTTATCCAGGCAACAGGAGTTACCGAGCCAACAGGAATTACCAAGGCTACAGAGAGGACCACGTTAACAGAGAGGACTCAGGTAACAGAGAGGAGCTTGACAATAGCAGATACCCAGGCAAAAGGAGTTACCCAGGCAACAGGAATAACCCAGGAAACAGAGAGGATCCCAGTTACCGAGAGGAGCTCGGCAACATGATTTACATAGGCAACAGAAGTTACCCACCTAACAGCGAGGAGCTTGGCAACAGGAGTTACCCATGCAACAGGAGTTACCCAGGCAACAGAATTTACCCAGGCAACAGAGAGGACCCAGGTAACAGAGAGGAGCTTGGCAACAAGAGTTACCTGGGCAACATGAGTTACCCAGGTAACAGGGAGGACCGCAGAAACAGAGACGAGCTTAGCAACAGCAGTTACCCAGGCAACAGTAGTTACCAGGCAACAGTAGTTACCCAGGCAACAGATAGGACCTAGGTAACAGAGAAGAGCTTGGCAACAGGAGTTATTCAGGCAACAGAAGTTATCCAGGCAACAGGAGTTACCCAGGTAATGGAGAGGAGCTTGGCAGCAGGAGTTACCCTGGCAACAGTAGTTATCCAGGCAACGTAGAGGACCCAGGCAACAGAGAGTAGCTTTTCAACAGGAGTTAACCAGGTAACAGAGAGGAGCTCAGCAACAGGAATTAACCTGGCAACAGTAGTTACCCAGGCAACAGGAGTTACTGAGGCTACAGGCATTACGCAGGGAACTCAGAGGACCCCGGTAACAGAGAGGAGCTTGGCAACAAGAGTTACCTGGGCAACAGGAGTTACCCAGGTAACAAGGAGGACCGCGGAAACAGAGACAAGCTTAGCAACAGCAGTTACCCAGGCAACAGGAGTTTCCCAGGCAACAGTAGTTACCCAGGCAACAGAGAGGACCCAGGTAACATAGAGGAGCTTGGCAACAGGAGTTAAACAGGAAACAGGAGTTACCCAGGCAACAGGAGTTACCCAGGTAATAGAGAGGAGCTTGGCAACAGGAGTTACCCTTGCAAGAGCAGTTATCCAGGCAACAGAGAGGACCCACTTAACAGAGAGTAGCTTTGCAACAGGAGTTACACAGGAAACAGGAGTTACCCAGGCAACAGGAGTTACCCAGGTAACAGTGAGGAGCTTGGCAACAGGAGTTACCCAGGGAACAGGAATTACCCAGGCAAAAGTAGTTACCCAGGCAACAGAGAGGACCCAGGTAACAGAGAGGAGCTTGGCAACAGGATTAACCAGGTAACAGAGAAGAGCTTGGCAACAGGAATTACCCAGGCAACAGGAGTTACTCAGGCAACAGGAATTACCAGCAACAGAGGGGACCCAGGTAACAGAGGAACTTGGCATCAGGAGTTATCCAGGCAACAGTAGTTACCGAGGAAACAGAAATTACCCAGGCAACAGAGAGGAACCCTGTAACAGAGAGGAGCTTGGCAACAGGATTGCCCCAGTGAACAGGAGTTACGCACGCAACAGAGAGGACGCAGGTAACAGAGAGGAGTTTGGCAATAGGTGATACCCAGAAAAAAAGGCGTTACCCAGGCAATAGGGAGGACCCTGGTAACAGAGTGGAGCCTGGCAACTAGAGTTACCCTGGCAACAGGAGTCAGTCAGGCAACAGGAGTTACCCAGGTAATAGAGAGGAGCATGGCAACAGCAGTTACCCAGGTAACAGTGAGGAGCTTGGCAAAAGGAGTTACCCAGGCAACAGGAGTTACCCAATCAACAGGAGTTACCTCGTAGCGGTACGGAGCTTGGCAACAGGAGTTACCCAGGCAACAGGAGTAACCCAGTCAACAGAGAGGACCGCGGTAACATAGAGGAGCTTGGCAACAGTAGATATCCAGGCCTCGATAGTTAACCACGCAACAGAGAGCACCCAGGTAACAGAGAGGAGCTTTGCAACAGAATTTAACCAGGCAACAAGAGTTACCCAGGCAACAGGGAGGACCCCGGTAACAGAGAGGAGCTTGACACAAAGATTTACCCAGGCAACAGGAGTTACCAAAGCAACAGGAATTCCACAGGAAACAAAGAGGACCCCAGTAACAGAGCAGCTCAGCAACAGAAGTTACCCAGGCAACAGGAGTTTACAAGGCAACAGAGAGGACCGCGGTAACAAAGAGGAAGTGAGGAACAGGAGTTACATAGATAACAGGAGATACCAGGCAACAGAATGGACCCCAGTAACAGAGAGGAGCTGGCCAACAGGAGTTACCCAGGCAACAGGAGTTACCTAGGCAACAGGAGTTACCCAGTCAACCGGAGTTACCCAGATAATAGACAGGAGAGTGGAAACAGGAATTACCCTTGCAACAGTAGTTACCCACGCAACAGGAGTTACCGAGGCAACTGGCATTACCGAGGGAACTGAGAGGACCGGAGTAACAGAGAGGAGCATGGCAACAGGAGTTACCCAGGCAACAGGAGGTACCCAGGCAACACAGTTACCCAGGAAACAGAGAAGACTCAGGTAACAGAGAGGAGCTTGGCAACAAGAGTTACCCAGGAAACAGGAGTTACCCAGGCAACAGGAGTTGCCCGGGCAACAGGGGTTACCCAGGAAACAGTGAGGAGCTTGACAACAGGAGTTACCCAGGCAACAGGATTTACCAAGGCAACAGAGAGGACTGCGGTAACAAAGAGGAACATAGCAACAACAGTTACGGAGGTAACAGGAGTTACCAGGTAACAGCGTGGACCCCGGTAATAGAGAGGAGCTTGGCAAAAAGGAGTTACCTAGGTAACAGGAATTGCCCAGGCAACAGGATTTACCCAGTCAACAGGAATTAACCTTGTAATAGAAAGTAGCTTGGCAACAGAAATTACCCTGGCAACAGTAGTTACCCAGGCAACAGGAGTTACTGAGGCAACAGGAATTACCCAGTGAACAGAGAGGACACCGGTAACAGAGAGGATCTTGGCAACAGGAAGAATCCAGGCAATAGGGAGGACACCGGCAATAGGGAGGACACAGGCACTGGGGATGATACAGGCAATGGGAAGGAAACGGGTAATGTGAAGTATCCAGGTAACAGTGAGGGCCTAGGTGAGAGGCAGGACCCAGGCAACACAGAGAACCGAGGTATCACAGAGCATCTTGGGAATAGGAAGGACCCAGGTAACAGGGAATACCCAGGTAACAGAGAAGACCCAGGTAATAGAGAGGAGCTTGGCAAAAGGAAGGACCCAGGTAACAGGAAGAACCGAGGCAACAGGGAGTACACAGGTAACAGAGAGGAGCTTGGAAACAGGTAGTACCCAGGCAACAGAGAGGACCCATGAAACAGAGACGAACTTGGCAAAAGGAAGGACCCAGGCAACAGTAAGGACTCAAGTAACAGAGAGGACCCAGGTAACAGAGAGGATCCTGGCAACAGGAAGGAACCAGGTATTACAGAAGACCCAGGGAACAGAGAGGACCCAGGGAACAGAGAGGAACTTGGCAACAGGAGGGACACAGGCAACAGGGATAATCCAGGCAACAGATATGTCCCAGGTCACCGAGAGGATCTTGGCAACAGAGATTACCTTGGAAACCAAAAGCACCCAGGCAACAGGGAATACCCAAGTAACAGAGAAGACCCAGGTAACAGCGATGAGCTTGGCAACAGGAATGACCCAGGTAACAGCAAGAAGCAAGGCAACGGGGAGGATCCAGGTAAAAGAGAGGAGCTTGGAAACAGGGAGTAGCCAGGCAACAGAGAGGACCCATATAACAGAGACGACCTTGGCAGCAGGAAGGACCCAGGCAACTGGGAGGACCCAGCAAACGGGGAGGACACAGGCATTGGCGAGGATCGAGGGAAAGGAAAGGACATAGGTAATTTGAAGGAGCCAGGTAACAGTGAGGGCGTAAGTAACAGAGATGTCCCAGGCATCAGGTAGGACCCAGGCAACTGGAAGGAACCAAGTATTGGGGAGGAACCACGCAACGGGAAAGACCTAGGTAACGTGAAGGGGCCAGGTAACAGTGAGGGCCTAGGTAACAGGGAGAACCCAGGCAACAGAGAGGAACCACGTAACAGAGAGGAGCTTGGCAACAACAAGGACCCAGGCAACAGGTAGGAACAGGCAACACAGAAGACACAGGTAACAGAGAGTAGCTTGGCAACAGGAAGGACCCAGGCAACAGGGAGGACCCAGGCAATGAGGAGGACCCAGGCATTGGGGAGGATCCAGGCAACGGGAAGGTCCCAGGTAACTTGAAGGACCAAGGTAACAGAAGGACCCAGGCAACAGGGAGGACCCAGGAAACAGAGAGTAGATTGGCAAAGGTAGGAACCAGGCAATGGGGAGGACTCAACTAACAGACAGGAGACTGACAACAGGAAGGACGCAGACAACATGGAGGACCCAGGCAGCAGATAGGAACCAGGTAAGAGGGAGGGGCTTGGCAAAAGGAAGCCACCAGGAAACAGGGACGACACAGGCCACAGAGAGGACCCAGGTAACAGAGAGGAGCTTGGCAACAGGATGCACCTAGGCAATAGGGAGGACCCAGGAAACAGAGAGGAGCTTGGCAACAGTGAGGACTCAGGCAACAGAGAGGTCACAGGTAAAAGACAGGAGATTGGCAACAGGAAGGACCCAGGCAAAAGAGAGAACCTAGCCAACAGAGAACCCTCAGCTAACAGAGAGGAACTTCGCAACAGGAAGGACCCAGGTAAGACCCATGACACAGGCAACAGAGAACACCAACGTAACAGAGAGGAGGTAGGCAACAGGGAGGACCCATGCAGAAGCGAGGACCTGGGCAACAGAGAAAACTCAGGTAACAGAGAGGAGCTTGGCAACAGGAAGGAACCAGGCAACAGGTAGGACTCAGGCAACAGAGAGAACCCAGGTCACAGAGAGGAGCTTGGCAACAGGAGAGACCCAGGCAATAAGGAGTACTCCAGCATGGGGAGGACAGAGGCATTGGCGATTATGCAGGCAACGGGAAGGAAACAGGTAATGTGAAGGAGACATGTCACATTGAGGTTGTAGGTAACAGTAGGAAGGGAGGCAACAGAGAGGACACATGTAACAGAGAGCAGCTTGTCCACAGCAAGAGCCCAGGCAACAGGGAGTTCCCAGGCGACGGGGAAGTCCGACGTAACAGAGACGAGCTTGGCAACAGCAGGGACCCAGGCAACAGAGAGGAACCAGGCAACACAGCACCCAGGTAACAGAGGAGCTTGACAACAGGAAGGAGCCAGGCAACAGGTAGGACACAGGCAACCGAGAGGACCCAGGTAAGAGAGAGGAGCTTCATTGTGTAGGGTGCCAGTCACTGTCTTCCTTCCCCTTGGCAGCTAATGTCCCCTAAGCTTAAAGTGCTGTGTTCAATCTCAGTTGCGGGTTGGAGTAGCGACCGTCCTTTGTGGGAGTCAAAACCCAGCAGCTTTTTTGTTAAGCGTGCATGCCCTATCCACTGAGCCATCCGGACGGCAGCTCAGCTCAAGATACCGAGTTCAATCTATAGTTGCGGGTGGGCGGAGCCCATCATTGAACAGGCAATCTGGTTGTTATACCAGCTGAGCCATCTTGCCACTCCTTGGCAGCTCAGTGTTAGCTCTGCTCAGGCGAAACATTCACTGCCCCGAATGGGAATCAAACCGTTGTCCCTGTTGGTCAGAGCATGTGCTCTACGCCAACTCCTAACCAACTGAGCCAGGTGGCTGGACAGATGTTCACACTTTTAGATCATAATTTTATATGCTAGGCCTGGCCGAGTGGCGCAGCGGTTAAGCGCGGGATTGGGAAGCCAGTGGCCCCGGTTACATGCCACATATGAGGGCCAGGGACACAGCCCTCAAAAAGAAAAAAAGGAGAAGAAGAATACACAGATTACTTGTTTTGTATTCTATGAATAGGCAATATTCTCTTAGGACACAGAAAGCTCTAACCAATAATAAAAAAATAAAGAAGAAGGAGTAGAAGATGAAGAAGAAGAAGAAGGAGGAGAAGATGAAGAAGAAGAAGAAGAAGAAGAAGAAGAAGAAGAAGAAGAAGAAGAAGAAGAAGAAGAAGAAGAAGAAGAAGAAGAAGAAGAACAAGAACAAGAAGAACAAGAAGAAGAAGAACAAGAACAAGAAGAACAAGAACAAGAAGAACAAGAACAAGAAGAACAAGAAGAACAAGAAGAACAAGAAGAACAAGAAGAAGAACAACAACAAGAACAAGAACAAGAAGAACAAGAAGAAGAAGAACAGGAAGAAGAGGAAGAACAAGAAGAAGAAGAACAAGAAGGAGGAGGAGGAGGAGGAGGAGGAGGAGGAGGAGGAGGAGGAGAAGAAAAATTGAATTTCAAAATTTTAACAACTTAATCCATCAAATACACCATTAAGAAAATACAGAGCAGTACTGTTCAAGTGTCTCGCTTGGTTAGGAGCTCGCTCTGCGCAACAGGATGGCCTGTTTGATGCCCATGTGGGCCAGTGGAACTGCACCCGAGGTGAGCTGCCACTGAGCTGCCAACAGGTGGCAGGATGGTTCAGCTGGTGAGAGCACGTGCTCCTAACAACAAGTTTGCATGTTGGAGATGGAGGGCTATGCCCACCCGAAGCTAAGTACTGAACTTGGCACCTTGAATTGAGCTGCTGCTGCCCGGGTGTCTCAGGATAGAGCACACATTCGTAACAACAAGGCTGCCAGTTTGACTCCCGCATGAGATGGTGGCTATGCCTTGTATATGAAACTTAGAAGCATAAATACGAAATTGTATTCTTAACATATTATAATATAAGGGTTTCACCCTAAGAAAGCTGAAAGAGTCATTAAAGATTGATCCTTGAATTTCAGCTATACTCTTCCCTGATTTTTCCCCAAGGTTTCATATAGTTTTAATTCAATTATTTCACTTGATGTATTCTTTCAGAATTTCTAATGATTTCTAAGTTTAACAATTGTATTATGTCTATATGATCTATGCTTCCTGGTGTTGGTAGATTCCATGCAGTTTTATAAGGACAAAAATATGATGAAATAGTCAAATATTGGCAAAATCGTCAGACAGACAAATGTTGTGACACTGCCAACAATGAACTGTCAATAGTAGTGTTGTATTCATGAACTGATTAACTTAATCCAAACCCACCTTTTGAAAGACAATTGAAGGATTTAAGTGACAAATTGAAGGTGGGTTGCAACAACAGGGTATGAAAATCAAGGATCAGCTGTCATAATACTGGTACAGTAGTCACAAATTGACAAGTGAATGCAGTACCAAGGCAAAGAATGGAAAGGTACATCTTCCTGGGCATTCTAGATTGAAGAAATCGATGAAATCATGAGGCAAAATGAACCCAGAGCTGCCCACAAGCAACCTGAGATTTCAGACACCTGGGCCATGTATTTGAGCTTGGGTGCCCTTGCTCTAGGCCACAAGGCCTCTGTGCACATGCACTGTGACATCACCTCTGAGACATGCACCATTGCTTGGTTACAGCCATTGTGAGCTGAGAGATTCTAAACTGCCTCACTGCCCTGCTGGGATATTGTGGGGAGAGTAATTAGCTACTCAAGAGTCTACTGTTGTTGGGCTCAGGAGACTGAATTACTAGTGAGTGCTGAGGGTATTCCCAAGCCTTTAGGCTCAGCCATGAAGAAGATTTTTGACTAGGGCTAGGTCTAGGGTTAGGGTTAGTGTTGGGCCTATGTCTAGCATTACGGCTAGGGCTAGGGCTAGGTTTATGGATAGTGCTAGGTTCAGGGCTCTGGCTAGGGGTAGGACTAGGGCTAGGGCTAGGTTTAGGGCTAGGGCTAAGGTTAGGGATAGGACAGGGCTAGGGCTAGGACTAGGGCTAGGGTTAGGGTTAGGTCTACGGTTAGGTCTATGGTAGTGTTAGGTTTAGTGTTAGGGTTAGGTTTAGGTTTAGTGCTAGGTCTAGGGCAAGGGTTAGTGCTAGGGCTAGGGGTAGGGTTTAGGGCTATGGCTAGGTTTAGGGTTAGGGTTAGCGTAAAGGCTAATGTTAGGGCTAGGTCTAGGACTAGGGTTAGTGCTAGGGCTAAGTTGATCATCAGGTTTAGGGTTAGCATTATGATTAGGTTTAGGGTTACAGTTAGGTCTAGGGCTAGGGTTAGGTCTTGGGCTAGGTTTAGGCCTAGGGCTAGTGGTAGGGCTAGGTTTAGGGATAGGGTTAGTGTTAGGTTTTGGGCTAGGGATAGGGATAGGGATAGGGTTAGGGCTAGGGGTAGGTTTAGGGCTAGGGCTAGGGCTAAGGCTAAGTCTAGCATTAGGATTCGGGCTAGGGCTAGTGCTATAATTAGGGCTAGGGCTAGGTTTAGTGTCAGGACTAGGTTTAGGGTTAAGTCTAGGGCTTGGACTAGGGCTAGGTTTAGGGTTAGGTCTAGGGCAAGTGTTAGGGCTAGTGCTAGGGTTAGGACTAGTGCTAGGTTTAGTGTTAGGGTTACGGTGAGGGTTAGAGATAGGTTTAGGTTTAGGGTTAGGGTTATGGCTAGGATGACATTTAGGGTTAGGGTTAGGGTTAGGGTTAGGACTAGGTCTAGTGTTAGGGTTAGTGCTGGGGCTATGGCTATCATTAGGGCTACGGCTACGGCTAGGTTTAGAGCTAGTGCGAGGGTCAGGATTCCGGATAGGGCTAGGACTAGGGTTAGGGCTATGGCTAAGGTTAGGGATAGGACAGGGCTAGGGCTAGGACTAGGCCTAGGGTTAGGGTCAGGGCTACTGTTAGGGCTATGGTAATGTTAGGTTTAGGGTTAGGGATAGGTTTAGGTTTAGGGCTAGGACTAGCTCGAGGGTTAGGTATAGGGCTAGGGTTATGGATAGGGCTAAGGCTAGGGATAGGGCTATGGTTAGGGTTAGGGTTAGGGCTAGTGCTAGGGTTAGGACTAGGGCTAGGTTTAGTGTTAGGTTTAGGGTGAGGGTTAGAGATAGGTTTAGGGTTAAGGTTAGGTTCATGGTTAGGGGGAGTTTAGGGTTAGGGTTAGGGTTAGGGCTGGGCTAGTGTTAGTGTTAGGGCTAGGTGTAGGGCTCCGATTAGGGCTAGGGCTAGGGCTAGTACTACGGCTAGGGCTAGGGATAGGACTCGGTTCAGGGTTTTGGCTAGGGCTAGGATTAGGTTTAGGGCTAGGGTTAGGGTTAGGGCTAGGTTTAGTGTTGGGGTTAGTGTTAGGGTTAGTGCAAGTGCTAGACTTTGGTTTAGTGCTAGGTTTAGGGCTAGGGCTAGGGTGATGGCCAGGGCTATGTTTAGGGCTAGGATTAGGGCTAGGTTAGTGTGAGGTCTAGGGCTAGGGCTAGGGCTAGGTTTAGGGCTAGGGCTAGGTTTTCGTTTAGGTTTATGTTTAGGTTTAGCGTTAGTGTTAGGGCTAGGGTTAGGGTAGGGTTACGGTTAGGGTTAGGCTTAGGACTCTGGTTAGTGTTAGGTTTAGGTTTAGGTTTAGGGATAATGTTTAGGGTTAGGATTTCGGTTAGGGTTAGGTTTAGGGTTAAGTTTAAAGTCAGGGTGTAACGTTTGTTAACCGTATGGATGGGGTTAAACTCAATGAGTCCCCTACATCTAGAGTGTGAGCTCCATTCCTAAGTCACATGCTTCGCCCGTCTCACCTTGTTACTGTAGTGAATTGAATTTAAGATGTTTTTTGTTGTTGTTGTTTGTTTGTTTGTTTCTTATGTTCATTCATTCAGTTTCAATTCCACATATAAGTGAGATCATGTGGTATTTTTCTTTCTCTGACTGAGTTCTTTCAATCAACATAATAGTCTCTAGGTCCATCCATATCGTTGCAAATGGTACAATTTCATTCTTCTTTATAGCGGAGTTATACTCCATTGTATAAATGTACCACAGTTTCTTAAGCCAGTCATCTACTGATGGGCATTTCGGTTGTTTCCAAGTCTTGGCTATTGTAAATAGCGCTGCAATAAACATAGGGGTGCATATACTTTTTTGAATTAGCGTCTGGGATTCCTCTGGGTAGATTCCCAAGAGTGGAAATACTGGGTCAGAATTTAAGATGCTTTTAATGCTACTTTGATTACTGTCAAGAAAGTGAAAAATAATGCTGCCAATCAAATCATGGCACATCAAAAACTGGAAGATGCATCCTGATTTCATACACATTATATTTGAAACAAGGAGCATCTCAGGATCCTAGAACATGGTACTTCAGGGACCCAAAGAAACTGGAGTCCGCCAACCTTGGAGTGACTGATGGTTGACGTGTTTTGCAGCATTCCTGCCCTCCAATTTCATTTTAAGCAGAAATATATCTTTGTCTTTAGTTCCAATCTTCTAATATTGGATCATGTGTTATATAAAACATCAATTTTAAATGGGTTGATTTTATATATATATATATATATATATATATATATATATATCATTATATATCATTATATATCATTATATATCATCATATACAATGACAACACATGATATCTATATCTATATCTATATCTATATCTATATCTATATCTATATCTATATCTATATCTATATCTATATCTATATCTATATCTATATCTATATCTATCTATATTGCATAAGCTCATATCATCCTGGGGAATAATCACCAGTTGTTTCCACATGTATTACCTGTAACCAATATTAAACTTAGAAACTAGAAGGCTGTAGTTATTAGAAAAGCCATAAGATTCTGGAAATATTTGCAATAATCCACAATCCTTTGTCTAGAACTCAAAACCTAAAAGTTCTAAAAACCAAGTTTTTTCCCCTCCTTACTTAATTTAGCAGAAAAATCATACCTGAACTGATTTGAGACATTTTGAAACTTAAAACAAAACAGGATTACTTATATTCTTAAGTATAGGATGCTATTGTCGACCTTACAGGGAGTGTTGTCTAACATTTGGCATATGTTCCATGTTCTCTTCCTAAAATCTGAGAAGTTATGAATTTCAAAATGCACTTGGTCCAAAGTTGCGGAATTTGTGGAAATGGACAATTCAAGATGCCAGCCATCCCAGCGAAGAAAGATTATAGTCGAAAGTCAAATTAGGTTTCCCCTCAGCTTTTGTTACACCCATTATCGAGGCTTGATAACACATATAATTTCTGTATTTAGTTTGCTTCATTTGCGTGACCACGTGGCAGTATAGTTGGACACTTGCTGAACAGGGATAGGCCTAGGCTGAGGTATAGGGCTAGGGTTAAGGGAAGGGTTAGGCTTAGGTTTCGGGTTAGTGTTAGTGTTTGTGTTAGGGCTAGAGTTAGGGTTAGGGTTAGGGTTAGGGTTAGTGTTACGATTAGGGTTACGGATATGGTTAGTGCTAGGGTGAGGGTTAGGGCTTGAACTACGGCTAGGCATAGGGTTAGGGTTAGGCTTAGTGCTAGGGCTAGGGTTAGGGTAAGGGCTTCGGCTCGGGCTACGTTTAGGGCTACATCTCGGGTTAGGGTTAGGGTTAGGTTTAGGGCTAGGGCTAGGACTAGGTCTAGGGTTAGGTTTAGAGCTAGGGCTAGGACTAGGGTTAAGTCTAGGTTTTGGGTTAGGGCTAGGGTTAGGATTAGGGTTAGGGTTCAGGCTATGGTTATGTTTATGGTTAGGGAATGGCTAGGGCTAGGGCTAGGGCTAGGACTAGGGCTAGGTTTAGTGTTAGGGCTAGTGTGAGCGCTAGAGCTAGGTTTTGGGCTTGGGCTAGGTTTAAGGTTAGGGAGGGGAGCAGTTGGTTAATTGGGCAAGGGGACCAGCCAAGTTTTGTCCTTTGATCTTCATTGTGGTGGGAGCCAATCGCCGTCTGGCTTCCCCTTGGCAGCTCATGTCCCCTAAGCTTAAAGTGCTGTGTTCAATCTCAGTTGCGGGTTGGAGTAGCGACCGTCCTTTGTGGGAGTGAAAACCCAGCAGCCTTTTTGTTAAGCGTGCATGCCCTATCCACTGAGCCATCCGGACGGCAGCTCAGCTCTAGGTGCCGAGTTCAATCTTTAGTTGCGGGTGGGCGGAGCCCACCATTGAACAGGCAATCCGGTTGTTATACCAGCTGAGCCATCCTGCCACTCCTTGGCAGCTCAGTGTTAGCTCTGCTCAGGCGAAGCATTCACTGCCCCATATGGGAATCAAACCGGTGTCCCTGTTGCTCAGAGCACGTGCTCTATTCCAACTCCTAACCAACTGAGCCAGGTGCCTGGACAGGTGTTCAAACTTTTAGATCATAATTTTTTATGCTAGGGCTGGCCGAGTGGCGCAGCGGTTAAGCGCGTGATTAGGAAGCCAGTGGCCCCGGTTACATGCCACATATGAGGGCCAGGGACACAGCCCTCAAAAAGAAAAAAAAAGAGAAGAAGACTACACAGATTACTTGTTTTGTAATCTATGAATAGGCAATATTCTCTTAGGACACAGAAAGCTCTAATGAATAATAAAAAAATAGAAAAGAAGGACAAGTAGAAGATGAAGAAGAAGAAGAAGAAGAAGAAGAAGAAGAAGAAGAAGAAGAAGAAGAAGAAGAAGAAGAAGAAGAAGAAGAAGAAGAAGAAGAAGAAGAACTAGGAGGAGGAGGAGGAGGAGGAGAAGAAAAATTGAATTTCAAAATTTTAACAACTTAATCCATCAAATACACCATTAAGAAAATACAGAGCAGTACTGTTCAAGTGTCTCGCTTGGTTAGGAGCTCGCTCTGCGCAACAGGATGGCCTGTTTGATGCCCATGTGGGCCAGTGGAACTGCACCCGAGGTGAGCTGCCACTGAGCTGCCAACAGGTGGCAGGATGGTTCAGCTGGTGAGAGCACGTGCTCCTAACAACAAGTTTGCCTGTTGGAGATGGAGGGCTATGCCCACCCGAAGCTAAGTACTGAACTTGGCACCTTGAATTGAGCTGCTGCTGCCCGGGTGTCTCAGGATAGAGCACACATTCGTAACAACAAGGCTGCCAGTTTGACTCCCGTATGAGATGGTGGCTATGCCTTGTATATGAAACTTAGAAGCATAAATACGAAATTGTATTCTTAACATATTATAATATAAGGGTTTCACCCTAAGAAAGCTGAAAGAGTCATTAAAGATTGATCCTTCAATTTCAGCTATACTCTTCCCTGATTTTTCCCCAAGGTTTCATATAGTTTTAATTCAATTATTTCACTTGATGTATTCTTTCAGAATTTCTAATGATTTCTAAGTTTAACAATTGTATTATGTCTATATGATCTATGCTTCCTGGTGTTGGTAGATTCCATGCAGTATTATAAGGACAAAAATATGATGAAATAGTCAAATATTGGCAAAATCGTCAGACAGACAAATGTTGTGACACTGCCAACAATGAACTGTCAATAGTAGTGTTGTATTCATGAACTGATTAACTTAATCCAAACCCACCTTTTGAAAGACAATTGAAGGATTTAAGTGACAAATTGAAGGTGGGTTGCAACAACAGGGTATGAAAATCAAGGATAAGCTGTCATAATACTGGTACAGTAGTCACAAATTGACAAGTGAATGCAGTACCAAGGCAAAGAATGGAAAGGTACATCTTCCTGGGCATTCTAGATTGAAGAAATCGATGAAATCATGAGGCAAAATGAACCCAGAGCTGCCCACAAGCAACCTGAGATTTCAGACACCTGGGCCATGTATTTGAGCTTGGGTGCCCTTGCTCTAGGCCACAAGGCCTCTGTGCACATGCACTGTGACATCACCTCTGAGACATGCACCATTGCTTGGTTACAGCCATTGTGAGCTGAGAGATTCTAAACTGCCTCACTGCCCTGCTGGGATATTGTGGGGAGAGTAATTAGCTACTCAAGAGTCTACTGTTGTTGGGCTCAGGAGACTGAATTACTAGTGAGTGCTGAGGGTATTCCCAAGCCTTTAGGCTCAGCCATGAAGAAGATTTTTGACTAGGGCTAGGTCTAGGGTTAGGGTCAGTGTTGGGCCTATGTCTAGCATTACAGCTAGGCCTAGGGCTAGGTTTATGGATAGTGCTAGGGTGAGGGCTCTGGCTAGGGGTAGGACTAGGGCTAGGGCTAGGTTTAGGGCTAGGGTTAAGGTTAGGGATAGGACAGGGCTAGGGCTAGGACTAGGGCTAGGGTTAGGGTTAGGTCTACCGTTAGGTCTATGGTAGTGTTAGGTTTAGGGTTAGGGTTAGGTTTAGGTTTAGGGCTAGGGCTAGGGATAGGGTTAGGTATAGGGCTTGGGTTATGCATAGGGCTAAGTCTAGGGGTAGGGCTATGGTTAGGGTTAGCGCTAGGGCTAGTGCTAGGGTGAGGAGTAGGGCTAGGTTTAGTGTTAGTTTTAGGGTGAGGGTTAGAGATAGATTTAGGGTTAGGGCTCGTGCTAGGGCTACGTCTCGGCCTAGGGTTAGTGTTAGGGATAAGGCTAGAGCTAGGTTTAGGCCTACGGCTAGGATTAGGGTTATGGTTAGATATAGGTTTAGGGTTAGGGCTAGGGCTAGGGCTAGCTTTAGGGCTAGGGCCAGGGTTAGGCCTAGGACTAGGGTTTGGTCTAGGAATAGGGCTAGGGTTATATGTCTAGGACTAGGGTTAGTGTTAGAGTTAGGGTTAATGTTATGTTTAGAGCTAGGTCTAGGGATAAAGTTAGGATTAAGGCTAAGGTTAGGTCTAGGGCTAGGGCTATTTCTAGGGCTGGGTTTAGCATTAGGGCTAAGGCTAGGTTTAGGGCTAGGGCTAGGATTATATTTAGGGTTAAGGTTAGGGTTAGAGTTAGGTTTGGTGCTAGGGCTAGGGTTACAAATAGGGCTAGAGCTAGTGTTAAGACTAGTTTTAGGTCTAGGCCTAGGGTTAGGGTTAAGTCTAGGGCTAGGGCAAGGGCTAGTTGTTAAGGTTTGGGCTAGGGCTAGGGCTAGGTTTCGGGCTAAGGCTAGGTTTAATGTTAGGGTTACGGTTAGTGTTATGTTTAGGGTTAGGGCTGGGGCTAGTGTTAGGTTTAGGGTTAGGTTTACGGTTAGGCTTAGGGCTAGGGCTAGTGTTAGCGCTCAGTCTAGGCCTAAGTTTAGCGCTAGGGCTAGGTTTATGGTTAGGGTTAGTGTTATGGTCAGGGCTAGGGCTAGGTTTAGTGTTAAGCCCAGTGGTAGGGTTCGTATAAGGGCTAGGGCTAGGTCTACGTCTAGGATTAGGGTTAGGGCTAGGGCTAGGGCTAGGGTTAGGTCTAGGGTTTGGGTTAGTGCTAGGGTTAGGATTAGGGTTAGGGTTCATGCTATGGTTATGGTCATGGTTATGGTTACGGCTAGGTTAGTGATAGGCTAGGGCAAGGGCTAGGGTTTGGGCTAGTGCTAGGACTAGGCTTAGGGGTAGGGTTAGGGGTAGGGTTATGGCTTGGGCTAGAGCTAGGGTTAGGGTTAGGGCTAGGGTTAGGCTTAGGTCTACGGCTAGTGCTAGGGCTAGGGTAAGGGCTATGGCTGGAGTTAGGGCTAGGTTTAGGGCTAGGGCTAATAATAGGATTATGGCTAAGCCTAGGGCTATGCTTAGGGTTAGGACTAGGACTAGGGTTAGGTTTAGCGTTAGTGTTATGGCTAGGGCTAGGGCTATCATTATGGCTACTGCCAGTGCTCGGGTTAGTGCTAGGGCTAGGCCTAAGTCTTACATTAGGGTTAGGTTTAGGGTTAGGGTTAATGTTGGTTTAGGGTAAGGCTTAGGCCTGGGGCTAGGTCTACGGCTAGGTTTAGGGCTAAGGCTCAGGTTAGGGCTAGGGCGAGGAATAGGGCTAAGGCTAGGGCTAGGCTTATGTTTAGTGCTAGGTCTAGGGCAAGGGTTAGTGCTAGGGCTAGGGGTAGGGTTTAGGGCTATGGCTGGTGTTAGGGTTAGGGTTAGCGTTAAGGCTAATGCTAGGGCTAGGGCTAGGGTTAATGTTAGGGCTAGGTCTAGGACTAGGGTTAGAGCTAGTGGTAAGTTGATCGTCAGGTTTAGGGTTAGCATTATGATTAGGTTTAGGGTTACGGTTAGGTCTAGTGCTAGGGTTAGGTCTTGGGCTAGGTTTAGGCCTAGGGCTAGTGCTAGGGCTAGGCATAGGGATAGGGATAGGGTTAGGGCTGGGCTAGTGTTAGTGTTAGGGCTAGGTGTAGGGCTCCGATTAGGGCTAGGGCTAGGGCTAGTAGTAGGGGTAGGGATAGGACTCGGTTTAGGGTTATGGCTAGGGCTAGGATTAGGTTTAGGGCGAGGGTTATGGTTAGGGCTAGGTTTAGTGTTGGGGTTAGTGTTAGGGTTAGTGCAAGTGCTAGACTTTGGTTTAGTGCTAGGTTTAGGGCTAGGGCTAGGGTGATGGCCAGGGCTATGTTTAGGGCAACCTAGGCAACAGAGAAAACTCAGGTAACAGAGAGGAGCTTGGCCACAGGAAGGACCCAGGCAACAGGTAGGACTCTGGCAACAGAGAGGACCCAGGTCACAGAGAGGAGCTTGGCAACAGGAGAGACCAGGCAATAGGGAGGACTTCGGCATGGGGAGGACAGAGGCATTGGCGATTATGCAGGCAACAGGAAGGAAACAGGTAATGTGAAGGAGACACGTCAAATTGAGGGCGTAGGTAGCAGTAGGAAGGGAGGCAACAGAGAGGACACACGTAACAGAGAGCAGCTTGGCCACAGCAAGGGCCCAGGCAACAGGGAGTACCCAGGCGACGGGGAAGTCCGACGTAACAGAGAGGAGCTTGGCAACAGCAGGGACCCAGGCAACAGAGAGGAACCAGGCAACACAGGACCCAGGTAACAGAGAGGAGCTTGACAACAGGAAGGAGGACCCAGGCAACAGGGACGACCCAGGCAACAGAGAGGACCAAGGGAAGAGAGGAGCATTTCCACAGGAAGGAACCAGGTATTAGGGAGGATCCAGGGAACAGAGAGGACCCAGGTCACAGAGAGGAACTTGGCAACAGGAAGGACCCAGGCAACAGGGTAATCCAGGCAACAGAGAGGTCCCAGGTCACCGAGAGGATCTTGGCAACAGAGAGTACCTTCGAAACAGGAAGGACCCAGGCAACAGGGAGGACCTAGGCAACAGAAGGGACCCAGGTAACAGAGAGGAGCGAGGCAGCAGGAAGGACCCACGTAACAGGAAGAACTCAGGCAACAGGGAGGACCCAGGTTACAGAGAGGCGCTTGGCAACAGGAAGGACCCACGCAACAGAAAGTAGCTTGGCATCAGGAAGGACCCACGTAACAGGAAGAACTCAGGCAACAGGGAGGACCCAGGTTACAGAGAGGAGCTTGGCAACAGGCAGGACCCAGGCAACAGGGAGGACCCAAGTAAGAGAAAAGCCCCAGGAAACAAAGAGGAGCTTGGAACAGGAAGGACCCAGGCAACGGTGAGTGCCCAGGTAACAGAGAGGAGCTTGGCAACAGGGAGGACCCAGGCAAAATGGGGGACATAGGCAACAGAGAAGTCTGAGGTAACAGAGAGGAGCTTGGCTACAGGAAGGACCCAGCAATAGGGAGAACCATGGCAATAGGGAGGACACAGGCATTGGGGATGATACAGGCAACGGGAAGGAAACGGGTAATGTGAACGAGCCAGGTAACAGTGAGGGCCTAGGTGAGAGGGAGGACCCAGGCAACACAAAGGACCGAGGTAGCAGAGACCATCTTGGGAATAGGCAGGACCCAGGTAACAGGGAATACACATGTAACATAAAAGACCCATGTAACAGAGAGGAGCTTGGCAACAACAATGACCCAGGTACCATGAAGAACCGAGGCAATGGGGAGGACCCAGGTATCAGAGAGGAGCTTTGAAACAGGGAGTACCCAGGCAACAGGGAAGACCCATGTAACAGAGACGACCTTGGCAACAGGAAGGTTCCAGGCATCAGGGAGGACCCAGCAAACGGGGAGGACCCAGGCATTGGGGAGGATCAAGGGAAAGGAAAGCACCCAGGTAACTTGAAGGAGGCAGGTAACAGTGAGGGCATAAGTAACAGATATAATCCAGGCATCAGGGAGGTTCCAGGCAATGGGAAGGACCAGGTATTGGGGAGGAAGCACGCAACAGGAAGGACCCAGGTAACGTGAAGGGGCCAGGTAACAGTGAGGGCCTAGGTAAAAGGGATAACCCAGGCAACAGAGAGGATCCACGTAACAGAGAGTAGCTTAGCAACAGGAAGGACCCAGGCAACAGGGAGGACCCAGGCAAGGCGGAGGACCCAGGTATTTGGGAGGATCCAGGCAACGGGAAGGTTCCAGGTAACTTGAAGGACTAAGGTAACAGAAGGACCCAGGCAACAGGGAGGACCGAGGAAAAAGTGTAGATTGGCCAGAGGTAGGAACCAGGCGATGGGGAGGACTCGACTAACAGGAGACTGACAACAGGAACGACGCAGACAACATGGAGGACCCACGCAACAGATAGGAACCAGGTAACAGGGAGGAGCTTGGCAAAAGGAAGCCACCAGGAAACAGGGACGACACAGGCCACAGAGAGGACCCAGGTAACAGAGAGGAGCTTGGCAACAGGATGCACCCAGGCAACAGGGAGGACCCAGGAAACAGAGAGGAGCTTGGCAACAGTGAGGACTCAGGCAACAGAGAGGACACAGGTAACAGACAGGAGATTGGCAACAGGAAGGACCCAGGCAACAGGGAGGACCCAAGCAACAGAGAGCACCCAGGTAAAAGAGAGGAGCTTGGCAAATGGATGGACCCAGGCAACAGGGAGGACCCAGGAAACAGAGAGGAGCTTGACAACAGTGAGGACTCAAGCAACAGAGAGGACACAGGTAACAGACAGGAGATTGGCAACAGGAAGGACCCAGGCAAAAGGGAGAACCTAGCCAACTGAGAACCCTCAGCTAACAGAGAGGAACTTCCCAACAGGAAGGACCCAGGTAAGAGCCATGACACAGGCAACAGAGAACACCAAGGTAACAGAGAGGAGGTAGGCATCAGGGAGGACCCACGCAATGGGGAGGATGCGCGTATTGGGGAGGAAACACGCAACGGGAATGACCCAGGGAACGTGAAGGGGCGAGGTAACAGTGAGGGCCTAGGTAACAGGGAGGACCCAGGCAACAGAGAGGATCCATGTAACAGAGAGTAGCTTAGCAACACGAAGAACCCCGGCAACAGGGAGGACCCAGGCAAGGCGGAAGACCCAGGTATTTGGGAGGATCCAGGCAACGGGAAGGTCCCGGGTTACTTGAAGGACCAAGGTAACAGAAGGACCCAGGCAACAGGGAGGACCCTGGAAACAGAGTAGATTGGCAAGAGGTAGGAACCAGGCAATATGGAGGACTCAACTAACAGGAGACTGACAACAGGAAGGACGAAGACAACATGGAGGACCCAGGCAACAGATAGGAACCAGGTAACAGGGAGGAGCTTGGCAAAAGGAAGCAACCAGGAAACAGGGACGACACAGGCCACAGAGAGGACCCAGCTAACAGACAGGAGTTTCGCAACAGGGAGGACGCAGGCAAAAGGGAGGACACAAGCAACAGAGAGGACCCAGGTAACAGAGAGGAGCTTGGCAACAGGATGCACCCAGGCAACAGGGAGGACCCAGGAAACAGAGAGGAGCTTGGCAACAGTGAGGACTCAGGCAACAGAGAGGACACAGGTAACAGACAGGAGATTGGCAACAGGAAGGACCCAGGAAAAGGGATAACCTAGCCAACAGAAAACCCTCAGCTAACAGAGAGGAACTTCACAACAGGAAGGAACCAGGTAAGAGCCATGACACAGTCAACAGAGAACACCAAGGTAACAGAGAGGAGGTAGGCAACAGGGAGGACCCAGGAAGAAGCGAGGACCTGGGCAACAGAGAAAACTCAGGTAACTGAGAGGAGCTTGGCAACAGGAAGGACCCAGGCAACAGGTAAGACTCAGGCAACAGAGAGGACCCAGGTCACAGAGAGGAGCTTGGCAACAGGAGAGACCCAGGCAATAGGGAGGACTCCGTCATGGGGAGGACAGAGGCATTGGCAATTATGCAGGCAACGGGAAGGAAACAGGTAATGTGAAGGAGACACGTCACATTGAGGGCGTAGGTAACAGTAGGAAGGGTGGCAGCAGAGAGGACACACGTAACGGAGAGCAGCTTGGCCACAGCAAGGTCCCAGGCAACAGGGAGTACCCAGGCTATGGGGAAGTCTGACGTAACATAGAGGAGCTTGGCAATAGCAGGGACCCAGGCAACAGAGAGCAACCAGGCAACACAGGACGCAGGTAACAGAGAGGAGCTTGACAACAGGAAGGACCCAGGCAACAGGAACGACCCAGGCAACAGACAGAACCCAGGTATTTGGGAGGATCCAGGCAACGGGAAGGTCCCGGGTAACTTGAAGGACCAAGGTAACAGAAGGACCCAGGCAACAGGGGGACCCAGGAAACAGAGAGTAGATTGGCAAGAGGTAGGAACCAGGCAATGGGGAGGACTCAACTAACAGACAGGAGACTGACAACAGGAAGCACGCAGACAACATGGAGGACCCAGGCAACAGATAGGAACCAGGTAACAGGGAGGAGCTTGGCAAAAGGAAGCCACCAGGAAACAGGGACGACACAGGCCACAGAGAGGACCCTGGTAACAGAGAGGAGCTTCGCAACAGTGAGGACGCAGGCAAAAGGGAGGACACAAGCAACAGAGAGGACCCAGATAACAGAGAGGAGCTTGGCAACAGCAGGGACCCAGACAACAGGGAGGACCCAGGAAACAGAGAGGAGCTTGGCAACAGTGAGGACTCAGGCAAGAGAGAGCACACAGGTAACAGACAGGAGATTGGCAGCAGGAAGGACCTAGGCAACAGGGGGGACCCAAGCAACAGAGAGCACCCAGGTAACAGAGAGGAGCTTGGCAACAGGATGGACCCAGGCAACAGGGACGACCCAGGAAACAGAGGGGAGCTTGACAACAGTGAGGACTCAAGCAACAGAGAGGACACAGGTACAATACAGGAGATTGGCAACAGGGAGGACCCAGGCAAAGGGAGAAGCTAGACAACAGAGATTCCTCAGATGTCAGAGAGGAACTTCACAACAGGAAGGACCCAGGTAAGAGGGATGACACAGGCAACAGAGAAGACCAAGGTAACAGAGAGGAGTTAGGCAACAGGGAGGACCCAGGCAGAAGCGAGGACATGGGCAACAGAGAAAACTGAGGCAACGGAGAGGAGCTTGGCAACTGGAAGGACCCAGGCAACAGAGAGTAGCTTGGAATCAGGAAGGACCCAGGTACCAGGAAAAACTCAGGCAACAGGGAGGACCCAGTTTACAGAGAGGCGCTTGGCAACAGGCAGGACCCAGGAAACAGGGAGGACCCATGTAACAGAGAGGACCCAGGAAACAAAGAGGAGCTTGGCAACAGGAAGGATCCAGGAAACGGTGAGTGCCCAGGTAACAGAGAGGAGCTTGGCAACAGGGAGGACCCAGGCAAAAGGGGGGACATAGGCAACAGAGAAGTCTGAGGTAACAGAGAGTAGCTTGGCAACAGGAAGGACCCAGGCAATAGGGAGGACCACGGCAATAGGGAGGACTCAGGCATTGGGGATGATACAGGCAACGCGAAAGAAACGGGTAATGTGAAGGAGCCAGGTAACAGTGAGGGCCTAGGTGAGAGGGAGGACCCAGGCAACACAAAGGACCGAGGTAACAGAGACCATCTTGGGAATAGGAAGGACCCAGGTAACAGGGAATACACAGGTAACAGAAAAGACCCAGGTAACAGAGAGGAGCTTGGCAACAGGAATGACCCAGGTAACAGGAAGAACCCAGGCAAAGGGGAGGACCCAGGTATCAGAGAGGAGCTTGGAAACAGGGAGTACCCAGGCAACAGGGAGGATCCATGTAACAGAGACGACCTTGGCAACAGGAACGTCCCAGGCAACAGGGAGGACCCAGGAAACGGGGAGGACCCAGGCATTGGGGAGGATCAACGGAAAGGAAAGCACCCAGGTAACTTGAAGGAGCCAGGTAACAGTGAGGGCATAAGTAACAGAGATGTCCCAGGCATCAGGGAGGACCCAGGCAATGGGGAGGACCCAGATATTGGGGAGGAACCACGCAACGGGAAGGACCCAGGTAACGTGAAGGCGCCAGGAAACAGTGAGGGCCTAGGTAACAGGGAGGACCCAGGCAACAGAGAGGATCCAAGTAACAGAGAGTAGCTTGGCAACAGGATGGACCCAGGCAACAGGGAGGACCCAGGCAAGGGGGACGACCCAGGTATTTGGGAGGATCCAGGCAACGGGAAGTTCCCGGGTAACTTGAAGGACCAAGGTAACAGAAGGACCCAGGCAACAGGGAGGACCCATGAAACAGAGTGTAGATTGGCAAGAGGTAGGAACCAGGCAATGGGAAGGACTCAACTAACAGACAGGAGACTGACAACAGGAAGGACGCAGACAACATAGAGGACGCAGGCAGCAGATAGGAACCAGGTAACAGGGAGGGGCTTGGCAAAAGGAAGCCACCAGGAAACAGGTACGACACAGGCGACAGAGAGGACCCAGGAAACAGAGAGGAGCTTGGCAACAGTGAGGACTCCGGCAACTGAGAGGACACAGGTAACAGAGAGGAGCTTGGCAACAGGATGGACCCAGGCAACAGGGAGGACCCAGGAAACAGAGACGAGCCTGGCAACAGTGAGGACTCAAGCAACAGAGAGGACACAGGTAACAGACAGGACATTGGCAACAGGAAGAACCCAGGCAAAAGGGAAAACCTAGCCAACAGAAAACCCTCAGCTAACAGAGAGGAACTTCACAACAGGAAGGACCCAGGTAAGAGCCATGACACAGTCAACAGAGAACACCAAGGTAACAGAGAGGAGGTAGGCAAAAGGGAGGACCCAGGAAGAAGCGAGGACCTGGGCAACAGAGAAAACTCAGGTAACTGAGAGGAGCTTGGCAACAGGAAGGACCCAGGCAACAGGTAGGACTCAGGCAACAGAGAGGACCCAGGTCACAGAGAGGAGCTTGGCAACAGGAGAGACCCAGGCAATAGGGAGGACTCCGTCATGGGGAGGACAGAGGCATTGGCAATTATGCAGGCAACGGGAAGGAAACAGGTAATGTGAAGGAGACACGTCACATTGAGGGCGTAGGTAACAGTAGGAAGGGTGGAAGCAGAGAGGACACACGTAACGGAGAGCAGCTTGGCCACAGCAAGGGCCCAGGCAACAGGGAGTACCCAGGCTATGGGGAAGTCTGACGTAACATAGAGGAGCTTGGCAACAGCAGGGACCCAGGCAACAGAGAGCAACCAGGCAACACAGGACGCAGGTAACAGAGAGGAGCTTGACAACAGGAAGGACCCAGGCAACAGGAACGACCCAGGCAACAGACAGAACCCAGGTATTTGGGAGGATCCAGGCAACGGGAAGGTCCCGGGTAACTTGAAGTACCAAGGTAACAGAAGGACCCAGGCAACAGGGGGACCCAGTAAACAGAGAGTAGATTGGCAAGAGGTAGGAACCAGGCAATGGGGAGGACTCAACTAACAGACAGGAGACTGACAACAGGAAGCACGCAGACAACATGGAGGACCCAGGCAACAGATAGGAACCAGGTAACAGGGAGGAGCTTGGCAAAAGGAAGCCACCAGGAAACAGGGACGACACAGGCCACAGAGAGGACCCTGGTAACAGAGAGGAGCTTCGCAACAGTGAGGACGCAGGCAAAAGGGAGGACACAAGCAACAGAGACGACCCAGATAACAGAGAGGAGCTTGGCAACAGCAGGGATCCAGACAACAGGGAGGACCCAGGAAACAGAGAGGAGCTTGGCAACAGTGAGGACTCAGGCAAGAGAGAGCACACAGGTAACAGAGAGGAGCTTGGAACAGGATGGACCCAGGCAACAGGGACGACCCAGGAAACAGAGGGGAGCTTGACAACAGTGAGGACTCAAGCAACAGAGAGGACACAGGTACAATACAGGAGATTGGCAACAGGGAGGACCCAGGCAAAGGGAGAAGCTAGACAACAGAGATTCCTCAGATGTCAGAGAGGAACTTCACAACAGGAAGGACCCAGGTAAGAGGGATGACACAGGCAACAGAGAAGACCAAGGTAACAGAGAGGAGGTAGGCAACAGGGAGGAAGCAGGCAGAAGCGAGGACCTGGGCAACAGAGAAAACTCAGGTAACAGAGAGGAGCTTGGCAACAGGAAGGACCCAGGCAACAGGTAGGACTCAGGCAACAGAGAGGACCCAGGTCACACAGAGGAGCTTGGCAACAGGAGAGACAGAGGCAACAGGGTAATCCAGGCAACAGAGAGGTCCCATGTCACCGAGAGGATCTTGGCAAAAGAGAGTACCTTGGAAACAGGAAGGACCCAGGCAACAGGGAGGACCAAGGCAACAGAGAGGACCCAAGTAACAGAGAGGAGCGTGGCAACAGGAAGAACCCAGGTAACGGAGAGGACCCATGCAACAGAGATGACCCAGGTAACAGAGAGTAGCTTGGCATCAGGAACGACCCAGGTTACAGAGAGGCGCTTGGCAACAGGAAGGACCCACGCAACAGAGAGTAGCTTGGCATCAGGAAGGACCCATGTAACAGGTAGAACTCAGACAACAGGGAGCACCCATGTTACAGAGAGGAGCTTGGCAACAGGCAGGACCCAGGCAACAGGGAGGACCCTAGTAACAGAGAGGACACAGGAAACAAAGAGGAGCTTGGCAACAGGAAGGACCCAGGCAACGGTGAGTGCCCAGGTAACAGAGAGGAGCTTGGCAACACGGAGGACCCAGGCAAAAGGGGGGACATAGGCAACAGGGAAGTCTGAGGTAACAGAGAGGAGCATGGCTACAGGAAGGACCCAGGCAATAGGGAGGACCATGGCAATAGGGAGGACACAGTCATTGGGGATGATACAGGCAATGGGAAGGAGACGGGTAATGTGAAGGAGCCAGGTAACAGTGAGGGCCTAGGTGAGAGGGAAGACCCAGGCAACACAAAGGACAGAGGTAACAGAGACCATCTTGGGAATAGGCAGGACCCAGGTAACTGGGAATACACAGGTAATAGAAAAGACCCATGTAACAGAGAGGAGCTTGGCAACAGCAATGACCCAGGTACCATGAAGAACCGAGGCAATGGGGAGGACCCAGGTATCAGAGAGGAGCTTTGAAACAGGGAGTACCCAGGCAATAGGGAAGACCCATGTAACAGTGACGACCTTGGCAACAGGAAGGTTCCAGGCATCAGGGAGGACCCAGCAAACGGGGAGGACCCAGGCATTGGGGAGGATCAAGGGAAAGGAAAGCACCCAGGTAACTTGAAGGAGGCAAGTAACAGTGAGGGCATAAGTAACAGATATAACCCAGTCATCAGGGAGGTCGCAGGCAATGGGGAGGACCAGGTATTGGGGAGGAAGCACGCAACAGGAAGGACCCAGGTAACATGAAGGGGCCAGGTAACAGTGAGGGCCTAGGTAAAAGGGAGGACCCAGGCAACAGAGAGGATCCATGTTACAGAGAGTAGCTTAGCAACAGGAAGGACCCAGGCAACAGGGAGGACCCAGGCAAGGCGGAGGACCCAGGTATTTGGGAGGATCCAGGCAACGGGAAGGTTCCAGGTAACTTGAAGGACTAAGGTAACAGAAGGACCCAGGCAACAGGGAGAACCCAGGAAAAAGAGTAGATTGGCCAGAGGTAGGAACCAGGCGATGGGGAGGACTCGACTAACAGGAGACTGACAACAGGAACGACGCAGACAACATGGAGGACCCACGCAACAGATAGAAACCAGGTAACAGGGAGGAGCTTGGCAAAAGGAAGCGACCAGGAAACAGGGACGACACAGGCCACAGAGAGGACCCAGGTAACAGACAGGAGCTTCGCAACAGGGAGGATGCAGGCAAAAGGGAGGACACAAGCAACAGAGAGCACCCAGGTAAAAGAGAGGAGCTTGGCAACAGGATGGACCCAGGCAACAGGGAGGACCCAGGAAACGGAGAGGAGCTTGGCAACAGTGAGTACTCAAGCAACAGAGAGGACACAGGTAACAGAGAGGAGATTGGCAACAGGAAGGTCCCAGGCAAAAGGGAGAACCTAGCCAACAGAAAACCCTCAGCTAACAGAGGAACTTCACAACAGGAAGGACCCAGGTAAGAGCCATGACACAGGCAACAGAGAACACCAAGGTAACAGAGAGGAGGTAGGCAACAGGGAGGACCCAGGCAGAAGCGAGGACCTGGGCAACAGAGAAAACTCAGGTAACAGAGAGGAGGTTGGCAACAGGAAGGACCCAGGCAACAGGTAGGACTCAGGCAACAGAGAGGACCCAGGTCACAGAGAGGAGCTTGGCAACAGGAGAGACCCAGGCAATAGGGAGGACTCCGGCATGGGGAGGACAGAGGCATTGGCGATTATGCAGGCAACGGGAAGGAAACAGGTAATGTGAAGGAGACACGTCACATTGAGGGCGTAGGTAACAGTAGGAAGGGAGGCAGCAGAGAGGACACACGTAACAGAGAGCAGCTTGGCCACAGCAAGGGCCCAGGCAACAGGGAGTACCCAGGCTACGGGGAAGTCCGACGTAATAGAGAGGAGCTTGGCAACAGCAGCGACCCAGGCAACAGAGAGGAACCAGGCAACACAGGACGCAGGTAACAGAGAGGAGCTTGACAACAGGAAGGACCCAGGGAAAAGGAACGACCCAGGCAAGAAAGAGGACCCAGGTATTTGGGAGGATCCAGGCAACGGGAAGGTCCCGGATAACTTGAAGGACCAAGGTAACAGAAGGACCCAGGCAACAGGGGGACCCAGGAAACAGAGAGTAGATTGGCAAGAGGTAGGAACCAGGCAATGGGGAGGACTCAACTAACAGACAGGAGACTACCAACAGGAAGGACGCAGACAACATGGAGGACCCAGGCAACAGATAGGAACTAGGTAACAGGGAGGGGCTTCGCAAAAGGAAGCAACCAGGAAACAGGGACGACAGAGGCCACAGAGAGGACCCTGGTAACAGAGAGGATCTTCGCAACAGGGAGGACTCAGGCAACAGAGAGGACACAGGTAACAGACAGGAGATTGGCAACAGGAAGGACCTAGGCAACAGAGAGGACCCAAGCAACAGAGAGCACCCAGGTAACAGAGAGGAGCTTGGAACAGGATGGACCCAGGCAACAGGCACGACCCAGGAAACAGAGAGGAGCTTGGCAACAGTGAGGACTCAAGCAACAGAGAGGACACAGGTAATATACAGGAGATTGGCAACAGGGAGGACCCAGGCAAAGGGAGAACCTAGCCAACAGAGATTCCTCAGATGACAGAGAGGAACTTCGCAACAAGAAGGACACAGGTAAGAGGGATGACACAGGCAACAGAGAAGACCAAGGTAACAGAGAGGAGGTAGGCAACAGGGAGGAACCAGGCAGAAGCGAGGACCTGGACAACAGAGAAAACTCAGGTAACAGAGAGGAGCTTGGCAACAGGAAGGACCCAGGCAACAGGTAGGACTCAGGCAACAGAGAGGACCCAGGTCACAGAGAGGAGCTTGGCAACAGGAGAGACACAGGCAACAGGGAGGACCCATGTAACAGAGACGACCTTGGCAATAGGAAGGTCCCAGGCAACAGGGAGGACACAGCAAACGGGGAGGACCGAGGCATTGGGGAGGATCAAGGGAAAGGAAAGCATCCATGTAACTTGAAGGAGCCAGGTAACAGTTAGGGCATAAGTAACAGAGATGTACCAGGCATCAGGGAGGAGCCAGGCAATGGGGAGGTCCCAGGTATTGGGGAGGAACCACGCAACGGGAAGGACCCAGGTAACGTGAAGGGGCCAGGTAACACTGAGGTCCTAGGTAACAGGGAGGACCCAGGCAACAGAGAGGACCCAGGTAACAGAGAGGAGCTCGGCAATAGAGAGGAACCCGGCAAAAGATAGGACCTAGGCAACAGAGAAGACTCAGGTAACAGAGTGGAGCTTGGCAACAGGATTGTCCCAGGTAACAGGAAGAATCCAGGCAATGGGTAGTACCCAGGTAACAGAGAGGAGGTTGGAAACAGGGAGTAAGCAGGCAACAGGGAGGACCCAGCCAAAAGGGAAGACCCAGGCATGGCGTAGGATCCCGGCAACGGGCACGAAGAGGTAAAGTGAAGGATACACGTATCAGTGAGGGCCTAGATAAAATGGAGGACTATGGTATCAGAAAGGATCCAGTTAACAGAGAGTAGATGTGCAACAGGAAGAACTCAGGCAACGGGTTGGACTCAGGCATTGCGAAGGATACAGACAACGGCTGGGACCCAGGTAACGTGAAGTAACCAGGTAACAGTGAGAGCCAAGGTAACAGGGAGTACTCACGCAACATTGAGGAGCCAGACATCGGGGAGGACACAGACTTTAAGGTGGATCCAGGTAACTGGAAGGACCCAGGTAATATGAAGGAGTCAGGTAACAGTGAGGGCCTAGGTAACAGGGAGGACCCAGGCAACAGAGAGGTCGCAGGTAACAGAGAGGCGCTTGGCAACCAGCAGGACCGAGGCAACAGGGTGGACGCAAGACACAGAGAGGACCCAGGTTACAGAGAGGAGCTTGGCTACAGGAAGGACCCAGGCAACAGGGAGGACCCAGGCAACAGAGAGAATCCAGGTAACAGAGAGGAGCTTGGCAACAGGAATGTCCCAGGTAACAGGAAGGACACAGGCAAAGAGGAGGACCCATGTAACAGAGAGGAGCTTGGAAAAAGGGAGTACCCAGGCAACAGAGAGGACCCATGTAACAGAAACGACATTGGCAATAGGAAGCACCCACGCAGCAGGGTGGACCCAGCAAACGGGGAGGACACAGGCATTGGGGAGGATGGAGGGAAAGAAAAGGACACAGGTACTTGTATGAGACATGTAACAGTGAGGGCCTAAGTAACAGAGATGTCCCAGGCATCAGGGAGGACACTGGCAATGGGGAGGACGCAGGTATTGGGGAGGAACCACGCAACGGGAAGTTCCCAGGTAACGTGAAGGGGCCAGGTAACAGTGAGGGCCTAGTAACAGGAGCCAGGTAACAGTGAGGGCCTAGGTAACAGGGAAGGACCCAGGTAACAGGGAGAACCCAGGCAAAAGAGAGGAACCACGTAACAGAGAGGAGCTTGGCAACAGCAAGTATCCAGGCAACAGGAAGGAACAGGCAACAGAGAGCACACAGGTAACAGAGAGTAGCTTGGTAACAGGAAGGACACAGGCAACAGGGAGAACCCAGGCAATGGGGAGGACCCAGGCATTGGGGAGGATCCAGGCAACGGGAAGGTTCCAGGTACCTTGAAGGACCAAGGTAACAGAAAGACCCAGGCAACAGGGAGGACCCAGGAAACAGAGAGGAGCCTCGCAACAGGGAGGATGCAGGAAAAAGGGAGGACACAACTAACAGAGAGGACCCAGGTAACAGAGAGGAGCTTGGCAACCGCAAGGACTTAGGCAATAGGGAGGACCCCAGCAATGAGGAGGATTCAGGCATTTGGGAGGATCCAGGCAATGGAAAAGAACCAGGTAACGTGAAGGAGCCAGGTTACAGTGAGGGCCTAGGAAACAGGGAGGACCCAGGCAACAGAGAGAATCCAGGTAACAGAGAGGAGATTTACAACAGGAAGGACCCAGGCAACTGAGAGGACCTAGGCATTGTGAAGGATCCAGGCAAAGGGATGGATCCTGGTTAGGTGAAGGAGCCGGGTAACAGTGAGGCCCTAGGTAACAGGAAGGACCCAGGCAACACTGAGGACCCAGGCAATGGGGAGGAACCAGGCTTTTGGGAGATACCACGTAACTGGAAGTTCCCAGGTAATGTGAAGGAACCAGTTAACAGTGAGGGCCGAGGTAAAATGAAGGACCCAGGCAACATGGAGGATCCAGGCAACGGGGAGGACCCCGGTAACAGAGAGGATCTTGGCAACAGGAAGGTCCCAGGCTACAGGAAGAACTCAGGCAAAGGGGAGCACCCAGGCCTTGGAGAGGTTCCAGGCAACAGGAAGGACCCAGGTAACGTGTAGGAGCCAGGTACCCGGGAGGGCCTAGTTAACATAGTGGACACAGGCAACATGGAGGATCCAGGCAACGGGGAGCACCACCGCAACAGAGAGGAGTTGGCTTCAAGAAGGACTCAGGCAACATGGAGGACCCAGGCAAAAGGGAAGACCCAGGCATGGCGTAGGATCCAGGCAATGGGTACGAAGAGGTAACGTGAAGGAGACACGTATCAGTGAGGGCCTAGATAAAATGGAGGACTATGGTTAACAGAGGGGATCCAGTTAACAGAGAGTAGATTTGCAACAGGAAGGACTCAGGCAACGGGGAGGAAGCAGGCTTTCGGGAGGTACCAGGTAACTGGAAGTACCCAGGTGATGTGAAGGACCCAGTTAACAGTGAGGGCCTAGGTAAAAGGAAGGACCCAGGCAACATGGAGGACCCAGGCAACGGGGAGGACCCCGGTTCCAGAGAGGATCTTGGCAACAGGAAGGTCCCAGGTAACAGCGATGTCCCAGGCAACAGGGAGGACCCAGGCAACGGGAAGGACCCACGTAACAGAGACGAGCTTGGCAGCAGCAATTACCCAGACAATAGGGAGGACCCAGGCAACAGAGAGGACCAATCTAACAGAGAGAAGCTTGGCAACAGGAAGGACACAGGCAACAGGGAGAACCAGGAAACAGATATGACCTAGGTATCAGAGAGAAGCTGGGAAACAGGAAGGACACAGGCAACAGGGGTGACCCAGGCATTGGGGAGGATCCAGGCAAAGCGAAGGACACAGGTAATGTGAAGGAGCCAGGTAACAGTGAGGGCATAAGTAACAGAGATGTCCCAGGCATCAGGGAGGACCCAGGCAATGGGGAGGACCCAGGTATTGGGGAGGAAGCACGCAACGGGAAGGACCCAGGTAACGTGAAGGGGCCAGGAAACAGTGAGGGCCTAGGTAACAGGGAGGACCCAGGCAACAGAGAGGTCCACGTAACAGAGAGTAGCTTGGCAACACGATGGACCCAGGCAACAGGGAGGACCCAGGCAAGTTGGAGGACCCAGGTATTTGGGAGGATCCAGGCAACGGGAAGGTCCCGGGTAACTTGAAGGACCAAGGTAACAGAAGGACCCAGGCAACAGGGAGGACCCAGGAAACAGAGAGTAGATTGGCAAGAGGTAGGAACCAGGCAATGGGGAGGACTCCACTAACAGACAGGTGAATGACAACAGGAAGGACGCAGACAACCTGGAGGACCCAGGCAGCAGATAGGAACCAGGTAACAGGGAGGGGCTTGGCAAAAGGAAGCCAGCAGGAAACAGGGACGACACAGGCCACAGAGAGGACCCAGGTAACAGAGAGGAGCTTGGCAACAGGGAGGACTCAGGCAACAGAGAGGACACAGGTAACAGACAGGAGATTGGCAACAAGAAGGACCCAGGCAACAGGGAGGACGCAAGCAACAGAGAGCACCCAGGTAAAAGAGAGGAGCTTGGCAACAGGATGGACCCAGGCAAAAGGGAGGACCCAGGAAACAGAGAGTAGATTGGCAAGAGGTAGGAACCAGGCAATGGGGAGGAATCAACTAACAGACAGGAGACTAACAACAGGAAGGACGCAGACAACATGGGTGACAAACGCAGCAGATAGGAACCAGGTAACAGGGAGGGGCATGGCAAAAGGAAGCCACCAGGAAACAGGGACGACACAGGCCACAGAGAGGACCAGGTAACAGAGAGGAGCTTTGCAACAGGATGCACCCAGGCAACAGGGAGGACCCAGGAAACAGAGAGGAGATTGGCAACAGGAAGGACCGAGGCAACAGGGAGGACCCAAGCAACAGAGAGCACCCAGGTAAAAGAGAGGAGCTTGGCAACAGGAAGTTCCCAGGCAACAGGGCAGACCCAGCAAACGGGGAGGACGCAGGCATTGGGGAGGATCAAGGGAAAGGAAAGCACCCAGGTAACCTGAAGTAGACAGGTAACAGTGAGGGCTTATGTAACAGCGATGTCCCAGGCATCAGGGAGGACCCAGGCAATGGGGAGGACCCAGGTATTTGGGAGGAACAACGCAAAGGGAAGGACCCAGGTAACGTGAAGGGGCCAGGAAACAGTGAGGGCCTAGGTAACAGGGAGGACCCAGGCAACAGAGAGGATCCACGTAACAGAGAGTAGCTTGACAACAGGATGGACCCAGGCAAAAGGGAGGACCCAGGCAAGGGGGACGACCCAGGTATTTGGGAGGATCCAGGCAACGGGAAGGTCCCGGGTAACTTGAAGGACCAAGGTAACAGAAGGACCCAAGTAACAGTGAGGACCCAGGAAACAGAGAGTAGATTGGCAAGAGGTAGGACCCAGGCAATGGGGAGGAATCAACTAACAGACAGGAGACTGACAACAGGAAGGACGCAGACAACATGGAGGACCAAGGTAACAGATAGGAACCAGGTAACAGGGAGGGGCTTGGCAAAAGGAAGCCACCAGGAAACAGGGACGACACAGGCCACAGAGAAGAGCCAGGTAACAGAGAGGAGCTTGGCAAGAGGATGCACACAGGCAACAGGGAGGACCCAGGAAACAGAGAGGAGCTTGGCAACAGTGAGGACTCAGGCAACAGAGAGGATACAGGTAACAGTCAGGAGATTGGCAACAGGAAGGAACCAGGCAACAGGGTAATCCAGGCAATAGAGAGGTCCCAGGTCACCGAGAGGATCTTGGCAACAGAGAGTACCTTGGAAACAGGAAGGACCCAGGCAACAGGGAGGACCACGGCAATAGGGAGGACCCAGGCATTGGGGATGATACAGGCAACGAGAAGGAAACGCGTAATGTGAAGGAGCCAGGTAACAGTGAGTGCCTAGGTGAGAGGGAGGACCCAAGCAACACAAAGGACCGAGGCAAGAGAGACCATCTTGGGAATAGGAAGAACCCAGGTAACAGGGAATACACAGGTAACAGAAAAGGCCCAGGTAACAGAGAGGAGCTTGGCAACAGGAATGACCCAGGTAACAGGAAGAACCCAGTTAATGGGGAGGACCCAGGTATCAGAGAGGAGCTTGGAAACAGGGAGTACCCAGGCAACAGGGGGGACCCATGTAACAGAGACGATTTTGGCAACAGGAAGGTCCCAGGCAACAGGGAGGACCCAGGAAACGGGGAGGACCCAGGCATTGTGGAGGATCAAGGTAAAGGAAAGCACCCAGGTAACTTGAAGGAGACAGGTAACAGTGAGGGCATAAGTAACAAAGATGGCCCAGGCATCAGGGAGGACCCAGGCAATGGGGAGGACCCAGGTGTTGGGGAGGAACCACACAACGGGAAGGACCCAGGTAACGTGAAGGGGCCAGGAAACAGTGAGGGCCTAGGTAACAGGGAGGACCCAGGCAACAGAGAGGATCCACGTAACAGAGAGGAGCTTAGCAACAGGATCGACCCAGGCAACAGGGAGGACCCAGGCAAGGGGGAGGACCCAGGTGTTTGAGAGGATCCAGGCAACGGGAAGGTCCCGGGTAACTTGAAGGACCAAGGTAACAGAAGGTCCCAGGCAACAGGGAAGACCCAGGAAACAGAGAGTAGATTGGCAAGAGGTAGGAACCAGGCAATGGGGAGGACTCCGCTAACAGACAGGAGACTGACAACAGGAAGGACGCAGACAACATGGAGTACCCAGGCAACAGATAGGAACCAGGTAACAGGGAGGGGCTTGGCAAAAGGAAGCCACCAGGAAACAGGGACAAAACAGACCACAGAGAAGACCCAGGTAACAGAGAGGAGCTTGGCAACAGGATGCACCCAGGCAACAGGGAGGACCCAGGAAACAGAGAGGAGCTTGGCAACTGTGAGGACTCATGCAACAGAGAGGACACAGGTAACAGTCAGGAGATTGGCAACAGGAAGGACGGAGGCAACAGGGAGGACCCAAGCAACAGAGAGCACCCAGGTAAAAGAGAGGAGCTTGGCAACAGGAAGGTCCCAGGCAACAGGGGGGATCCAGCAACGGGGAGGACCCAGGCAATAGAGAGGACCCATGTAACAGAGAGGAGCATGGCAACAGGAATTACCCAGGTAACGGGGAGGACCCATGCAACAGAGATGACCCAGGTAACAGAGAGTAGCTTGGCATCAGGATTCAGGTCCAGGCTGTGCCTCTTCCTGGCTGTGTGTCCTTCAGGCATTCGGCATAAAATCGGAGGCTTTCTTGTGGCCAAGCTCCTCTCTCTTACCTGGGTCCTCTCTGTTGCCTGGGTCGTCCCTGTTGCCTGGGTCCTTCCTGTTGTCAAGCTCCTCTCTGTTACCTGAGTTTTCTCTGTTGCCCAGGTCCTCGCTTCTGCCTGAGTCCTCCCTGTTGCCTACCTCCTCTCTGTTACTTTGGTGTTCTCTGCTGCCTGTGTCATCCCTCTTACCTGTGTCCTTTCTGTTGCAAAGTTCCTCTCTGTTAGCTGAGGGTTCTCTGTTGCCTATGTTCTCCCTTTTGCCTGGGTCCTTCCTGTTGCCAATCTCCTGTCTGTTACCTGTGTCCTCTCTGTTGCTTGAGTCCTCACAGTTGCCAAGCTCCTCTCTGTTACCTGAGTTTTCTGTGTTGCACAGGTTGCCCTAAACATAGCCCTGGCCATCACGCTAGCCCTAGCCCTAAACGTAGCACTAAACCAAAGTCTAGCACTTGCACTAACCCTAACACTAAACCCAACACTAAACATAGCCCTAACCCTAACCCTAGCTCTAAACCTAATCATAGCCCTAGCCATAACCCTAAACCGAGTCCTAGCCCTAGCCCTAGCCGTAGTACTAGCCCTAGCCCTAGCCCTAATTGGAGCGCTACACCTAGCCCTAACACTAACACTAGCCCAGCCCTAACCATAGCCCTAACCCTAACCCTAACCCTCAACTCACCCTAGCCATAAACCTAACCCTAACCCTAAACCTATCTCTAACCCTCACTCTAAACCTAACACTAAACCTAGCCCTAGTCCTAACCCTAGCACTAGCCCTAACCCTAACCCTAACCATAGCCCTATCCCTAGCCTTAGCCCTATCCATAACCCTAGCCCTATACCTAACCCTCGCCCTAGTCCTAGCACTAAACCTAAACCTATCCCTAACCCTAAACCTAACACTACCATAGCCCTAACGGTAGCCCTGAACCTAACCCCAGGCCTACTCCTAGCCCTAGCACTGTCCTATCCCTAACCTTAGCCATAGCCCTAACCCTAGTCCTAGCCCTAGCCAGAATCCTGACCCTCGCACTAGCTCTAAACCTAGCCGTAGCCGTAGCCCTAATGATAGCCATAGCCTCAGCACTAATCCTAACACTAGACATAGCCCTAACCCTAACCCTAACCCTAACCCTAAATGTCATCCTAGCCATAACCCTAACCCTAAACCTAAACTTATCTCTAACCCTCACCGTAACCCTAACACTAAACCTAGCACTAGTCCTAACCCTAGCACTAACCCTAACACTTGCCCTAGACCTAAACCTAAACCTAGCCCTAGTCCAATCCCTAGACTTAATCCTAAACCTAGTCCTGACACTAAACCTAGCCCTAGCCCTAATTATAGCACTAGCCCTAGCCCGAATCCTAATGCTAGACTTAGCCTTAGCCCTAGCCCTAGCGCTAAACATACCCCTAGCCCTAACCCTATCCCTATCCCTATCCCTAGCCCAAAACCTAACACTAACCCTATCCCTAAACCTAGCCCTAACACTAGCCCTAGGCTTAAACCTAGCCCAAGACCTTACCCTAGCCCTAGACCTAACCATAACCCTAAACCTAATCATAATGCTAACCCTAAACCTGATGATCAACTTAGCACTAGCACTAACCCTAGTCCTAGACCTAGCCCTAACATTAACCCTAGCCCTAGTCCTAGCATTAGCCTTAACGCTAACCCTAAACCTAACCCTAGCCATAGCCCTAAACCCTACCCCTAGCCCTAGCACTAACCCTTGCCCTAGACTTAGCACTAACCGTAACCCTAGCCCTAGCCTTAGCCCTAGTCCTCGCCCTAGCCCTAACCTGAGCCCTAGACCTAAACCTAGCCATAGACCTAGCCCCAGGCCTAAGCCTTTCCCTAAACCAACATTAACCCTAACCCTAAACCTAACCCTAATGGAAGACTTAGGCCTAGCCCTAGCACTAACCTGAGAACTGGCAGTAGCCATAACGATAGCCCTAGCCCTAGCCATAACACTAAGGCTAAACCTAATCCTAGTCCTAGTCTTAACCCTAAACATAGCCCTAGGCTTAGCCGTAATCCTATTATTAGACCTAGCCCTAAACCTAGCCCTAACTCCAGTCCTAGCCCTTACCCTAGCCCTAGCACTAGCCATAGACCTAAGCCTAACCCTAGCCCTAACCCTAACCCTAGCTCTAGCCCAAGCCATAACCCTACCCCTAACCCTACCCCTAAGCCTAGTCCTAGCACTAGCCCAAACCCTAGCCCTTGCCCTAGCCTATCACTAACCTAGCCGTAACCATAACCATGACCATAACCATAGCATGAACCCTAACCCTAATCCTAACCCTAGCACTAACCCAAACCCTAGACCTAACCCTAGCCCTAGCCCTAGCCCTAACCCTAATCCTAGACGTAGACCTAGCCCTAGCCCTTATACGAACCCTAACACTGGGCTTAACACTAAACCTAGCCCTAGCCCTGACCATAACACTAACCCTAAACATAAACCTAGCCCTAGCGCTAAACTTAGGCCTAGACTGAGCGCTAACACTAGCCCTAGCCCTAACCCTAAACGTAAACCTAACCCTAAACCTAACCCTAACCCTAAACATAACACTAACCGAAACTCTAACACTAAACCTAGCCCTAGCCCGAAACCTAGCCCTAGCCCTAGCCCAAACCTTAACACTAGCCCTTGCCCTAGCCCTGGCCTTAACCCTAACCCTAGGCCTAGACCTAAAACTAGTCTTAACCCTAGCCCTAGACCTATTCCTAACCCTAGCCCTAGCCCTAAATCTAACTCTAAACCTAACCTTAACCCTAAAAATAATCCTAGCCCTAGCCCTAAACCTAGCCTTAGCCCTAATGCTAAACCTAGCCCTAGAAATAGCCCTAGCCCTAGACCTAACCTTAGCCTTAACCCTAACCTTATCCCTAGACCTAGCTCTAAACATAACTTTAACGCTAACTCTAACACTAACCCTAGTCCTAGACATATAACCCTAGCCCTATTCCTAGCCCAAACCCTAGTCCTAGGCGTAACCCTGGCTCTACCCCTAAAGCTAGCCCTAGCCCTAGCCCTAACCCTAAACCTATATCTAACCATAACCCTAATCCTAGCCGTAGGTCTAAACCTAGTCCTAGCCTTATCCCTAACACTAACCCTAGGCCGAGACGTAGCCCTAGAACGAGCCCTAACCCTAAATCTATCTCTAACCCTCACTCGAAAACTAACACTAAACCTATCCCTACTCCTCACCCTAGCACTAGCCCTAGCGCTAACCTAACCATAGCCCTACCCCTAGCCTTAGCCCTGTGCATAAACTCAAGCCCTATACCTAACCCTAGCCCTAGCCCTAGCCCTAAACCTAAACCTAACCCTAACCCTAAACCTAACACTACCATAAACCTAACCGTACACCTAACCCTAACCATAGCCCTAGTCCTAGCCCAAGCCCTGTCCTATCCCTAACCTTAGCCCTAGCCCTAAACCTAGCCCTAGCCCTAGTCCTAGCCTTAGCCAGAGCCCTGACCCTAGCACTATCCATAAACCTAGCCCTAGCCCTAGCCATAATGCTAGACATAGGCCCAACACTAACCCTAACCCTAGACCTAGCCCTAGTCAAATATCTTCTTCATGGCTGAGCCTAAAGGCTTGGGAATACACTCAGCACTCACTAGTAATTCAGTCTCCTGTTCCCAACAACAGTAGACTCTTGAGTAGCTAATTACTCTCCCCACAATATCCCAGCAGGGCAGTGAGGCAGTTTAGAATCTCTCAGTTCACAATGGCTGTAACCAAGCAATGGTGCATGTCTCAGAGGTGATGTCACAGTGCATATGCACAGAGGCCTTGTGGCCTAGAGCAAGGGCACCCAAGCTCAAGTACAGGGCCCAGGTGTCTGAAATCTCAGGTTGCTTGTGGGCAGCTCTGGGTTCATTTTGCCTCATGATTTCATCCATTTATTCAATCTACAATGCCCAGGAAGATGTACCTTTCCATTCTTTGCCTTGGTACTGCATTCACTTGTGACTACTGTACCGGTATTATGACAGCTTATCCTTGATTTTCATACCCTGTTGTTGCAATCCACCTTCAATTTGTCACTTAAATCCTTCAATTGTCTTTCAAAAGCTGGTTTTGGATTAAGTTAATCAGTTCATGAATACAACACTACTATTGACAGTTCATTGTTGTCAGTGTCACAACATTTGTCTGTCTGACGATTTTGCCAATATTTGAGTATTTCATCATATTTTTGTCCTTATAAAACTGCATGGAATCTACCAACACCAGGAAGCATAGATCATATAGACATAATACAATTTTTAAACTTAGAAATCATTAAAAATTCTGACAAAAACACATCAAGTGAAATAATTGAATTAAAGAAACTATATGAAACCTTGGGGAAAAATCAGGGAAGAGTATAGCTGAAATTGAAGGATCAATCTTTAATGACTCTTTCAGCTTTCTTAGGGTGAAACCCTTATATTATAATATGTTAAGAATACAATTTCATATTTATGCTTCTAAGTTTCATATACAAGGCATAGCCACCATTTCATGCGGGAGTCAAACTGGCAGCCTTGTTGTTAAGAATGTGTGCTCTATCCTGAGACACCCGGGCAGCAGCAGCTCAATTCAAGGTGCCAAGTTCAGTACTTAGCTTCGGGTGGGTATAGCCCTCCATCTCCAACAGGCAAACTTGTTGTTAGGAACACGTGCTCTCACCAGCTGAACCATCCTGCCACCTGTTGGCAGCTCAGTGGCAGCTCACCTCGGGTGCAGTTCCACTGGCCCACATGGGCATCAAACAGGCCATCCTGTTGCGCAGAGCGAGCT
This sequence comes from Aselliscus stoliczkanus, assembly GCA_033961575.1. Taxonomy (NCBI): domain Eukaryota; kingdom Metazoa; phylum Chordata; class Mammalia; order Chiroptera; family Hipposideridae; genus Aselliscus; species Aselliscus stoliczkanus. The sequence continues at coordinate 128,371 of JAWWOG010000020.1, read as the reverse complement.
CCTAACCAAGCGAGACACTTGAACAGTACTGCTCTGTATTTTCTTAATGGTGTATTTGATGGATTAAGTTGTTAAAATTTTGAAATTCAATTTTTCTTCTCCTGCTCCTCCTCCTCCTCCTCCTTGTTCTCGTTCTTGTTCTGCTTCTTGTTCTTCTTGTTCTTCTTCTTGTTCTTCTTCTTCTTCTTCTTCTTCTTCTTCTTCTTCTTCTTCTTCTTCTTCTTCTTCTTCTTCTTCTTCTTCTTCTTCTTCTTCTTCTTCTTCTTCTTCTTCTTCTTCTCCTTCTCTATTTTTTTATTATTGGTTAGAGCTTTCTGTGTCCTAAGAGAATATTGCCTATTCATAGATTACAAAACAAGTAATCTGTGTAGTCTTCTTCTCTTTTTTTTTCTTTTTGAGGGCTGTGTCCCTGGCCCTCATATGTGGCATGTAACCGGGACCACTGGCTTCCTAATCACGCGCTTAACCGCTGCGCCACTCGGCCAGCCCTAGCATAAAAAATTATGATCTAAAAGTCTGAACATCTGTCCAGGCACCTGGCTCAGTTGGTTAGGAGTTGGCATAGAGCACGTGCTCTGAGCAACAGGGACACCGGTTTGATTCCCATATGCGGCAGTGAATGCTTCGCCTGAGCAGAGCTAACACTGAGCTGCCAAGGATTGGCAGGATGGCTCAGCTGGTATAACAACCGGATTGCCTGTTCAATGGTGGGCTCCGCCCACCCGCAACTAAAGATTGAACTCGGCACCTTGAGCTGAGCTGCCGTCCGGATGGCTCAGTGGATAGGGCATGCACGCTTAACAAAAAGGCTGCTGGGTTTTCACTCCCACAAAGGACGGTCGCTACTCCAACCCGCAACTGAGATTGAACACAGCACTTTAAGCTTAGGGGACATGAGCTGCCAAGGGGAAGCCAGACAGCGACTGGCTCCCACCACAATGAAGGTTAAAGCACAAAACTTGGCTGGTCCCCTTGCCCAATTAACCAACTGTTCCCCTCCTTAAACTTAAACCTAGCCCAAGCCCAAAGCCTAGCCATAGCGCTCACACTAGCCCTAACACTGAACCTAGCCCTAGTCCTAGCCCTAACCCTAGCCCTAGCCCTAGCCATTCCCTAACCATAACCATACCCATAGCCTGAACCCTAACCCTAATCCTAACCCTAGCCCTAACCCAAAACCTAGACTTAACCCTAGTCCTAGCCCTAGCTCTAAACCTAACCCTAGACCTAGTCCTAGCCCTAGCCCTAACCCTAACCCTAACCCTAACCCGAGATGTAGCCCTAAACCTAGCCCGAGCAGAAGCCCTTACCCTAACCCTAGCCCTAGCACTAAGCCTAACCCTATGCCTAGCCATAGCTCAAGCCCTAACCCTAACCCTAGCACTAACCATAACCGTAACCCTAATCGTAACACTAACCCTAGCCCTAACTCTAGCCCTAGACCTTGCCCTAAACATAACCCGACCCCTAGCCCTAACCCTAACCCTAACCCTAACGCTAACTCTAGCCCTAACACAAACCCTAACACTAACCCGAACCCTAAGCCTAACCCTTCCCTTAACCCTAGCCCTATGCCTCAGCCTAGGCCTATTCCTGTTCAGCAAGTGTCCAACTATACTGCCACGTGGTCACGCAAATGAGTCAAGCTAAATACAGAAATTATATGTGTTATCAAGCCTCGATAATGGGTGTAACAAAAGCTGAGGGGAAACCTAATTTGACTTTCGACTATAATCTTTCTTCGCTGGGATGGCTGGCATCTTGATTTGTCCATTTCCACAAATTCCGCAACTTTGGACCAAGTGCATTTTGAAATTCATAACTTCTCAGATTTTAGGAAGAGAACATGGAACATATGCCAAATGTTAGATAACACTCCCTGTAAGGTCGACAATAGCATCCTATACTTAAGAATATAAATAATCCTGTTTTGTTTTAAGTTTCAAAATGTCTCAAATCAGTTCAGGTATGATTTTTCTGCTAAATTAAGTAAGGAGGGGAAAAAAACTTGGTTTTTAGAACTTTTAGGTTTTGAGTTCTAGGCAAAGGATTGTGGATTATTGCAAATATTTCCAGAATCTTATGGCTTTTCTAATAACTACAGCCTTCTAGTTTCTAACTTTAATATTGGTTACAGGTAATACATGTGGAAACAACTGGTGATTATTCCCCAGGATGATATGAGCTTATGCAATATAGATATAGATATAGATATAGATATAGATATAGATATAGATATAGATATAGATATAGATATAGATATAGATATAGATATAGATATAGATATAGATATAGATATCATGGGTTGTCATTGTATATGATGATATATAATGATATATATAATGATATATATAATGATATATATAATTATATATATATATATATATATATATATATATATATATATATTCAACCCATTTAACATTGATGTTTTGTATAACACATGATCCAATATTAGAAGATTGGAACTAAAGACAAAGATATATTTCTGCTTAAAATGATATTGGAGGGCAAGAATGCTGCAAAACACGTGAACCATCAGTCACTCCAAGGTTGGCGGACTCCAGTGTCTTTGGGTCCCTGAAGTACCATGTTCTAGGATCCTGAGATGCTCCTTGTTTCAAATACAATGTGTATGAAATCAGGATGCATCCTCCTGTTTTTGATGTGCCATGATTTGATTGGCAGCATTATTTTTCACTTTCTTGACAGTAATCAAAGTAGCATTAAAAGCATCTTAAATTCTGACCCAGTATTTCCACTCTTGGGAATCTACCCAGAGGAATCCCAGACGCTAATTCAAAAAAGTATATGCACCCCTATGTTTATTGCAGCGCTTTTTACAATAGCCAAGACTTGGAAACAACCGAAATGCCCATCAGTAGATGACTGGCTTAAGAAACTGTGGTACATTTATACAATGGAGTATAACTCCGCTATAAAGAAGAATGAAATTGTACTATTTGCAACGATATGGATGGCCCTAGAGACTATTATGTTGATTGAAAGAAGTCAGTCAGAGAAAGACAAATACCACATGATCTCACTTATATGTGGAATTTGAAACTGAATGAATGAACATAAGAAACAAACAAACAAACAACAACAAAAAAAAAACATCTTAAATTCAATTCACTACAGTAACAAGGTGAGACGGGAGATCAATGTGACTTAGGAATGGAGCTCACACTCTAGATGTAGGGGACTCATTGAGTTTAACCCCATCCCTACGGTTAACAAACGTTACACCTTGACTTTAAACTTAACCCTAAACCTAACCCTAACCGAAATCCTAACCCTAAACATTATCCCTAAACCTAAACCTAAACCTAACACTAACCAGAGTCCTAAGCCTAAGCCTAACCGTAACCCTAACCTAACCCTTGCCCTAACACTAACGCTAACCCTAAACATAAACGTAAACGAAAACCTAGGCCTAGCCCTAAACCTAGCCCTAGCCCTAGCCCTAGACCTCACACTAACCTAGCCCTAATCCTAGCCCTAAACATAGCCCTGGCCATCACCCTAGCCCTAGCCCTAAACCTAGAACTAAACCAAAGTCTAGCACTTGCACTAACCCTAACACTAACCCCAACACTAAACCTAGCCCTAACCCTAACCCTAGCCCTAAACCTAATCCTAGCCCTAGCCATAACCCTGAACCGAGTCCTATCCGTAGCCCTAGCCATAGTACTAGCCCTAGCCCTAGCCCTAATCGGAGCCCTACACCTAGCCCTAACACTAACACTAGCCCAGCCCTTACCCTAGCCCTAACCCTAACCCTAACCCTAACCATAGCCCTATCCCTAGCCTGAGCCCTATCCATAACCCTAGCCCTATACCTAACGCTCGCCCTAGTCCTAGCCCTAAACCTAAACCTATCCCTAACCCTAAACCTAACACTACCATAGCCCTAATGGTAGCCCTGACCCTAACCCTAGGCCTAGTCCTAGCCCTAGCACTGTCCTATCCCTAACCTTAGCCATAGCCCTAACCCTAGTCCTAGCCCTAGCCAGAATCCTGACCCTCACACTAGCTCTAAACCTAGCCATAGCCGTAGCCCTAATGATAGCCATAGCCCCAGCACCAACCCTAACACTAGACCTAGCCCTAACCCTAACCCTAACTGTAACCCTAAATGTCATCCTAGCCATAACCCTAACCCTAAACCTAAACCTATCTCTAACCCTCACCATAACCCTAACACTAAACCTAGCACTAGTCTTAACCCTAGCACTAGCCCTAACACTTGCCCTAGACCTAACCCTAAACCTAGCCCTAGTCCAAGCCCTAGACTTAATCCTAAACCTAGTCCTGACACTAAACCTAGCCTTAGCCCTAATTATAGCACTAGCCCTAGCCCGAATCCTAATGCTAAACTTAGCCTTAGCCCTAGCCCTATCCCTAAACCTACCCCTAGCCCTAACCCTATCCCTATCTCTAGCCCAAAACCTAACACTAACCCTATCCCTAAACCTAGCCATAGCACTAGCCCTAGGCTTAAACCTAGCCGAAGACCTAGCCCTAGCCCTAGACCTAAACGTAACCCTAAACCTAATCATAATGCTAACCCTAAACCTGACGATCAACTTAGCCCTAGCACTAACGCTAGTCCTAGACCTATCCCTAACATTAACCCTAGCCCTAGCATTAGCCTTAACGCTAACCCTAACCCTAACCCTAGCCATAGCCCTAAACCCTACCCCTAGCCCTAGCACTAACCCTTGCTCTAGACCTAGCACTAACCGTAACCCTAGCCCTAGCCTTAGCCCTAGTCCTCGCCCTAACCCTAACCTGAGGCCTAGCCCTAAACCTAGCCATAGACCTAGCCCCAGGCCTAAGCCTTTCCCTAAACCAACATTAACCCTAACCCTAAACCTAACCCTAATGGAAGACTTAGGCCTAGCCCTAGCACTAACCCGAGCACTGGCAGTAGTTATAATGATAGCCCTAGCCCTAGCCATAACACTAACGCTAAACCTAACCCTAGTCCTAGTCCTAACCTTAAGAATAGCTCTAGGCTTAGCCGTAATCCTATTATTAGCCCTAGCCCTAAACCTAGCCCTAACTCCAGCCCTAGCCCTTACCCTAGCCCTAGCACTAGCCCTAGACCTAAGCCTAACCCTAGCCCTAACCCTAACCCTAGCTCTAGCCCAAGCCATAACCCTACCCCTAACCCTACCCCTAAGCCTAGTCCTAGCACTAGCCCAAACCCTAGCCCTTGCCCTAGCCTATCACTAACCTAGCCGTAACCATAACCATGACCATAACCATAGCATGAACCCTAACCCTAATCCTAACCCTAGCACTAACCCAAACCCTAGACCTAACCCTAGCCCTAGCCCTAGCCCTAACCCTAATCCTAGACGTAGACCTAGCCCTAGCCCTTATACGAACCCTAACACTGGGCTTAACACTAAACCTAGCCCTAGCCCTGACCATAACACTAACCCTAACCATAAACCTAGCCCTAGCGCTAAACTTAGGCCTAGACTGAGCGCTAACACTAGCCCTAGCCCTAACCCTAACCGTAAACCTAACCCTAAACCTAACCCTAGCCCTAGCCCTAACCCTAAACATAACACTAACCGTAACCCTAACATTAAACCTAGCCCTAGCCCGAAACCTAGCCCTAACCCTAGCCCAAACCTTAACACTAGCCCTTGCCCTAGCCCTAGCCTTAACCCTAACCCTAGGCCTAGAACTAAAACTAGTCTTAACCCTAGCCCTAGACCTATTTGTAACCCTAGCCCTAGCCCTAAACCTAACTCTAACCCTAACCTTAACCCTAAAAATAATCCTAGCCCTAGCCCTAAACCTAGCCTTAGCCCTAATGCTAAACCTAGCCCTAGAAATAGCCCTAGCCCTAGACCTAACCTTAGCTTTAACCCTAACCTTATCCCTAGACCTAGCTCTAAACCTAACATTAACGCTAACTCTAACACTAACCCTAGTCCTAGACATATAACCCTAGCCCTATTCCTAGCCCAAACCCTAGTCCTAGGCCTAACCCTGGCCCTACCCCTAAAGCTAGCCCTAGCCCTAGCCCTAACCCTAAACCTATATCTAACCATAACCCTAATCCTAGCCGTAGGCCTAAACCTAGTCCTAGCCTTATCCCTAACACTAACCCTAGGCCGAGACGTAGCCCTAGCACGAGCCCTAACCCTAAATCTATCTCTAACCCTCACTCGAAAACTAACACTAAACCTATCCCTACTCCTCACCCTAGCACTAGCCCTAGCGCTAACCCTAACCATAGCCCTACCCCTAGCCTTAGCCCTATGCATAACTCAAGCCCTATACCTAACCCTAGCCCTAGCCCTAGCCCTAAACCTAAACCTAACCCTAACCCTAAACCTAACACTACCATAAACCTAACCATAGACCTAACCCTAACCCTAGCCCTAGTCCTAGCCCTAGACCTGTCCTATCCCAAACCTTAGCCCTAGCCCTAAACCTAGCCCTAGCCCTAGTCCTAGCCTTAGCCAGAGCCCTGACCCTAGCACTATCCATAAACCTAGCCCTAGCCCTAGCCATAATGCTAGACATAGGCCCAACACTAACCCTAACCCTAGACCTAGCCCTAGTCAAAAATCTTCTTCATGGCTGAGCCTAAAGGCTTGGGAATACCCTCAGCACTCACTAGTAATTCAGTCTCCTGTGCCCAACAACAGTAGACTCTTGAGTAGCTAATTACTCTCCCCACAATATCCCAGCAGGGCAGTGAGGCAGTTTAGAATCTCTCAGCTCACAATGGCTGTAACCAAGCAATGGTGCATGTCTCAGAGGTGATGTCACAGTGCATGTGCACAGAAGCCTTGTGGCCTAGAGCAAGGGCACCCAAGCTCAAGTACAGGGCCCAGGTGTCTGAAATCTCAGGTTGCTTGTGGGCAGCTCTGGGTTCATTTTGCCTCATGATTTCATCCATTTATTCAATCTACAATGCCCAGGAAGATGTACCTTTCCATTCTTTGCCTTGGTACTGCATTCACTTGTGACTACTGTACCGGTATTATGACAGCTTATCCTTGATTTTCATACCCTGTTGTTGCAACCCACCTTCAATTTGTCACTTAAATCCTTCAATTGTCTTTCAAAAGGTGGGTTTGGATTAAGTTAATCAGTTCATGAATACAACACTACTATTGACAGTTCATTGTTGGCAGTGTCACAACATTTGTCTGTCTGACGATTTTGCCAATAATATTTGAGTATTTCATCTTATTTTTGTCCTTATAAAACTGCATGGAATCTACCAACACCAGGAAGCATAGATCATATAGACATAATACAATTTTTAAACTTAGAAATCATTAAAAATTCTGACAAAAATACATCAAGTAAAATAATTGAATTAAAGAAACTATATGAAACCTTGGGGAAAAATCAGGGAAGAGTATAGCTGAAATTGAAGGATCAATCTTTAATGACTCTTTCAGCTTTCTTAGGGTGAAACCCTTATATTATAATATGTTAAGAATACAATTTCGTATTTATGCTTCTAAGTTTCATATACAAGGCATAGCCACCATCTCATGCGGGAGTCAAACTGGCAGCCTTGTTGTTAAGAATGTGTGCTCTATCCTGAGACACCCGGGCAGCAGCAGCTCAATTCAAGGTGCCAAGTTCAGTACTTAGCTTCGGGTGGGCATAGCCCTCCATCTCCAACAGGCAAACTTGTTGTTAGGAGCACGTGCTCTCACCAGCTGAACCATCCTGCCACCTGTTGGCAGCTCAGTGGCAGCTTACCTCGGGTGCAGTGCCACTGGCCCACATGGGCATCAAACAGGCCATCCTGTTGCTCAGAGCGAGCTCCTAACCAAGCGAGACACTTGAACAGTACTGCTCTGTATTTTCTTAATGGTGTATTTGATGGATTAAGTTGTTAAAATTTTGAAATTCAATTTTTCTTCTCCTGCTCCTCCTCCTCCTCCTCCTTGTTCTCGTTCTTGTTCTTCTTCTTGTTCTTCTTGTTGTTCTTTTTCTTCTTCTTCTTCTTCTTCTTCTTCTTCTTCTTCTTCTTCTTCTTCTTCTTCTTCTTCTTCTTCTTCTTCTTCTTCTTCTTCTTCTTCTTCTTCTTCTTCTTCTCCTTCTCTATTTTTTTATTATTGGTTAGAGCTTTCTGTGTCCTAAGAGAATATTGCCTATTCATAGATTACAAAACAAGTAATCTGTGTAGTCTTCTTCTCTTTTTTTTCCTTTTTGAGGGCTGTGTCCCTGGCCCTCATATGTGGCACGTAACCGGGGTCACTGGCTTCCTAATCACGCACTTAACCGCTGCGCCACTCGGCCAGCCCTAGCATAAAAAATTATGATCTAAAAGTCTGAACATCTGTCCAGGCACCTGGCTCAGTTGGTTAGGAGTTGGCATAGAGCACGTGCTCTGAGCAACAGGGACACCAGTTTGATTCCCATATGGGGCAGTGAATGCTTCGCCTGAGCAGAGCTAACACTGAGCTGCCAAGGAGTGGCAGGATGGCTCAGCTGGTATAACAACCGGATTGCCTGTTCAATGGTGGGCTCCGCCCACCCGCAACTAAAGATTGAACTCGGCACCTTGAGCTGAGCTGCCGTCCGGATGGCTCAGTGGATAGGACATGCACGCTTAACAAAAAGGCTGCTGGGTTTTCACTCCCACAAAGGACGGTCGCTACTCCCACACACAACTGAGATTGAACACAGCACTTTGAGCTTAGGGGACATGACCTGCCAAGGGTAAGCCAGACAGTGACTGGCACCCTTCACAATGAAGCTCCTCTCTCTTACCTGTGTCCTCCTCATTGCCTGGGTCCTCCCTGTTGTCTGGGTCCTTCCTGTTGCCTGGGTCCTTGATTTTGCCAAGCTCCTCTCTGTTATGTGGGTCTTTTCTGTTGCCTGGGTTCTCCCTGTTACCTAGGCCCTCACTGTAACCTGGCTCCTTCACGTTACCTGGTTCCTTCCCATTGCCTGGATCCTCCTCAATGCCTGAGTCCACCCCATTGCTGGGGTCCTCCCTATTGCCTTGGTCGTTCCTGTTGCCAAGCTCCTCTCTGATACCTGGGTCCTTTCTGTTGCTTGTGTCTTCCCTTTTGGCTGCGTCCTCCCTGTTGCGAAGCTTCTCTCTGTTACCTGGTTCCTCTCTTTTGCCTGGGTCTTCAATTTTGTCTAGGTCCTTCTTGATGTCAGTCTCCTGTCTGTTAGTTGAGTCCTCCCCATTGCCTGGCTCATACCTGTTGCCAATCTACTCTCTGTTTCCTGGGTCCACCCCCGTTGCCTGTGTCCTCAATGTTGCCTGGATCCTTCCTGTGACCTAGGGCCTCACTGTTACCTGGCTCCTTCAGGTTACCTGGATCCTTCCCGTTGCCTGTATCCTTCACAATGCCTGGGTCCCGCCCGTTGCCGGGGTGCGTCCTGTTGCAAATCTCCTCTCTGTTACCTGGATTCTCTCTGTTGCCTGGGTACTCCCTATTACCTAGGCCCTCACTGTAACCTGGGTCCTTCACGTTACCTGGTTCCTTCGCATTGCCTGGATCCTCCCCAATGCCTGAGTCCACCCCATTGCTGGGGTCCTCCCTATCACCTTGATCCTTCCTGTTGCCAAGCTCCTCTCTGATACCTGTATCCTCTCTGTTGCTTATGTCTTCCCTTTTGCCTGCATCCTTCCTGTTGCGAAGCTCCTCTCTGTTACCTGGGTCTTCTCTGTTGCCTGCGTCCTCCCTGTTTCCTGGGTGCTTCTTTTTCCAAGCTCCTCCCTTTTACCTGGTCCTTCTGTTGCCTGGGTCCTCCATGTTGTCTGGGTCCTTCTTGTTGTCAGTCTCCTGTCTGTTAGTTGAGTCCTCCCCATTGCCTGGCTCCTACCTGTTGCTAATCTACTCTCTGTTTCCTGGGTCCTCCCTGTTACCCAGATCCTTCTGTTACCTTGGTCCTTCAAGTTACCTGGGACCTTCCCGTTGCCTGGATCCTCCCCAATGCCTGGGTCCTCCTCATTGCCTGGGTCCTCCCTGTTGCCTGGGTCCTTCCTGTTGCCAAACTACTCTCTGTTACCTGTGTCCTCTGTGTTGCCTGTTCCTACCTGTTGCGTGGGTCCTTGTTGTTGCCAAGCTCCTCTCTGTTACGTGGTTCCTCTCTGTTGCCTGGGTTCTCCCTGTTACCTAGGCACTCACTGTTACCTGGCCCCTTCACGTTACCTAGGTCTTTCCCGTTGCATGGTTCCTCCCCAATACATCGTTCCTTCCAGTTGCCTGGGTCCTACCTGATGCCTGGGACATCTCTGTTACTTAGGCCCTCACTGTTACCTGGCTCCTTCAAATTACCTATGTCCTTTCCTTTCCCTCGATCCTCGCCAATGCCTGTGTCCTCCCCGTTTGCTGGGTCCTCCCAGTTGCCTGGGTCCTTCCTGCTGCCAAGGTCGTCTCTGTTACATGGGTCCTCTCTGTTGCCTGGCTACTCCCTGTTTCCAAACTCCTCTCTTTTACCTGGATCCTCCCCGTTGCCTTGCTTCTTGCTGTTACCTGGGTCATTCCTGTTGCCAAGCTCATCGCTGTTACCTGGGTCTTCTCTGTTACTTGGGTATTCCCTGTTGCCTGGGTCCTTTTGGTTTCCAAGGTACTCTCTGTTGCCAAGATCCTCTCGGTGACCTGGGACATATCTGTTGCCTGGATTATCCCTGTTGCCTGTGTCCCTCCTGTTGCCAAGTTGCCCTCTGTTCCCTGGGTCCTCTCTGTTCCCTGGGTCTTCCGTAATACCTGGTTCCTTCCTGTTGCCAGGATCCTCTCTGTTACCTGGGTCCTCTCTGTTACTTGAGTCCTTACTGTTGCCTGGGTCCTTCCTTTTGCCAAGTTCGTCTCTGTTACATGGGTCCTCTCTGTTGCCTGGGTACTACCTGTTTCCAAGCTCCTCTCTGTTACCTGTGTACTCCCTGTTGCCTCGGTTCTTCCTGTTACCTGGGTCCTTCCTTTTGCCAAGCTCCTCTTTTTACCTGGGTCTTCTCTGTTACCTGGGTATTCCCTGTTACCTGGGTCCTTCCTATTCCCAAGATGCTCTGTGATACCTTGGTCCTCTGTGTTGCCTGGGTCCTGCCTCTCACCTAGGCCCTCACTGTTACCTGGATACTTCACATTACCCGTTTCCTTCCCATTGCCTGTATCATCCCCAGTGCCTGTGTCCTCCCTATTGCCGGTGTCCTCCCTATTGCCTGGATTCTTCCTGTTGCCAAGATCCTCTCTGTTACCAGTGTCCTCTCTGTTCACTGGGTAATTCCTGTTGCCTCAGTAACTCCTGTTGCCTGGGTAACTACTGTTGCCAGGGTAACTTCTGTTGCCAAGCTCCTTTCTATTACAAGGTTAATTCCTGTTGACTGGGTAAATCCTGTTGCCTGGGCAATTCCTGTTACCTAGGTAACTCCTTTTTGCCAAGCTCCTCTCTATTACCGGGGTCCACACTGTTACCTGGTAACTCCTGTTACCTCCGTAACTGTTGTTGCTATGTTCCTCTTTGTTACCGCAGTCCTCTCTGTTGCCTTGGTAAATCCTGTTGCCTGGGTAACTCCTGTTGTCAAGCTCCTCACTGTTTCCTGGGTAACCCCTGTTGCCAAGCTCCTCTCTGTTACCTGAGTCTTCTCTGTTTCCTGGGTAACTGTGTTGCCTGGGTACCTCCTGTTGCCTGGGTAACTCCTGTTGCCATGTTCCTCTCTGTTACTCTGGTCCTCTCAGTTCCCACGGTAATGCCAGTTGCCTCGGTAACTCCTGGTGCCTGGGTAACTACTGTTGCAAGGGTAATTCCTGTTTCCACTCTCCTGTCTATTACCTGGGTAACTCCGGTTGACTGGGTAACTGCTGTTGCCTAGGTAACTCATGTTGCCAAACTCCTCTCTGTTACCGTGGTCCTCTCTGTAGCCTTGATAATTCCTGTTCCCTCGGTAACTCCTGTTGACTGGATAACTCCTTTTGCTAAGTTCCTCTTTGTTACCGCGGTCCTCTCTCTTGCCTTGTAAACTCCTGTTGCCTGGGTAACTTCTGTTGCCGAGCTGCTCTCTGTTAATGGGGTCCTCTTTGTTTCCTGTGTAATTCCTGTTGCTTTGGTAACTCCTGTTGCCTGGGTAAATCTTGTTGTCAAGCTCCTCTCTGTTACCGGGGTCCTCCCTGTTGCCTGGGTAACTCTTGTTGCCTGGTTAAATTCTGTTGCAAAGCTCCTCTCTGTTACCTGGGTGCTCTCTGTTGCGTGGTTAACTATCGAGACCTGGATATCTACTGTTGCCAAGCTCCTCTATGTTACCGCGGTCCTCTCTGTTGACTGGGTTACTCCTGTTGCCTGGGTAACTCCTGTTGCCAATCTCCGTACCGCTACGAGGTAACTCCTGTTGATTGGGTAACTCCTGTTGCCTGGGTAACTCCTTTTGCCAAGCTCCTCACTGTTACCTGGGAAAGTGCTGGTGCCATGCTCCTCTCTATTACCTGGGTAACTCCTGTTGCCTGAGTGACTCCTGTTGCCAGGGTAACTCCTGTTGCCAGGCTCCACTCTGTTACCAGGGTCCTCCCTATTGCCTGGGTAACGCCTTTTTGTCTGGGTATCACCTATTGCCAAACTCCTCTCTGTTACCTGGGTCCTCTCTGTTGCATGCGTAACTCCTGTTCACTGGGGCAATCCTGTTGCCAAGCTCCTCTCTGTTACAGGGTTCCTCTCTGTTGCCTGGGTAATTTCTGTTTCCTCGGTAACTACTGTTGCCTGGATAACTCCTGATGCCAAGTTCCTCTGTTACCTGGGTCCCCTCTGTTGCTGGTAATTCCTGTTGCCTGGGTACCTCCTGTTGCCTGGGTAACTCCTGTTGCCAAGCTCCTCTCTGTTACCTGGTTAATCCTGTTGCCAAGCTCCTCTCTGTTACCTGGGTCCTCTCTGTTGCCTGGGTAACTGCTGTTGCCAGGGTAACTCCTGTTGCCAAGCTCCTCTCTATTACCTGGGTAACTCCTGTTGCCTGGGTAACTCCTGTTTCCTGTTTAACTCCTGTTGCCAAGCTCCTCTATGTTACCTGGGTCCTCTCTGTTGCCTGTGTAACTACTGTTGCCTGGGAAACTCCTGTTGCCTGGGTAACTGCTGTTGCTAAGCTTGTCTCTGTTTCCGCGGTCCTCCCTGTTACCTGGGTAACACCTGTTGCCCAGGTAACTCTTGTTGCCAAGCTCCTCTCTGTTACCGGGGTCCTCTGAGTTCCCTGCGTAATGCCTGTAGCCTCAGTAACTCCTGTTGCCTGGGTAACTACTGTTGCCAGGTTAATTCCTGTTGCTGAGCTCCTCTCTGTTACCTGGTTAACTCCTGTTGAAAAGCTACTCTCTGTTGCCTGGGTCTTCTACGTTGCCTGGATAACTACTGTTGGCAGGGTAACTCCTGCTGCCAAGCTCCTCTCCATTACCTGGGTAACTCCTGATGCCTGGATAACTTCTGTTGCCTGAATAACTCCTGTTGCCAAGCTCTTCTCTGTTACCTAGGTCCTATCTGTTGCCTGGGTAACTACTGTTGCCTGGTAAATACTGTTTCCTGGGTAACTGCTGTTGCTAAGCTCGTCTCTGTTTCTGCGGTCCTCCCTGTTAGCTGGGTAACTCATGTTGCCCAGGTAACTCTTGTTGCGAAGCTAGTCTCTGTTACCTGGGTCCTCTCTGTTGCCTGGGTAAATTCTGTTGCCTGGGTAACTCCGGTTGAATGGGTAACTCCTGTTACCAAGCTCCTCACTGTTTCCTGGGTAACTCCTGTTGCCTGGGTAAATCATGTTGCCGAGCTCCTCTCGGTAACTGGGATCCTCTCTGTTTCCTGTGTAATTCCTGTTGCTTCGGTTACTCCTGCTGCCTTGGTAACTCTTGTTGTCAAGCTCCTCTCTATTTCCTGGGTCCGTTCTGTTGCCTGGGTAAATCCTGTTGCCAGGGTAACTCCTGTTCCCAAGCTACTCACTGTTACGTGAGTAACTTCTGTTGCCTGGGTAACTGCTGTTGCCTGGGTAACTCCTGTTCCCAGGGTAACTCCTGTTGCCAAGTTCCTCACTGTTACCTGGGTAACTGCTGTTGCCTGGGTAACTCCTGTTGCCTGGGTAACTCCTGTTGCTAAGCTCCTCTCTGTTACTGGGGTCCACCCTGTTACCTGGCTAAATCCTGTTGCTAGTGTAACTCCTGTTGCCAAGCTCCTCTCTATTACCTGGGTATCTCCTTTTGCCTGGGTAACTCCTGTTGCCTGGGTAACTCCAGTTTCCTGTGTAACTCCTGTTGACGAGCTCCTCTCTGTTACCTGGGTCTTCTGTGCTGCCTGGATAACAACTCTTGCCAGGGTAACTCCTGTTAACAAGATCCTCTCTATTACCTGGGTAACTCCTGATGCCTGGGTAACTCCTGTTTCCTCGGTAACTCCTGTTGCAAAGCTACTCTCTGTTACCTGGGTCCTCTCTGTTGCCTGAGTAACTACTGTTGCCTGGGTAAATCCTGTTGCCTGGGTAACTGCTTTTGCTAAGCTCGTCTCTGTTTCCGCGGACCTCCCTGTTACCTGGGTAACTCATGTTGCCCAGGTAACTCTTGTTGCCAAGCTCCTCTCTGTTGCCGGGGTCCCCTGAGTTCCCTGGGTAATGCCTGTCGCCTCAGTAACTGCTGTTGCCTGGGTACCTACTGTTGCCTGGGTAATTCCTGTTGCCAACCTCCTCTCTTTTACCTGGTTAACTCCTGTTGCAAAGCTACTCTCTGTTGCCTGGGTCCTCTACGTTGCCTGGATAACTACTGTTTCCAGGGTAACTCTTGTTGCCAAGCTCCTCTCTGTTACCTGGGCCCTCTCTGTTGCCTGGGTAAATTCTGTTGCCTGGGTAACTCCTGTTGCATGCGTAACTCCTGTTGCCAAGCTCCTCGCTGTTACCTGGGTAACTCCTGTTGCCTAGGTAAATCAAGTTACCCAGGCAACAGGAGTTACCCGGGCAACAGGAGTTCCCCAGGCAACAGGAGTTACCGAGGCAACAGTAGTTACCTAGACAACAGAGATGACCCAGGTAAAAGAGAGGAGCTTGGCAACAGGAGTTACCCTGGCAACAGTATTACCCAGGCAACAGATAGGACCCAGGTAACAGAGAGGTGATTGGCCACCGGAGTTCCCCAGGTAACAGGGAGGAGTTTGGCAACAGGGGATACCCAGGAAACAGGAGTTACACAGGCAACTGGAGTTAGCTCAGTAATAGAAAGGAGCTTGGCAACAGGAGTTAAACAGTCAAGAGGAGTTACCAAGGCAACAGGAGTTACCCAGGTAATAGAGAGGAGCTTGGCAACAGGAGATACCCTGGGAACAGTAGTTATCCAGGCAACAGAGAGGACCCAGGTAACAGAGAGGAGCTTGTCAACCGGAGTTAACCAGGTAATAGAGAGGAGCTTGGCAACAGGAGTTACCCAGTCAACAGGAGTTACTCATGCAACTTACACAGTTAATAGAGAAGAGGTAACTGGGATCCTCTCTGTTTCCTGTGTAATTCCTGTTGCTTCGGTAAGTCCTGTTGCCTTGGTATCTCTTGTTGTCAAGCTCCTCTCTATTTCCTGGGTCCTCTCTGTTGCATGGGTAACTCCTGTTGCCTGCGAAAATATTTTTGCCAAGCTTCTCTCTGTTACTGCGGACCTCCCTGTTGCCTGGGTAACTCCTGTTGCCTGGGTAAATTCTCTTGCCAAACTCTTCTCTGTTACCGTGGTCCTCTCTGTAGCCTTGGTAATTCCTGTTCCCTCGGTAACTCCTGTTGACTGGATAACTCCTGTTTCCAAGTTTCTCTGTTACCTCGGTCCTCTCTGTTGCCTGGGTAATTCCTGTTGCCTGGGTAACTACTATTGCCTGGGTAACTCCTGTTGCCAGGGTAACTCCTGTTGCCAAGCTCCTCACTGTTACCTGGGTAACTTCTGTTGCCTGGGTAACTGCTGTTGCCTGGGTAACTGCTGTTCCCAGTGTAACTCTTGTTGCCAAGTTCCTCACTGTTACCTGGGTAACTGCTGTTGACTGGATAACTCCTGTTGCCTGGGTAACTGCTGGTGCTAACCTCCTCTCTGTTACTTGGGTCCTCTCTGTTGCCTGGGTAATCCCTGTTGCCTCGGTATCTCCTGTTGCCTGGGTAACTCTTCTTGTCAACCTCCTCTCTGTTACCTGGGTCCTCTCTGTTTCCTGGGTAACTACACTTGCCTGGGTAGCTCCTGTTGCCTGGGAAACTCCTGTTGCCAACCTCCTCACTGTTACCTGGGTAACTCCTGTTGCCTGGGTAACTCCGGTTGCCAAACTCCACAATGTTACCTGGTTAACTCCTGTTGCCCGGTAACTCCTGTTCCCTGGGTAACTCCTGTTGCCTGGGTAACTGCTGTTGCTAAGCTCCTCTCTGTTACTGGGGCCCTCCCTGTTACCTGGGTAACTGCTGTTGCCAGGGTAACTTCTGTTACCTGCTTAACTGCTCTTGCCTTGCTCCTCTCTGTTACCTGGGTAACTCCTGTTGTCTGGGTAACTCCTGTTGTCAAGGTCCTCTCTGTTACCATGCTCCTCCCTGTTGTCTGTGTAACTACTGTTGCCTGGGTAACTGCTGTTGCCAAGTTTCTCTCTGTTACTGGTTTCCTCTCTGTTGCCTGGGTAATTCCTGTTGCCTCGGTAACTCCTGTTGTTTGGGTAACTCCTCTTGCCAAGCTCCTCGATCTAACATGGGTAACCCCTGTTGTCTGGGTAACTCCTGTGGTCAAGGTCCTCTCTGTTACCATGGTCCTCCCTGTTGCCTGGGTATCTCCTGTTCCCTGGAAAGTCCTGTTGCCATGCTTCTCTCTGTTACCGGGGTCCTGTCTGTTCCCTGGGTAATTCATGTTGCCTCGGTAACTCCTCTTTCCTGGATAAATCCTTTTGACAAGTTCCTCTGTTACTGGGGTCCTCTCTGTTACCTGGGTAATTCCTGATGACTGGGTAACTCCTGTTGCCAGGGTAACGCCTGTTGCCAAGCTCCTCTCTGTTACCTGATTAACTCCTGTAGCCAAGCTCCTCTCTGTTACCTGGGTCCTCTCAGATGCCTGGATAACTACTGTTGCCATGGTAACACCTGTTGCCCAGCTACTCTCTGTTACCTGGGTAACTCCTGTTGCCTGGGTAACTCCTGTTGCCTGAGTAACTCCTGTTGCCAACCTCCTCTCTGTTACCTGTGTCCACTCTGTTGCCTGGGTAACTCCTGTTGCCTTGGTAACTCCTGTTGCCGAGCTCCTGTCTGTTATTGGGGTCCTCTCTGTTTCCTGTGTAATTCCTGTTGGTTCGGTAACTCCTGTTCCCTGGGTAACTCTTGCTGTCAATCCCCTCCATGTTACCGGGGTCCTCTCTGTTGCCTGGGTAACTACTGTTGCCTGGGTAACTCATGTTGCAAAGCTCCTCACAGTTACCTGGGTAACTCCTGTTGCCTGGGTAACTCCAGTTGCCTGGGTAACTCCTGTTGCCAAGCTCCTCTCAGTTACCGTGGTCCTCCCTTTTACCTGGGTAATGCCTGTTCCATCGGTAACTGCTGTTTCCTGGTTAACTACTGTTGCCAGGGTAATTCCTGTTGCCAAGCTCCTCTCTATTACCTGGGTAACTCCTGTTGACTGGTAACTCCTGTTGCGTGGGTAACTCCTGTTGCCAGGGTAACTACTGTTGCCAAACTCCTCTCTATTCCCGGGGAAGCGTTGGTTGCACAATAGAACTCAAGGGCCCCTTAGTGATTGCCTCCTCAGTAACTGATGCTCGTGAACATCAGTTGTGGGCCAGGCAGTGAACTGACACATCACTCTTGGCTCAAGAATCACCACTGTTTGTAAACTTGCTACTGGTTTCAGGTACAGTCTTCACAATCTCAATGAAGCCTCATGTTTGCTCTGTGCACTAGGGTTCTGTTAGCATCCACCCCATTCTGGAGATGGGGAAACTGGTCCAGCATCATTTGAATAGTGAGCAACCAAGGATTTGACCCCGCCTCTGGGATTCCACATTCTGCGTGCATAGCCCCTCTCAGCTGCGTCCTGACATCCTGTCCCTAGAGCTAATCAGCTGGTCCCAAAAGAAGTAAGCTCCGGATCACGGAAGATTTGTGAGCAGTTTTGGAGGACTCCTGGGAATGGATGCTGAAAAGGGATAAAGGTTTCCTGTCCATTGCAACTTTTCAGGTCCCGCTACCCCTGAAAGGCCTCCGCAGTTTGTGTTTGGCAGAGACACTTGAGCACGGCTGGAGATGAGAGTTTTACATCAGGCCAGCAGATAGATCTGGATTCAGGTCCAGGATGTGCCTCTTCCTGGCTGTGTGTCCTTCAGGCATTCAGCATAAAATCGGAGGCCTCAGTTTATCCATCTTTGGAATGGTGATGATCATGCTCTTATGATGATTAAATCAAGTATTATATGAAAAGCATCTGGTACATACTGGGTACCGACTAAACTTACTCTCCCTTGAAGCTGGCGAATATCATGAGCATGTGATTCAAAGTGGCCTGCAGCTTCTACTGGGAGACAGTCTTTGGTAGCACAGCGGGCCTGGGTCTCAATCCTGCCTCCTCTTGCATGACCATGCATGAGTCATCAAATTTCTCCAGGCCTCAGTTTCCCCATCTGGAAAACGGGAATATTTTCAGAACCTGCCCCATGACATCTGCTTACACACAATGCCTAGAACATAGTGAGCGCTCCAGATAGATCAGCAGTTGCTTTGAGCATCCTAAAACACCTCCTATGTGCTCGCCTGGCCTGCCCTTTCACAAATAACACATTTCACCCTCATCAAAGCCCTGCAAGCTGAAAGTTTCCACTTTACGGGAGTGGAAATGGAGGCAGCTGCATGTGTACAAGTTGGCCGAACTCACACAAGATGTGAGGGACCGAGCTGGGATGTAAATGCAGGTTGTGTGTCTCCAAATTGCACCAGCCACAGCCAGGCACCGCCTCTGCTACCCAATGGTACATGTTTCCTAAGCCAATGCTTAGAAAACCACACAGGTGTCAAGGAGACAGAACGCCACATTGTCTCTTCTGCCATCCCCACACAACCTCGACATCTCTCAAATCTGTTGGCCACCGACGTGGACATGGTTCAAGCCCATGTCTCGGAGTTTGAGAGCAATAATGAGTTGAGTTGAGTTGAATTTTGGAGGCCTTCTTCAGCTGCCTGGCCCTCTCCTTTGTCCACAAGTCTGGTCTGTCTCCTGGGATGGTTGGCTCCTGGCAGGGGTAGAGAGCAGCCTTGTTCCTGCCACTATACAAGGCAGCCTTCTGCAAGGCACTCAGGGGTCTTCTGGGGAGGGAGGCTGTCATTATAAATGTCTTTCCAATTTGGTGTCCAGGCCTCAGGCAGTCAGGACCATTATTAACGTCTAGGGAGGCATCCTTGCACTCAGCTGAGTGCATGCAGAGGTGGGGAGGGGTCCTCACCTGGTGCTACATTCCCACCTTCACCACAGGTACGTGAACAGGACATGAGGCCTGGAGCCAGAAAGCCTTTGGCTCCTCCCTATTGCCAATTGACTGCCTGTGTGACATTGAGTTAAGCGTGATACTTTCTGAGGTTCAGGAAACACAAGGAAACAAACTTTTCCGTCCGGCAGAGTTTGGATTTGACACAATGTAGGTGTACAATTACAGTGCCAAAGGGTAAGAGATGGTTCCAACCAACCAAGTACATGAAGGTGGATTTAATAAAGGGGCTATTGACGAAGGCAAGGAACGGATGCTGGGAGACCACAAGGAAGGGTGCAGCTCCTCACCTTTCCCATGACTATGAACTGGGGCCAGAGGGGGTATTGATTCTTACCTACCCTAGGCTGACAGAGGTGGATGGAGAAGTTAGAAGAAGGGGCTGTCCAAGTACGGAGGGTCCCTGGATGGGAGCCAGTGACTGCTGTCTCTTCCTGAAGCATATCGGGACAGCAACTGGTTTGATAACCTCCCCCCTCCCTTCCGCACTCTCCATTCTCCTTTTCCTTCCTCAGAAATCCTGTATTGCCATCTGAGCATGCTTGATATCACCTGCATGGCTTGATAAACACCCCCAGTTTCCGAATCGGTAGGTATGAGCTGAGGCCTGAGTATTTAGAGTTGAACCTATTCCCAGCTGCTGCTCCTGCTGACTGACCACACATGGGGCTGCTCTGGTCCAACCCTCACAGTTCTCTGGCACCTCTCTTAGCTTTTTCTGCCTTGTGGCTCATTGGCCTAGCAGTCCTTCCCGGGCAGGACTTTCTGACTCCATTCCTTTAGCTCTCCATATTTAGCACTCTGTATCTGGGAGGCCACTGCCTCCTGCCAGGCTGAATCCACCCCACCTGCATCGTTTGCTACCTATCTCTGTTGTCTGCTGTCCAGATACATCCGGGCCTTGGCTTAGCAGTCCTGGATTACAGGCTGACGCTGAGTAGGAGGTCAGTACGCAGGCAATTTGTGATGGTGTGTGCTTGGGGCCACAACCAGAGGACATGGATGTGGGAAAGCAATCAGGAGTGAGGCGAGGCAGAAGTTGTGCCATGATGTGATCTCCCATGTCAGCCAGCACCCTGGGCAGTTCCAAGACGATATCAACTTCAGAGCCATTCTGGGTTTTGGCAAGTATGTTGGATCTTTACACCCCGTGAGTATCAGGCACTGGACGGCGTGAGACCATGCAGGAGTTTCTCTGTAACGCTGAGGTGGCCCCTGTGCCTAAGGGACAGCAATTCTCTCAGCACTGGTGGCCTGCAGTCCTGATGGGATCTGATTGGCATGTGACAGCATCCACCATATCATCAGAACCTGTGCAAAGAACCAGGGAGGGGTCAGAGGCCTTCTCATGGCCCCCACTGCCCTGTCCAGCCCACCTCTGTGTCCCTTAGAACCCTACCCCAAATTCCCCCTTTATATTTCTAATGTGCAGCTGCAGAAGGAAAGAAAAGAAATAGGACGACAGGAAAGGGAACTTTGTCCCAAACAGTTCTAACACATTGGGGTCTTGGAAAGGTAGTTTCCGGGTAACTAGAATCCTACAGGAGCTCATCAGGTATATAGCAGGTGTACTTGGTGTCCACACGACAACCCTGTAAAATCATTTCCATGGGTTTGGAGGACATTTCCCATTTCATTTTCATCCATGTGAGGTATGGTAATTGGCTTGTATCCACGTGCCACCATCTGAAGTATACCTTGTCCCTTTGCTCAGCTCATACCTGTTTCGCCTATGGGATCCTCACAGGGCAGCCTTGAGAGGTGAATATGGGTGTCATCCCCATTTTACCAATGAGGAACCTGAGGCCGGAAGTTCTCCAGTTCATGGGAATCCTGGATTTGAACACGGGCCTCATGTCTCTCAAACTCATGTTGTTTAGGCAGTTCACTCGTGCCTTGCTCTGTGTGCTGCCCATGCTGTGCTGGGTCTCGTTTGAGGGCCTCAGCCTAGGGTTTCCATAATCCTGCAGACCGCCCTGAACACTGGGCTCTGTTTATTCCCTTTGGGGGCTTAGAGGGTGTGAACACAGCACAGTGTTGGGGGGGCTGAGAGGAATATCGAGTTGATTTGGCACCTGGTAGTGTTCGAGGTTGGCAACCTTAGGGTACCTGGTTGCGGGTAGGTTGCAGGAATGAGGAGGGGCGGGGACAGGGCAGGCCTGGTAGTCCCAGGAGCCCTCTTGCAGGCTTTGCAGGTTAGCCTGGATTTCCCTGCTGAACTCCCACCTGAATGTATGGTCTTTACACATCTGTAGTCAGAGCTGAAGGGATGGCAGGATGGTGGGGCTGGTTTCCGAAGGGTTGCCGGGTGGGTCTGGAAGTGGGGTGAGCAGGTGTTCACAGGTCTGATATGGAGGCATGGGGTCAGGCCAGACCAGACCCAGAGGTCAGGGAGGCCCTGACTTGCAGCTCGGTGGGAAGCTTTGGTTGCTCAATAGAGCTCAAGGGCCCCTTAGTGATTGCCTCCTCAACTAACTGATGCTAATGCATATCAGCTGTGGGCCAGGCAGTGAACGGACACGTCACTCTTGGCTCAAGAATCACCACCGTTTGTAAACTTGCTACTGGTGTCAGGTACAGTCTTCACAATCTCAATGAAGCCTCATGTTTCCTCTGTGAGCTAGGGGTCTGTTAGCATCCACCCCATTCTGGAGATGGAGAAACAGGTCCAGCATCATTTGAATAGTGAGCAACCAAGGATTTGACCCCGGATCTGGGACTCCACGTTCTGTGTGCATAGCCCCTCTCAGCTGCGTCCTGACATCCTGTCCCTAGAGCTAATCAGCTGTTCCCAAGAGAAGTAAGCTCCGGATCACTGAAGATTTGTGAGCAGTTTTTGGAGGACTCCTGGGAATGGATGCTGAAAAGGGATAAAGGTTTCCTGTCCGTTGCGACCTTTCAGGTCCCGCTACACCTGAAAGGCCTCCGCAGGTTGTGTTTGGCAGAGACACATGAGCACGGCTGGAGACGAGAGTTTTACATCAGGCCAGCAGATAGATCTGGATTCAGGTCCAGGCTGTGCCTCTTTCTGTCTGTGTGTCCTTCAGGCCTTCGGCATAAAATCGGAGGCTTTCCTGTGGCCAAGCTCCTCTCTCTTACCTGGGTCCTCTCTGTTGCCTTGGTCGTCCCTGTTGCCTGGGTCCTTCCTGTTGTCAAGCTCCTCTCTGATACCTGGGTCCTGTGTTGCCTGGCTCCTCTCTGTAATCTGGGTCCTCCCTGTTGCCTGAGTTCTTCCTGTTACCTGGGTCCTTCCTGATGCCTACCTACTGTCTGTTGCCTGGGCCCTTGCTGTTGCCAGGCTGCTCTCTCTTACCTGTGTCCTCTCTGTTGCCTGCCTTCCTACTCTTACCTATGCCCTCAATGTGATGTGTCTCCTTCACAATACCTGTTTCCTTCCCATTGCCTGCATAATCGCCAATGCCTCTATCCTCCCCATCCCGGAGTCCTCCCTATTGCTTGGGTCTCTCCAGTTGCCAAGCTCCTCTCTGTGACCTGGGTGCTCTCTGTTGCCTGAGTCCAACCTCTTGCCTGGGTCCTTCCTGTTGCCAAGCTCCTCTCTGTTACCTGAGTTTTCTCTGTTGCCCAGGTCATCGCTTCTGCCTGGGTCCTCCCTGTTGCCTGGGTCCTGCCTGTTGCCAAGCTCCTCACTGTAACCTGGGTCCTCCCAGTTGCCTGAGTTATTCCTGTTACGTGGGTCCTTCCTGATGCCAAGCTACACTCTGTTGCGTGGGTCCTTCCAGTTGCCAAGATCCTCTCTGTAACCTGGGTCCTCCCTGTTGCCTGAGTTCTTCCTGTTACCTGGGTCCTTCCTGATGCCAAGCTAGTCTCTGTTAACTAGGTCATCTCTGTTGCATGGGTCCTCCCCGTTACCTGGGTACTTCCTGTTGCCACGCTCCTCTCTGTTACCTGGGTCCTCTCTGTTGCCTAGGTCCTTCCTGTTTCCAAGGTACTCTCTGTTGCCAAGATCCTCTCGGTGACCTGGGACCTCTCTGTTACCTGGATTACCCTGTTGCCTGGGTCCTTCTTGTTGTCAAGTTCCTCTCTGTGACCTGGGTCCTCTCTCTTCCCCGGATCCTCCCTAATACCCGGTTGTTCCTGTGTCCAAGTTCCTCTCTCTTACCTGGGTCCTCTCTGTTGCCAGAGTCGTCCCTGTTGCCTGGGTCCTTCCTGTTGTCAAGCTCCTTTCTGTTACATGGGTCCTGTGTTGCCTGGTTCCTCTCTGTTGCCTGGGTCCCTGCAGTTGCCAAGCTCGTCTCTGTTATGTTGGACGTCCCTGTAGCCTGGGTACTCCCTGTTGCCTGGGCCCTTGCTGTGGCCAAGCTGCTCTCTGTTATGTGTGTCCTCTCTGTTGCGTCCCTTCTTACTCTTACCTATGCCCTCAATGTGACATGTCTCCTTCACATTACCTGTTTCCTTCCCCTTGCTTGCATAATCGTCAATGCCTCTGTCCTCCCCATTGCTGGAGTCCTCCCTATTACCTGGGTCTCTCCTGTTGCAAAGCTCCTCTCTGTGCCCTGGGTCCTCTCTGTTGCCTGAGTCCTACCTGTTGCCTGGGTCCTTCCTGTTGCCAAGCTCCTCTCTGTTACCTGAGTTTTCTCTGTTGTCCAGGTCCTCACTTCTGCCTGGGTCCTCCCTGTTGCCTACCTCCTCTCTGTTACCTTGGTCTTCTCTGTTGTCTGTGTCATCCCTGTTACCTGGGTCCTTCCTGTTGCGAAGTTCCTCTCTGTCAGCTGAGGAATCTCTGTTGGCTTGGTTCTCCCTTTTGCCTGGGTCCTCCCTGTTGCCAATCTCCTGTCTGTTACCTCTGTCCTCTCTGTTGCTTGAGTCCTCACTGTTGCCAAGCTCCTCTCTGTTTCCTGGGCCGTCCCTGTTGCCTGTGTCCATCCTGTTGCCAAGCCCCTCTCTGTTACCTGGGTGCTCTCTGTTGCTTGGGTCCTGTCTGTTGCCGGGGTCCTTCGTATACCTTGGACCTTCACATTACCTGGGTCCTTCCCAATGCCTGGATCCTCCCCAATGCTTGGATCCTCCACATTGCCTGGGTCCACCCTGTTACCTGGGTCCTGCCTGTTGCCAAGCTCCTCTCTGTAACCTGGGTCCTCCCTGTTGCCTGAGTTCTTCCTGTTACCTGGGTCCTTCCTGATGTCAAGCTAGTCTCTGTTACCTGGGTCATCTCTGTTGCCTAGGTCCTCCCTGTTGCCTGGGTCCTTCCTGTTTCCAAGGTACTCTCTGTTGCCAAGATCCTCTCGGTGACCTGGGACCTCTCTGTTGCCTGGATTACCCTGTTGCCTGGGTCCTTCCTGTTGTCAAGCTCCTCTCTGTTACCTGCGTCCTGTGTTGCCTGGTTCCTCTCTGTTGCCTGGGTCCCTGCTGTTGCCAAGCTCGTCTCTGTTACGTCGCATTTCCCTGTTGCCTGGGTACTCCCTGTTGCCTGGGCCCTTGCTGTGGCCAAGCTGCTCTCTGTTACGTGTGTCCTCTCTGTTGCCTCCCTTCCTACTGTTACCTACGCCCTCAATGTGGCGTGTCTCCTTCACATTACCTGTTTCCTTGCCGTTGTCTGCATAATTGCCAATGCCTCTGTCCTCCCCATGCCGGAGTCCTCCCTATTGCCTGGGTCTCTCCTGTTGCCAAGCTCCTCTCTGTGACCTGGGTTCTCTCTGTTGCCTGAGTCCTACCTGTTGCCTGGGTCCTTCCTGTTGCCAAGCTCCTCTCTGTTACCTGAGTTTTCTCTGTTGCCCAGGTCGTCGCTTCTGCCTCCATCCTCCCTTTTGCCTCCCTCCTCTCTGTTACCTTGGTGTTCTCTGTTACCTGTGTAATCACCCTTACCTGGGTCCTTCCTGTTGCGATGCACCCCCTTGTCCAGCCTGCTGCCAGCTTCCTTCTCCCACTCACACTTGTCCTACTAAAGGCTGCTGGTCTTTGTCTTCTCCCCTGTGTCCAGACAATGGCTGCCACCCTGTTCCACCTTGTCATCCCTGGGCACCCTGCCTTCCTCTGCCACACCATGTCCACCCCATGGCCATGCCTAATCAACCTTGTCCAGCCCAGAGCTGCCTTCAAAGTGAAGGCTCTATCTTGTCCTGCCCAAGGCAGCAAAGTGAATTCCAGAGGTCCCTGCCTCGGTGACCTGAAGTCATTTCAGCCATGTGGAACAACCTAGTGCAGTCACATCAAGGCATCCTCTAGCTGACACTAAGTTGTGTGCATTCCGGGAACCAACTGAGTGAACTCAGGAAAAGCCTCCCGAAACACTGCCTTAATGCAACCCTTGCACTGGAAGGAATGCAGGTACCAGTGTGGGTGCTGCCCAAGGCGTTCCAGTGTTAGTAACCAAGGCTCTCTGAAATTCCTCTGCAATGCTCAATGCGTGCAAGTGTGAGAACTGGAAACAAGTGAACGTCAAAGCTATTGGCGACATTAAGCCACAAGACAAGAGGAACAGTGCTTTCACGTACAGAGCTGATTGGCACGACGGAACACAGGTTTGCTTAAGCAAGCCAAGTGGATGCATGTGCTTTCATCTAAAGCGGGTTTCCAAATGCAGTCTCATGGCTGGATGTGGTACAGTGGGCAATAGAATGAGTTGTCATTCCTAACGCGTTTACTGATTCTGGGGAAGAAGACATGTTGGGTGGCATCAGGGAACGTGTTTGTCTCCCTTCTAACAAATCTTGTTCAGAATTGGCGGAAATGTCAGTTCGGGAGGTCTCTGTCTCAGAAAACTGAAATCAGTACCGCCATGTGGAAAAAAACTAGTGCAGTCAGATCAAGGCATAGCCTTCATCCGCTGGCTGGCAAGTTATGCGCATTCTGGTCACTACTGAGTGAACCAAGGAGTAGGCCTCCTAAACCATTCACTTAGCACAACCCTTGCATAGCAAGGAATGCAGCGCGCTGTGTCCCTGCTGCCCAAAGCATTTCAGTGTTCGTGACCAAGGCTCTCTGGAATTCCACTGCAATGCTCAATGCTACCAAGTGTGAGAAATGGAAACAAACGGACGTCAAAACTATTGGGGAAATTAAGCTGCACGACAAGAGGAACAGTGCTTTCACGTTCAGATCTGATTGGCGCTACGAAACACAGGTTTGCTTAAGCAAGCGATGTGGAAGCATGTGTTTTCGTCTAAAGCGGGTTTCCAAACTCTGTCTCAAGACTGGATGTGGTGCATTCGGCAACAGAATGAGTTGTCATTCTGAATGCGTTTGCTGATACTGGGGAAGAAGACATGTTGGGTAGCATCAGGGACCGTGTTTGTCTCCCTTCTAACAAATCTCATTCTGAATTGGCAGAAAAGTCCATTGGGGAGGTCTCTGTCTCAGAAAACTGAAATCATTACCGCCAGGTGGATAAATCTGGTGCAGTGAGTTCAGAGCATAGCCTTCATCTGCTGGCAGGCACGTTATGAGCATTCCGGAAACTACAGAGTGAACCAAGGAATAGGCCTCCTGAAACATTAACTTATCGCAACCCTTGCAAAGGAAGGAATGCAAGGAGCTGTGTAGCTGCTGCCCAAAGCGTTTCGGTGTCACGAACAGGCCTTTCTGAAATTCCTCTGCAATGCCCAATGCTTGCAAGTGTCAGTACTGAACACAAAAAACCTCGAAGCTACAGGAAATATTCACTCACACGAGAAGAGGAACAGTGCATTCAGGTTCTCTGCTTCCCCCTGGGCCACCAGTGGCCGCCTGCTGCACCTGCTTGCCATTGTCCAGGCGAGTGAAGCCTGCCTTCACCTGCTCCCCGTTGTCAGGCCATTGATGCATGTCTTCCATTCTCCCACATGTCGAGCCCATGTCCAACAGCCCACCTCACCCCAACCTGTGGCCACCTGATTCTCCTATTGCCCCTTGTGCAGCTCAGGGCCATCGGCCTTCCCCTGCTCCCCTTTGTCCAACCTGCGGCCACCAGGTTTCCACTGCACCCCTTGTGGAACCCATTGCCTCCTGATTTCCCCCGCACCCCTCTTGTCCAACCTGTGGCTCCTGCTTTCCCCTGATTCTCGTTGATCTGCCCATGTCAACCTGCCTACACCTGCTTCCACATCTGAGGCCAGAACGGCCTGCCTTTCCCTGCTCACCCGAAGCCACACTGTGCCTGCCTTCCTTCCAATGTGCACTCCCATTGTCCAGCCAGAGGCCACATGCCTCCTCCAGCTACCCCTTTTCAGCTAGTGGCTGCCTGCCTTCCCGGGTCCCCTTGCCCACCCAGTGGCTGGATGCCTTCCAATGGACCAGCTTGTTCGGTTCATGGCCACTTGCCTTCCCCTCTGGTACCTGGTCCATCCAGTGGCTGCCTGACCCCCTTGTCCAGCCCAGGGCTGCGTGCCTTCCACTGCTTCCTCATGTCCAGCCAAGAACTTCCTGCGTTCCCCTGTCCCCATTGTCAGGCCATGGATGCCAGCCTTCCTTGCTCTCACGTGTTCCTTTGTGGCCACCTGCATTCCACTGTGGCCACTTTTACCACCTTTGGCCACCTGCCTTCCTTCCCCTGCATCCCTCTGTCAAGCCCAGGGCTGCCTGCATTTCACTGCTTCCACTGGTCCAGCTAAGGGCTGCCTGCATTCCCCGGATCCCCCTTGTCGGGCATACATGCCGGCCTTCCCCTGCACCCACTTGTCCAGCCCACAGCAGCATGCCATCCCTGTTCCCCTTAGTCCAGAATGTTGCCGCCCACCTTCCCCTGCTCCCCGTGCCAGCCCAGGGTCGCCTGCCCTTTCCATTTCCCCTTGTCCAAACCGTGGCCACCACACATTCCGTATTCCCCCCTGTCCAATCCAGGTCCAGCATAGTTCCCCTGCCCCTCTCTGTCTAGACGATGGCCTCCTGCCTTCTCTTGCTCACACTGGTCCTGCCGGTCTCTTCCTGTATTGCTCAGCACACCAGTGCCGAAACCAGAGCAGCTTGCCTTCCGGTGCTCCCCCTTGTCCAACCCAGGGCATCCTGCACTCCCCTGAACTCCCTTGTGCAGCCCATGGCCGCCTGCCTTTCCCCAGGTACCACTTGTGTTGGCAACGCCAGCCTACCTTTCCCTGCTCCCTTATTCTTCATGCTATGGCTGACTGCCTTCCCCTGGACTGCCTTGTCCACTCTGTATCCACCTGCATTGCCCTGCTGTCCTTGCCCAGCCTGAAGCCACCGGACTTCTGCAGGTGCCCGTTGTCCACCATATGCCTGTGTGGTTTCTCCTGGACACCTTGTCCAGCCATTGGACCCCTGCATTCTCCGTCTCCCCTGGATCTAGTCAGTGTCCACCTTCCTTCCATGCTGTCACTTGTGAAGCCCATGGCTTCCTGCCTTTCCCCACTCCCCCTTGTGCAGCTCAGTCCCAAAATCCTTCCCCTGCTCACCTTGTCCAACTAAGAGCAGCGTGACTTTCCCTCCCCCAATTTGTCCTGCCCAGGGCCATCTGACTGCCCCTGCTTTCCCTTGTCTAGTGCAGGGCCACCTGCCTTTCTCTGTTTCCCCTTGTCCAGCCTCTGGCAGCCCGCCTTCCTCAGGTCCCCATTGTCCAGCCCATGACAACCTGCCTTCCCTGCCTCAACCTGGCCCAGCCCATGACAACATGCCTTTCCCTGCTTGCCCTTGTCTGTCACTGGATGCCTGCCTTTCCTGCCGTCCCCTGGTCCCGCCCAGTCCCGAAGCCCTCGTCCTGCTTCCCTTGTCCAGCCAAGTGTTGCCTGCCTTGCCCTGCTCCCCGTGGTCCAGGAAATGCCCGCCTGCTTTACTCTGGACCCCCTTGTCCAGCCCAGGGCCGCCCGTATTCCCTGTTCCAGTTTCTCAAGCTCAGGGCTGCCTTTCTTCCCCTGCTACCACATGTCCAGCACAGAGCCACCTGCCTTACCCCGCTTCCCCTTGTCAGGCCATGTCTGTATGTCTTTCCTTGCTAGCTCTTGTCCAGCCTGCTGCCCGTTGCCATCTCCCATGCCCACTTGTCCAGCTCAGGGCTGCCTGGTTTTGCCTGCTCCCCTCTGTCCAGCCTGTGGCCACCCACCTTTATTGGTGCCCCTTCGAGGCCATGGCCACCTGCCTTTTCTTGTTCTCCTTATCTACCCCGTGGCTGCCTGCCTTACCCTGCTCCCGCTTGCCCAGCCCAACTTCGCCTGGGTTCCTCAGCTCACAAGTGTCCAAGCCATGGCAGCCTAACTTCCCCTGCTCTCCTTGCCCTGCCTGTGGCCGCCTGACTGGTCCCCCTTGTCCACCTTATGGCTGCACGCTTTCCCCTGGACACCCTTGTCCAGCCATTGGACCCCTGCATTCGTTGTCTCCTCTGGGCCAAGCTTGTGGCCCCCTGCCTTCCCCTGCTGGCAATTGTGCAGCGCGTGGCTGTCCGCCTTCTCCAGCTTCCCTTGTGCAGCCAGTGGATGCCTCCATTTCCCTGCTCCCCCTTGTCAGGCCATGGATGCCAGCCTTCCCTTGCTCCCACTTGTGAGTCCCTTGGCCTACTGCATTCCCTTGCTGCCATTAGTACACCTTTGGCTACCTGCCGACCCTTGTTTCCCTTTTCCACACTGTGTCAGCCTGCCTTGCCCTGCTCCCCCTTGTTGTCCCCTTGGCTTCCTGAATTCCACTGCTCCTCATCATTCACCCCAGGGCCATCTTGCTCCCACTTGTCCATCCCAGGTCCTCCTACCTTCTCCAGGCCTCCTTGTCTATCCTGTTGCTGAGTGTCTTCCCTTCCTGCCCTTCGTCCCGTCCATGGTACCCTGCCATTCCCTGCTCCCTCTTTGCAAGCCCATAGCCCACTGCCTTCCCCTGTTCACCCTTCTCCTGACCTTTGGCTACTTGCCTTTCCCTTATGCCATTGGTCCAGCCAATGATCTCTTGCTTTCACTGGCACACCCTTTCCTACTGCTGCGCTATCTGCCTTCCCCTCTTCGCCCTCCTGTGGCCCATGGCCACGTGGATTCCTCTGTTCCCCTTGTCCAGCCCTTGGCTACCTGCGTTCCTTTTCTCCCAGATAACCAGCCCAGGGCTTCCTGCTTCCCCTGCTACCACTTGTAGAGCCCATGGCCACCTGTCTTCCCCTGTACCCCCTTGTCAAGCTTGTGGCAGCCTGCCGTTGCGTGCTACTTCTTGTCTATGTCCATGGATGATGGCCTCTCCCTGCTCCCCCTTGTCCATTCCATGGATGCCTGCTGTCCCCTGGAACGCCTTCTCCAGCCCGTGGCTGCCTACTTCTCCTGTTACAGTTGGTCAATCCATGATCCACCTGCCTTTCCTTGTTACCACTCTTCCCCCTGTGACCGCCTGCTTTCCCTTCCTCTCTTTGTCCAGCCCATGGATGCCTATCTTTCCCTGCTTCCACTTATACAGTTTGTGGCCACCTGTCCTCCCCTGGCCCGCCATCTCCAGACAGTGACACCCAGCATTCCCTACTACCCCTTGTCCAGCCCGTGGCCACCACCATTCCTTGGCTCTTCCTGGACCAGTCCTTGGCCACCTGCCTACCCACGATCCCACATGTCCAACTCAGGTGAGCCTCAATTCCCCTGCTCACCCTTATCAACCCCCGTGGCTAACGGCCTGCCTTCCACTGTGCACCACTGTCCAGCCAGAGGCTGCCTGCCACCTCAAGCGACCCTTTCTCAAGTACTGGCCACCTGCCTTTCCCTTCTCCTCCTTGTCCACACAGTGGCTGCCTGCCTTTCCCTGCTTCCATTTATCCAGCCAAGAGCTGCCTGCCTTCCCCTGTTCCCCCTCATCAGGCCATGGATCCCGACATTCCCTTGCTCCCACCTTCCTTTGTGGCCACCTGCTTTCCCCCTGCTTCCAGTTCTCGAACCAGGGATATCTGCCTACTGCAGCTTCCCTTTGTCCACCCTGTGGTCACTTGAATTCCCCTTGTCCATCCCAGGGATACCTGCCTTTGCCTGCTTACCTTGTCCAGCCTGTGGCCGCCTTCCTTCCTAAGCTCCCCATTGTCCAGCCCGTGGCCCACATGCCTTCCCTGCTCTCCATTGTCCGCCCAAATTGCCCTACACCCCCTTCCAGCCCAGGGCCTCCTGCCCTTTCCAATTCTCCTTGTCCACCCCGTGACGGCCTAGTATTCCCTGTCCGCTCTTGTCTAAGCCCATGGCTGCCACCCTTTCTTGACTCTTCCTTGTCCAGCCCTTGGCCACCAGGCTACCCCTGTTCCCAAATGTCCAACTCAGGTCAGCCTCAATTCGCCTGCTCACCATTGTCCAACCCGTGGCCCCCAGCCTTCTCATGCATACTTTTGTCCAGCCTGACGCCCCGTGTCTCTCCTTGCTACCCCTTTCTTTGGCAGACGGTGGCCGCATGCCCTCTCTTGCACGACCTGTCTAATCCCTGGTCACCTGCCTTCCCCTGTGCATTGTTCTGCAGTCGGAGTTTGCCTGCATCCTTGTGCTCTCCCTTTGTCAACCCATGACCACCTGCCTTCCCCTGCACCCCCTTGTCCAGCCCTTTGCCAGCGGCCTTCCCCTGCTGGCCCTCGTCAAGCCTGTGGTGGGCTGCCATCCATTGCTTTCTTTTCTTTAGCCCAGGGTCACATTCCTCCCTGTGTTCCCCCATGTCCAGCCCATGCCTGCCTGCCTTCCCTTGGTACCCCTTCCGCCAGCCAAGGTTTCCTGCCTTCCCCTGTTCCCTATCGTCCACCCCATGGCTGGCTGCCTTCCTCTGGACACCTTTTCCAGCCTGTGGCCACCACCCTTTTCCTGCACCATCTGCTGCAGCACGTGGCTGCCTGCTTCAGCTGAAACTCGCTTTCTGACCCAAGGACACTCACTTTCCCCTGTTCAACTGGTCCACCCACTCGCCAGCTTTCTTCCACGTGTTCCCCCGGTGAAGCACCTTGCTGTCTACCTTCTGCTCTTCCCCCTGGGCTACTAGTGGCCTCCTGTTACCCATTTTCGCTATTGTCCAGGCGAGTGCCGCCTACCATCACCTGCTCCCCCTTGTCAGGCCATTGATGCATGTCTTCCATTCTCCCACATGTTGGGCCCATGTCCACCGGCCCTCCTGACCCCCGTCGTCCAGCCTGTGGCCACCTGATTCTCCTTTTGCCCATTGTGCAGCTCAGGGCCATCTGCCTTCCCCTGCTCCCCTTTGTCCAACCTGTGGCCACCAGGTTGCTACTGCACCCCCTTGTTGAACCCATTGCCACCTGATTACCCCCGCCCACCTTTGTGCAACCTGTGCCTCCTGCTTTCCCCCGATTCTCGTTGATCTGCCCATGGCAACCTGCCTATACCTGCTTCCAAATCTGAGGCCGGAACGGCCTGCCTTCCCCTGCTCACCCGAAGCCATACTCTGGCTGCCTCCTTCCAGTGTGCTCTCCCATTGTCCAGCCAGAGGCCACATGTCTTCTCCAGCTACCCCTTTACACCTAGTGGCTACCTGACTTCCCGGCTCCCCCTTGCGCACCCAGTGGCTGGCTGCCATCTTATGGACCACCTGGTTGAGCTCATAGCCACTTGCCTTCCCCTCTGGTCCCTGGTCCATCCAGTGGCTGCTTGACTTCCTCAGCACTCTCTTGTCCAACCCAGGGCATTCTGTACTCCCCTGAACTCCCTTGTGCAGCACATGACCGCCTGCATTTCCCCGGGTACCACTTGTTTTGGCAACGCGAGCCTACCTTCCTCTGCTTCCTTATTCTTCATGCTATGGCTGACTGCCTTCCCCTGGACCGCCTTGTCCTCTCCGTATCTGCCTGCATTGCCCTGCTCTCCTTGCCCAGCCTGGAGCCAGCTGACATCTGCAGATGCCCGTTGTCCACCACAATCCTGCATGGTTTCTCCTGGACCCCTTGTCCCGCCATTGGATCCCTGAACTCCCCAACTCCCCTGAATCTAGCCAGTGTCCACATTCCATCCCTGCTGTCACTTGTGAAGTCCATAGCTTTCTGCTTTGCCCCGCTCCCCCTTGTGCAGCTCAGTCCCAAAATCCTTCCCCTGCTCGCCTTGTCCAACTAAGAGCAGCGTGACTTTCCCTCCCCCAATTTGTCCTGCCCAGGGCCATCTGACTTCCCCTGCTCTCCCTTGTCCAGCGCAGGGCCACCTGCCTTTCCCTGTTTCCCATTGTCCAGCCTCTTACAGTCCGCCTTCCTCAGCTCCCCAGTGTCCAGCCCATGACCACCTGCCCTTCCCTGCCTCCCCTGGCCCAGCCCGTGACAGCATGCCTTTCCCCGCTTGCCCTTTTCTGTCAGTGGATGCCTGCCTTTCCTGGCGTCCCCTGGTCCCTCCCAGTCCTGAAACCCTCCTCCTGCTCCTCTTGTCCAGCCAGGTGTCGCCTGCCTTCCGCTGCTCCCCGTTGTCCATGAAATGCCCGCCTGCTTTACTCTGGACCCCCTTGTCCAACCCATGAACGCCCGTTTTCCCTGTTCCACTTTCTCAAGCTCAGGGCTGCCTTCCTTCCCCTGCTACCACATGTCCAGCACAGAGCCACCTGCCTTACCCCGCTTCCCCTTGTCAGGCCATGTCTGTATGTCTTTCCTTGCTAGCTCTTGTCCAGCCTGCTGCCCGTTGCCATCTCCCATGCCCACTTGTCCAGCTCAGGGCTGCCTGGTTTTGCCTGCTCCCCTTTGTCCAGCCTGTGGCCACCTACCTTAATCGGTGCCCCTTCGA
The DNA here is from genome assembly GCA_033961575.1 of Aselliscus stoliczkanus. Classification (NCBI taxonomy): domain Eukaryota; kingdom Metazoa; phylum Chordata; class Mammalia; order Chiroptera; family Hipposideridae; genus Aselliscus; species Aselliscus stoliczkanus. The sequence continues at coordinate 94,364 of JAWWOG010000020.1, read as the reverse complement.
GGTCAGGGCCACCTGCCTATTCCTGTTCTCCTTACCTACACTGTGGCTGCCTGACTTGCCCAGTTCCCCTTGTCCAGTATAGGTCCACCTCCATTCTCCTGCTCTGCTTTGTCTACCCCGTGGCTGCCTGCCTTATCCTGCTCCCGCTTGCCTAGCCCATCTTTGCCTGTGTTCCTCAGCTCACAAGTGTCCAAGCCATGGCAGCCTGGCTTCCCCTGCTCTCCTTGCCCTGCCTGTGGCCTCCTGACTGGTCCCCCTTGTCCACCTTATGGCTTCACGCCTTCCCCTGGGCACCCTTGTCCAGCCATTGAACGCCTGCATTCGTTGTCTCCTCCGGGCCAAGCCTGTGGCCCCCTGCCTTCCCCTGCTGTCACTTGTGCGGTGTGTGGCTGCCCGCCTTCTCCTGCTTCCCTTGTGTAGCCAGTGGCTGCCTGCTTTTTCTTGCTCCCCTTTGTCCAGCTCTGTCACGAAGTCCTTCCCCTGCTCCCCTTGTCCAGCCAAGGGTCACCAGCCTTCCCCTGCACCCTGTTATCCAGGCCATGGCAACCTGTTTTCCCCTGAACTCCATTGTCCAGCCCGTGGTCGCCTGCTTGCCATGTTACACTTTGTCAGGCCCAGGGCCACCTGCCTTCCCCTGCTACCACTTGTCTCGCTCAAAGTTGCTTGCTGTCCTCTGCTTCCCCTTGTCAACTTATGACTGCATGTCTTTCCTTGCACCCCCTTGTCCAGCCTGCTGCCAGCTGACTTCTCCCACTCACACTTGTCCTGCTCAAGGCTGCTGGTCTTTGTCTTCTCCCCTGTGTCCAGACAATGACTGCCACCCTGTTCCACCTTGTCATCCCTGGGCCCCCTGCCTTCCTCTGCCACACCATGTCCACCCCATGGCCACGCCTAATCAACCTTGTCCAGCCCAGGGCTGCCTTCAGAGTGAAGGCTCTATCTTGTCCTGCCCAAGGCAGCAAAGTGAATTCCGGAGGTCCCTGCCTCGGTGACCTGAAGTCATTTCAGCCATGTGGAACAACCTAGTGCAGTCACATCAAGGCATCCTCTAGCTGACACTAAGTTGTGTGCATTCCGGGAACCAACTGAGTGAACTCAGGAAAAGCCTCCCGAAACACTGCCTTAACGCAACCCTTGCACTGGAAGGAATGCAGGTACCAGTGTGGCTGCTGCCCAAGGCGTTCCAGTGTTAGTGACCAAGGCTCTCTGAAATTCCACTGCAATACTCAATGCGTGCACCTGTGAGAACTGGAAACAAATGAACGTCAAAGGTATTGGCGACATTAAGCCACAAGAGAAGAGGAACAGTGCTTTCATGTACAGAGCTGATTGGCACGACGAAACACAGGTTTGCTTAAGCAAGCCAAGTGGATGCATGTGCTTTCGTCTAAAGCGGGTTTCCAAACGCAGTCTCATGGCTGGATGTGGTGCAGTGGGCAATAGAATGAGTTGTCATTCCTAACGCGTTTGCTGCTTCTGGGGAAGAAGACATGTTGGGTGGCATCAGGGAACGTGTTTGTCTCCCTTCTAACAAATCTCGTTCAGAATTGGCGGAAATGTCAGTTGGGGAGGTCTCTGTCTCGGAAAACTGAAATCAGTACCGCCATGTGGAAAAAACTAGTGCAGTCAGATCAAGGCATAGCCTTCATCCGCTGGCTGGCAAGTTATGCGCATTCTGGTCACTACTGAGTGAACCAAGGAGTAGGCCTCCTAAACCATTCACTTAGCACAACCCTTGCATAGCAAGGAATGCAACGCGCTGTGTCCCTGCTGCCCAAAGCATTTCAGTGTTCATGACCAACGCTCTCTGGAATTCCACTGCAATGCTCAATGCTTCCAAGTGTAAGAACTGGAAACAAACGGACGTCAAAACTATTGGGGAAATTAAGCTGCACGGCAAGAGGAACAGTGCTTTCACGTTCAGATCTGATTGGCGCTACGAAACACAGGTTTGCTTACGCAAGCGATGTGGAAACATGTGTTTTCGTCTAAAGCGGGTTTCCAAACTCAGTCGCGAGCCTGGATGTGGTGCATTCGGCCACAGAATGAGTTGTCATTCTGAATGCGTTTGCTGATACTGGGGAAGAAGACATGTTGGGTAGCATCAGGGACCGTGTTTGTCTCCCTTCTAACAAATCTCATTCTGAATTGGCAGAAAAGTCCATTGGGGAGGTCTCTGTCTCAGAAAACTGAAATCATTACCGCCATGTGGAAAAATCTGGTGCAGTGAGTTCAGAGCATAGCCTTCATCTGCTGGCAGGCACGTTATGAGCATTCCGGAAATACAGAGACAACCACGGAATAGGCCCCCCAAAACATTCATGTATCGCAACCCTTGCATAGGAAGGAATGCAAGGAGCCGTGTAGCTGCTGCCTAAAGCGTTTCAGTGTTCAGGACCAACGCTCTCTGAAATTCCACTGCAATGCTCAATGCTTCCAAGTGTGAGAACTGGAAACAAACAGATGTCAAAACTATTGGGGGAAATTAAGCCGCACGACAAGAGAAACAGTGCTTTCACGTTCAGATCTGATTGGCGCTACGAAACACAGGTTTGCTTAAGCAAGCAATATGGAAGCATATGTTTTCCTCTAAAGCGGGTTTCCAAACTCAGTCACAAGGCTGGATGTGGTGCATTCGGCAATAGAATGAGTTGTCATTTTGAATGCGTTTGCTGATACTGGGGAAGAAGACATGATGGGTAGCATCAGGGACCGTGTTTGTCTCCCTTCTAACAAATCTCATTCTGAATTGGCAGAAAAGTCCATTGGGGAGGTCTCTGTCTCAGAAAACTGAAATCATTACCGCCATGTGGAAAAATCTGGTGCAGTGAGTTCAGAGCATAGCCTTCATCTGCTGGCAGGCACGTTATGAGCATTCCGGAAATACAGAGACAACTAAGGAATAGGCCCCCCAAAACATTCATGTATCGCAACCCTTGCATAGGAAGGAATGCAAGGAGCTGTGTAGCTGCTGCCTAAAGCATTTCAGTGTTCAGGACCAACGCTCTCTGAAATTCCACTGCAATGCTCAATGCTTCCAAGTGTGAGAACTGGAAACAAACAGATGTCAAAACTATTGGGGGAAATTAAGCCGCACGACAAGAGAAACAGTGCTTTCACGTTCAGATCTGATTGGCGCTACGAAACACAGGTTTGCTTAAGCAAGCGATGTGGAAGCATGTGTTTTCGTCTAAAGCGGGTTTCCAAACTCAGTCGCAAGGCTGGATGTGGTGCATTCGGCAATAGAATGAGTTGTCATTCTGAATGCGTTTGCTGATACTGGGGAAGAAGCCATGATGGGTAGCATCAGGGACCGTGTTTGTCTCCCTTCTAACAAATCTCATTCTGAATTGGCAGAAAAGTCCATTGGGGAGGTCTCTGTCTCAGAAAACTGAAATCATTACCGACATGTGGAAAAATCTGGTGCAGTGAGTTCAGAGCATAGCCTTAATCCCAAGATGGTCTCTGTTACCTTGGTCCTTCGTGTTGCCTGGGTCCTCCCTTTCACCTAGGCCCTCACTGTTACCTGGCTCCTTCACATTACCCGTTTCCTTCCCGTTGCCTGTATCATCCCCAATGCCTCGATCCTCCCTATTGCCGTGGTCCTCCCTATTGCCAAGCTCCTCTCTGTTTCCTGGGTCCTCTCTGTTACTTGGGTCCTCCCTGTTGCCTGGGTCCTGCCTGTTGCCAAGCTCCTCTCTATAACCTGGGTCCTCCCTGTTGCCTGAGTCCTTCCTGTTATGTGGGTCCTTCCTGATGCCAAGCGCCTCTCTGTAACCTGGGTCCTCCCTGTTGCCTGAGTTCTTCCTGTTACCTGGGTCCTTCCTGATGCCTAGCTAGTCTCTGTTACCTGGGTCATCTCTGTTGCATGGGTCCTCCCCGTTACCTGGGTACTTCATGTTGCCATGCTCCTGTCTGTTACCTGGGTCCTCTCTGTTGCCTAGGTCCGCCCTGTTGCCTGGGTCCTTCCTGTTGCCAATGTACACTCTGTTGCCAAGACCCTCTGGGTGACCTGGGACCTCTCTGTTGCCTGGATTACCCTGTTGCCTGGGTCCTTCCTGTTGCCAAGTTCCTCTCTGTGACCTGGGTCCTCTCTGTTCCCTGGATCCTCCCTAATACCTGGTTCCTTCCTGTTGCCAAGCTCCTCTCTGTTACCTCAGACTTCTCTGTTGCCTTTGTCCCCCCTATTGCCTGGGTCTTTCCTGTTGCCAAGCTCCTCTTTGTTTCTTCGGTCCTCTCTGTTACTTGTGTCCTCCCTGTTGCCTGGGTCCTTCCTGTTGCCAATCTCCTCTCTGTTACCTGGGTCCTCTCTGTTGCCTGAGTCCTCACTGTTCCCAAGCTCCTCTCTGTAACCTGGGTCCTCTCTGTGGCCTGTGTCGTCCCTGTTTCCTGGTGGCTTCCTTTTGCCAAGCCCCTCCCTGTTACCTGGTTCCTATCTGCTGCCTGGGTCCTCCATGTTGTCTGCGTCCTTCCTGTTGTCAGTCTCCTGTCTGATAGTTGAGTCCTCCCCATTGCCTGGGTCCTACCTCTTGCCAATCTACTCTCTGTTTCCTGGGTCCTCCCTGTTGCCTGGGTCCTTCTGTTACCTTGGTCCTTCAAGTTACCCAGGAACATCCCATTGCCTGGATCCTCCCAAATACCTGGGTCCTCCCCCTTGCCAAGCTCCTCTCTGTTACGTGGTTCCTCTCTTTTGCCTGGGTTCTCCCTGTTACCTAGGCCCTCACTGTTACCTGGCCTCTTCACGTTACCTGGGTCCTTCCCGTTGCATGGTTCCTCCCCAATACCTGGGTCCTCCCCATTGCCTGGGTCCTCCCTATTGCCTGGGTCTCTCCTGTTGCCAAGCTCCTCTCTGTGACCTGAGTTCTCTCTGTTGCCTAGGTCCTCGCTTCTGCCTGGGTCCTCCCTGTTGCCTACCTCCTCTCTGTTACGTTGGTGTTCTCTGTTGCCTGTGTCATGGCTCTTACCTGGGTCCTTCCTGTTGCGAAGTTCCTCTCTGTTTGCTGAGGGTTCTCAGTTGGCTAGGTTCTCCCTTTTGCCTGGGTCCTTCCTGTTGCCAATCTCCTGTCTGTTACCTGTGTCCTCTATGTTGCTTGAGTTCTCACTGTTGCCATGCTCCTCTCTGTTTCCTGCGTCCTCCCTGTTGCCTGGGTCCATCCTGTTGCCAAGCTCCTCTCTTTCACCTGGGTGCTCTCTGTTGCTTGGGTCCTCCCTGTTGCCTGGGTCCTTCCTGTTGCCAATATCCTATCTGTTACCTGTGTCCTCTCTGTTGCCTGAGGTCTCACTGTTGCCAAGCTCCTCTCTGTTTCCTGGGTCCTCCCTGCTGCCTGGGTGCATCCTGTTGCCAAGATCCTCTCTGTTACCTGTGTCCTCTCTGTGGCCTGTGTCGTCCCTGTTTCCTGGTGGCTTCCTTTTGCCAAGCCCCACCCAGTTACCTGTTTCCTATCTGCTGCCTCGGTCCTCCATGTTGTCTGCGTCCTTCCTTTTGTCAGTCTCCTGTCTGTTAGTTGTGTCCTCCCCATTGCCTGGTTCCTACCTCTTGCGAATCTACTCTCTGTTTCCTGGGTCCTCCCTGTTGCCTGGGTCCTTCTGTTACCTTGGTCCTTCAAGTTACCCGGGACCTTCCCGTTACCTGGATCCTCCCAAATATCTGGGTCCTCCCCCTTGCCTGGGTCCTCCCTGTTGCCTGGGTCCATCCTGTTGCCAAGCTACTCTCTGTTACGTGGATCCTCTCTGTTGCCTGGGTCCTCCCTGTTACCTAGGCCCTCACTGTTTCCTGGCCCCTTCACGTTACCTGGGTCCTTCCCGTTGCGTGGTTCCTCCCCAATACCTGGGTCCTCCCCATTGCCTGGGTCCTCCCTGATGCCTGGGACATCTCTGTTACTTATGCCCTCACTGTTACCTGGCTCCTTCAAGTTACCTGGGTGCTTTCCTTTCCCTTGATCCTCCCCAATGCCTGGGTCCTCCCCGTTTGCTGGGTCCTCCCTGTTGCCTGGGACCTTCCTGTTGCCAAGGTCGTCTCTGTTACATGGGTCCTCCCTGTTGCCTGGGTACTCCCTGTTTCCAAGCTCCTCTCTGATACCTGGGCCCTCCCCATTGCCTGGGTTCTTCCTGTTACCTGGGTCATTCCTGTTGCCAAGCTCCTCTCTGTTACCTGGGTCTTTTCTGTTACCTGTGTATTCCCTGTTACCTGGGTCCTTCCTATTCCCAAGATGGTCTCTGTTACCTCAGTCCTTTGTGTTGCCTGGGTCCTCCCTCTCACCTAGGCCCTCACTGTTACCTGGCTCCTTCACATTGCCCATTTCCTTTGCGTTGCCTGTATCATCCCCAATGCCTGGGTAATCCCTATTGCTGTGGTCCCCCCTTTTGCCTGGGTCCCCCCTGTTGCCAAGCTCCTCTCTGTTACCTGGGCACTCACCGTTGCCTGGGTCCTCCTGTTGCCAAGCTCCTCTCTGTTACCTCAGACTTCTCTGTTGCCTATGTCCCCCATTTTGCCTGGGTCCTTCCTGTTGCCAAGCTCCTCTTTGTTTCCTGTGTTCTCTCTGTTACTTGGGTCCTCCCTGGTGCCTGGGTCCTGCCTGTTGCCAAGCTCCTCTCTGTAACCTGGGTCCTCCGTGTTGCCTGAGTTCTTCCTGTTACGTGGGTCCTTCCTGATGCCAAGCTACACTCTGTTCCGTGGGTCCTTCCTGTTGCCAATCGTCTCTCTGTAACTTGGGTCCTCCCTGTTGCCTGAGTTCTTCCTGTTACCTGGGTCCTTCCTGATGCCAAGCTACTCTCTGTTACCTGGGTCATCTCTGTTGCATGGGTCCTCCCCGTTACCTGGGTACTTCTTGTTGCCACGCTCCTCTCTGTTACCCTGGTCTTCTCAGTTCCCTGGGTAATGCCAGTTACCTCGGTAACTCTTGTTGCCTGCGTATCTACTGGTGCCAGGGAAATTCCTGTTTCCAATCTCCTGTCTATTACCTGTGTAACTCCTGTTGACCGGGTAACTCCTGCTGCCTAGGTAAATCCTGTTGCCTGGGTAACTCCTGGAGCCAAGCTCCTCTCTATTACCAGGGTACATTCTGTTGCCTCGTAACTCTTGTTACCTGGGTAATTCTTTTTGCTAAGTTCCTCTTTTTTACCACGGTCGTCTCTCTTGCCTTGGCAACACTTGTTGCCTTGGTAACTCCTGTTGATAAGCTCCTCACTGTTACCTGGGTAAATCCTGATGCCTGGGTAACTTCTGTTCCCTGGGTAACTTCTGTTGCCTGGGTAACTCTTGTTGCCTTGGTAACTCCTGTTGCCAACCTCCTCACTGTTACCTGGGTCATTCCTGTTTTCTGGGTAACTCGTGTTTCCAGGGTAACTCCTGTTGCCTGGGTAAATCCTGTTGCCAAGCTCCTCACTGTTACCTCCTTAACTGCTCTTGCCTTGCTCCTCTCTGTTGCCTGGGTAACTCCTTTTATCAAGGTCCTCTCTGTTACCATGTTCCTCCCTGTTGTCTGTGTCACTACTGTTGCCTGGGTAACTGCTATTGCCAAGTTCCTCTCTGTTACTGGGTTCCTCTCTGATGCCTGGGTAATTCCTGTTGCCTCGGTAACTCCAGTTGCCTGGGTAACTCCTTTTGCCAAGCTCCTCATTCTAAAGTGGGTAACCCCTGTTGTCTGGGTAACCCTTGTAGCCTGTGTATCTCTTGTTGCCACGCTCCTCTCTGTTACCTAGGTAACTCCTGTTGCCAGGGAAACTCCTGTGGCCAAGCTCCTCTCTGTGACCCGGGTCGTCCCTGTTACCTGGGTAACTCCTGTTGCGTGGGTAACTCCTGTTGCCAAGCTCCTGTATATTACCTGGGTAACTCCTGTTGACTGGATAACTCCTGTTGCCTAGGTAACTCCTGTTGCCTGGGTAACTCCTGTTGTCAAGCTCCTCTCTGTTACCGGAGTCATCCCTATTGCCTGGGTAACTCCTGTTGCCTGGGTACCTCCTGTTTCCTGGGTAACCCCTTTTGCCAAGTTCCTCTCTGTTACCGGAGTCATCCCTATTTCCTGGGTAACTCCTGTTGCCAGGGTAACTCCTGTTGCCAAGCTCCTCTCTGTTACTGGGATGCTCTCTGTTGCCTGGGTAATTCCTATTGCCTCGGTAAATCCTGTTCCCTGGGTAGCTCCTGTTGCCAAGCTCCTCACTGTTACGTTGGTAAACCCTGTTGCCTGGGTAACTCCTGTTGCCTCGGTAACTCCTGTTTCCTGGGTAACTTCTGTTGCGAAACTCTTCTCTGTTACCTGAGTAACTCCTGTTGCCAGGGAAACTCCTGTTGCCTTCGTAACTCCTGTGGCCAAACTCCTCTCTGTTACTGGGATCCTTCCTGTTACCTGGGTAACTCCTGTTGCCTGGGTAACTCCTGTTGCCAAGCTCCTCGGTTACCGGGGTAATCTCTGTTGCCTGGGTAATTCCTGTTGTCTGGGTATCTCCTGTTGCCTGGGTAACTCCTCTTGGCTGAGTAACTCCTGTTGCCATGCTCCTGTCGGTTACCTGGGTCCTCTCTGTTGCGTGGGTAACTCCTGTGGCCTGGATATCTTCTGTTGCTAAGCTCCTCTATGTTACCGCGGTCCTCTCTATTGACTGGGTTACTCTGCCTGGGTAACTCCTGTTGCCAACCTCCGTACTGCTACCTGGTAAACTCCTGTTGATTTCGTAATTCCTGTTGCCTGGGTTATCGTGTTCACAAGCTCCGCACTGTTACCTTGGGAACTGCTGTTGCCATGCTCCTATTACCAGGGCATCTCCTGATGCCTGGGGAACTCCTGTTGCCTGCGGAACTCCTCTTGCCAGCTACTATCTGTTACCGGGGTCCTCCCTGTTGCCTGAGTCACTCCTGTTGCCTGGGTAACTCCTGTTGCCAAGCTCCTCTCTGTTACCGGGGTCCTCTCTGTTGCCTGGGTTATTCCTGTTGCCTCGGTAACTCCTGTTGCCTGGGTAACTCCTATTGCCAAGCTCCTCACTGTTACGTGGGTAACCCCTGTTGCCTGGGTAACTCCTGTTTCCTAGGTAACTCCTGTTTCCTGGGTAAAACCTGTTGCCAAGCTCCTCTCTGTTTCCTGGTTAACTGCTATTGCCAAGCTCCTCTCTGTTTTCTGGGTCCGCTCTGTTGCCTGGATACCTATTGTTGCCAGGGTAACTCCTGTTGTCAAGCTCCTCTCTGTAACCTGGTTCCTCACTGTTGCCTTGGTAACTACTGTTGCCAGGGTAACTCTTGTTCCCAAGCTCCTCTCTCTTATATCGGTAACTCCTGTTGCCTGTGTAAATTCTTTTGCCAAGCGGCTCTCTGTTGCCGGGGTCCACTCTGTTGCCTGCTAACTCATTTTATCTGGGTAACTCTTGTTGCTATGTTCCTCTTTGTTACCGTGGTCCTCTCTGTTGCCTTGGTAACTGCTGTTGCCTTGGTAACTCCTATCGCCTGGTTAACTCCTGTTGCCAAGCTCCTCCCTATTACGTGGGTAACTCCTGTTGATTGGGTAACTCATGTTGCCTGGGTAACTCCTGTTGCCGGGGTAACTCCTGTTGCCAAGCTCCTCTCTGTTACCGGCGTCCTCTCTGTTGCCTGGGTAATTCCTTTTGCCTCGGTAACTCCTGTTGCCTGGGTAACTGCTGTTGCCAAGGTCCTCACTGTTACATGGGTAACCCCTGTTGCCTGGGTAACTCCTGTTTCCTGGGTAACATCTGTTTCCTGGGTTATTCCTGTTTCCTGGTAACTCATGTTGCCTGGGTAACTCCTGTTGCGGGGTAACTCCTGTAGCCAAGCTCCTCTCTGTTACCGGGGTCCACTCTGTTGCCTGCTAACTCATTTTATCTGGGAAACTCCTGTTGCTATGTTCCTCTTTGTTACCGCGGTCCTCTCTGTTGTCTTGGTAACTGCTGTTGCCTGTGTAACTCCTGTTGCAAAGCTCCTCTCTGTAACCTGGGTCCTCACTGTTGCCTTGGTAACTACTGTTGCCAGGGTAACTCTTATTACCAAGCTCCTCTCTATTACCTGGGTAACTCCTGTTGCCTTGGTAAATCCTGTTGCCTGGGAAACTCCTTTGCATAGCTCCTCACACTAACCTTTGTAAACAATGTTGCCTGGGTAACTCCTGTTTCCTGCGTAACTGCTGTTGCCAAACACTTCTCTGTTACCTGGGTAACTCCTGTTGCCATGGAAACTCCTGTTGACGAGTTCCTTTCTGTTACCTGGATCCTCACTGTTGCCTGGGTATCTACTGTTGCCAGGGTAACTCCTGTTGCCAAGCTCCTCTCTATTACCTGGGTAACTCCTGTTGCCAAGCTCCTCAATGGTACCTGGGTAACTCCTGTACCCTCCTAACTCATGTTGCCTGGGGAACTCCTGTTGCCAAGCTACTCAGTGTTACCTGGGTAACTCCTGTTGCCTGGGTAACTCCTCTTGGCTGGGTAAATCCTGTTTCCAAGCTCCTCCCTATTACCTGGGTAACTACTGTAGCCCTCGTAACTCCTGTTGCTTGTTTAACTCCTGTTGGCAAGCTCCTCTCTATTACCGGGCTAACTCCTGTTGCCTCTGTAAATCCTGTTTCCTGGGTATCCTCTGTTGCCAAGCTCCTCTCTCTTACCTGGGCAACTCTTGTGGACAATCACCTGTCTGTTACCTGAGTCCTATCTGTTGCCTGGGTAATACTGTTGCCAGGGTAACTCCTGTTGCCAAGCTCCTCTCTGTTACCTCGGTCATCTCTGTTGGCTAGGTAACTACTGTTGCCTCGGTAACTCCCGTTGCCTGGGTAATTCTTGTTGCCAAGCTCCTCACTGTTACCTGGATAACACCTGTTGCCTGGGTAACTCCTGTTCCCTGGATAACTCCTGTTGCCAGGGAAACATCTGTTGCCAAGCTCCTCACTATTACCTGGGTGACTGCTGTTGCATGGGTAACTCCTGTTGCCTGGGTAATTCCTGTTGCTAAACTACTCTCTGTTACTGGGGTACTCCCTGTTGCTTGGGTAACTCCTGTTCCCAGGGAAATTCCTGTTGACAAGCTCCTCTCTATTACCTGGTTAACTCTTGTTGCCTCGGTAACTCCTGTTGCCAAGCGCATCTCTGTTACCGGGGTCCACTCAATTGACTGGTAAGTCCTGTTACCTGGGTAACTCCTGTTGTCAAGTTCCTTTCTGTTACCTGGATCCTCACTGTTGCCTGGGTATCTACTGTTGCCAGGGTAAGTCCTGTTCCCCAGCTCCTCTCTGTTACCTGGGTAACTCCGGTTTCCTGGGTAACTCCTGTTGCCAGGTTAACTCCTGTTACCTGGGTAACTCCTGTTGCCAAGCTTCTCACTGTTACCTGGGTAAGCCCTGTTGCCTGGGTACACTCCTGTTCCCTGGGCAAATCCTGTTGCCAAGCTCCACTCTGTGACCGTGGTCCTCCCTGATGCCTGGGTAACTACTGTAGCCTGGTTAACCCCTGTTGCCCAGCTCCTCTCTGTTACCGGAGTCCTCTCTGTTGCCTGAGTAATTCCTGTAACCTCGATAACTCCTGTTCCCTGGGTAACTCCTGTTGCCAAGCTCCTCACTGTTACCTGGGTAAGTCCTGTTGATTGGGTATCTCGTGTTGCCTGGGTAAATCCTGTTGCCTGGGTAACTCCTGTTGCGAAGCTCCTTTCTGTTTCCTGGGTCTTCCCTGTTGCCTGGGTAACTCCTGTTGCCTGGGTAAATTCTGTTGCCAAGCTCTTCTCTGTTACAGGGTTCCTCTCTGTTGCCTGGGTAATTCCTGTTGCCTCGGTAATTTCTGTTCCCTGGATAACTCCTGTTGCCAAGTTCCTCTGTTACCGGGGTCCTCTCTGTTGCCTGGATAACTACTTTTTCCAGGGTTACTCCTGTTGCCAAGCTCCTCTCTGTTACCCCGGTCTTCTCAGTTCCCTGGGTAATGCCACTTGCCTCGGTAAATCCTGTTGCCTGGATAACTACTGTTGCCAGGGTAATTCCTGTTTCCAATCTCCTGTCTATTACCTGGGTAACTCCTGTTGACTGGGTAACTCCTGTTGCCTAGGTAAGTCCTGTTGACTGGGTAACTCCTGTTGCCTGGTTAACTCCTGTTACCTGGGTAACTCCTTTTGCTAAGTTCCTCTTTGTTACCGCGGTCCTCTCTGTTGCCTTGGTAACTACTGTTGCCTGTGTAACTTCTGTTTTCAAGCTCCTCACTGTCACCTGGGTAACTCCTCTTGCCTGGGTAACTTCTGTTGCCTGGCAAAATCCTGTTTCCTGGGTAACTCCTGTTGCCAAGCTCCTCTCTGTTACCTGGGTCACTCCTGTGGCCCAGCTCCTCTCTGTTACTGGGGTCCTCCCTGTTGCCCAGGTAACTCCTGTTGCCTGGGTAACTCCTGTTGCCTTGGTAACTCCTGTTGTCTGGGTAACACCTGGAGCCTCGGTAACTCCTGTTTCCAAGGTCCTCTCTATTACCTGGTTAACTGCTGTTGACAAGCGCTTCTCTGTTACCTGGGTCCTCTCTGTTGCGTGGATAACTACTGTTGCCTCGGTATCTCCTGTTGCCAAGCTCCTCTCTATTACCTGGGTAATCTTTATTGCCTAGGTAACTACCGTTGCCTCGGTATCTCCTTTTCCTTGAGAACTCTTGTTGCCAAGCTCCTCACTGTTACATGGGTAACTCCTGTTCCCTGGGTAACTCCTGTTGCCTGGGTAACTCCTGGTGCCAAGCTCCTCTCTTTTACCTGGGTCACTCCTGTTTCCCAGCTCCTCTCTGTTACCGGGGTCCTCCCAGTTGCCTGGGTAAATCTTGTTGCCTGGGTAACTCCTGTTGCTGAGCACCTGTCTGTTACTGGGCTCCTCTTTGTTGCCTGGGTAATTCCTGTTGCCTCGGTAACTCTGGTTGCCTTGGTAACTCCTGTGGCCTGGGTAACTCCTGTGACCAAGCTCCTCTCTGTTACCCCAGTCCTCTCAGTTCCCTGCGTATTGACACTTGCCTTGGTAAATCCTGTTGCCTGAGTAAATACGGTTTCCAGGGTCATTCCCGTTTCCTATCTCCGGTCTATTACTTGGGTAACTCCTGTTGACTGGGTAACTCCTGTTGCCTATGTATCTCCTGTTGCGTCGGTAAATCCTGTTGCCAAGCGCCTATCTGTTACCGGGGTCCATTCTGTTGCCTGACCACTCCTGTTACCTGGGTAACTCCTGTTGCTAAGTTCCTCTTTGTTAACTCGGTTGACTCTATTTCCTTGGTAACTCCTGTTGCCTGGGTAACACCTGTTGCCAAGCTCCTCTCTGTTACCTGAGTCCTCTCTGTTGCCTGGGTAACTACTCTTTCCTGGGTAACTTTTGTTGCCTGGGTAACTCCTTTTGCCAAACTCCTCACTGTTACCTGCGTAACTCCTGTTTCCTGGGTAACTCCTGTTTTCCAGATCCTCTCTATTACCTGGGTAACTCCTGTTGCCTGAGTAACTCCAGTTGCCTGGGTAACTCCTGTAGCCAAGCTCCTCTCTGTTACTGGAGTCATCCCTATTGCCTGGGTAACTCCTGTTGCCAGGGTAACTCCTGTTGCCAAGCTTCTCACTGTTACCTGGGTAAGCTCTGTTGGCTGGGTACACTCCTGTTGCCTCGGTAACTCCTGTTGCCAAGCTCCTCACTGTTACCTGGGTAACTCCTGGTTCCTGGGTAACTCCTGTTTCCTGGGTAACTCCTGTTGCCTGGGTAAATCCTGTTTCCAAGCTCCTCACTGTTACCTGGTAACTCCTGGTTCCTGGGTAACTCTTCTTGCCGATATCCTCTCTACTTCCTGTGTAACTCCTGTTGTCCGGGTAACTCCTGTTGCCTGGGTAACTCCTGTGGCCAAGCTCCTCTCTGTTACCGGCGTCCTCCCTGATACCTGGGTAACTCCTGTTGCCTGGGTAATTCCTGTTTCCTCGGTAACTACTGATGCATGGGTAACTCCAGTTGTGAAGCTACTCTCTGTTACCCGGTTAACTCCTCTTGCATAGCTCCCCTCTGTTACCTGGGTCCTCTCTGTTGCCTGGATAAATACTGATGACAGGGTAACTCCTGTTGCCAAGCTCCTCTCTATTACCTGGGTAACTCCTCTTACCTGAGTAACTCCTGTTGCCAAGCTCCTCTCTGTTACCTGGGTAACTTCTGTTGATTGGGAAACACCTGTTGCCTGGGTAACGCCTGTCGCCTGAGTAACTCCTGTTTACTGGGTAACTCCTGTTGCCGAGCTTCTCTCTATTTCCTGGGTAACTCCTGTTTCCTGGGTAACTCCTGTTGCCTGGAGAACTCCTGTTGCCAAGCTCCTCTCTGTTACCTGGGTCCTCTCTGTTGACTGGGTAACTCCTATGGCCTGGATATCTTCTGTTGCCAAGCTCCTCTCTGTTAACGTGGTTCTCTCTTTTGACTCGGTTATTCCTGGTCCCTCAGTAACTCCTGTTGCCAAGCTGCTCACTGTTACCTTAGTAACTCCTGTTGATTGGGTAACTACTGTTGCCTGGGTAACTCCTGTTGCTTGGGTAACTCCTGTTGCCTGGGTAAATCCTGTTGCCAAGCTCCTTTCTGTTTCCTGGGTCTTCCCTGTTGCCTGGGTAACTCCTGTTGCCTGGGTAAATTCTGTTGCCAAGCTCTTCTCTGTTACAGGGTTCCTCTCTGTTGCCTGGGTAATTCCTGTTGCCTCGGTAATTTCTGTTGCCTGGATAACTCCTGTTGCCAAGTTCCTCTGTTACCGGGGTGCTCTCTGTTGCCTGGATAACTACTTTTTCCAGGGTTACTCCTGTTGCCAAGCTCCTCTCTGTTACCCCGGTCTTCTCAGTTCCCTGGGTAATGCCACTTGCCTCGGTAAATCCTGTTGCCTGGATAACTACTGTTGCCAGGGTAATTCCTGTTTCCACTCTCCTGTCTATTACCTGGGTAACTCCTGTTGACTGGGTAACTCCTGTTGCCTAGGTAAGTCCTGTTGACTGGGTAACTCCTGTTGCCTGGTAACTCCTGTTACCTGGGTAACTCTTTTTGCTAAGTTCCTCTTTGTTACCGCGGTCCTCTCTGTTGCCTTGGTAACTACTGTTGCCTGTGTAACTTCTGTTTTCAAGCTCCTCACTGTCACCTGGATAACTCCTCTTGCCTGGGTCCTCCCTGTTGCCTACCAGTCTCTGTTACCTTGGTGTTCTCTGTTGCCTGTGTCATGGCTCTTACCTGGGTCCTTCCTGTTGCGAAGTTGCTCTCTGTTAGCTGAGGGTTCTCTGTTGGCTAGGTTCTCCCTTTTGCCTGGGTCCTTCCTGTTGCCAATCTCCTGTCTGTTGCCTGTGTCCTCTCTGTTGCTTGAGTCCTCACTGTTGCCAACCTCCTCTCTGTTTCCTGGATCCTCCCAGTTGTCTGGGCCCATCCTGTTGCCAAGCTCCTCTCCTTTACCTGGGTGCTCTATGTTGCTTGGGTCCTCCCTGTTGCCTGGGTCCTTCCTGTTGCCAATCTCCTGTCTGTTCCCTGTGTCCTCTATGTTGCTTGAGTCCTCACTGTTGCCATGCTCCTCTCTGTTTCCTGGGTCCTCCCTGTTGTCTGGGTCCATCCTGTTGCCAAGCTCCTCACTGTTACCTGGGTAAGTCCTGTTGATTGGGTATCTCGTGTTGCCTGGGTAACTCCTGTTGCCTGGGTAACTCCTGTTGCCAACTCCTCTCTGTTACCGGGGTCCTCTCTGTTCCCTGGGTAATGCCTGTTGCCTCAGTAACTACTGTTACCTGGGTAACTACTGTTGCTATGGTAACTCCTGTTGCCAAGCTCCTCTTTCTTACAAGGTTAACTCCTGTTTACTGGGTAAATGCTGTTGCCTCGTAACTCCTGTTACCTGGGTAAATCTTGTTGCTATGTTCCTCTTTGGTACCACGGTCCTCTCTGTTGCCTTGGTATCTCCTGTTGCCTGGGTATCTCCAGTTGTAAATCTCCTCACTGTAACCTGGGTCCTCACTGTTGCCTTGCTAACTTATATTGCCAGGGTAACTCCTGTTGCCAAGCTCCTCGCTATTACCTGGGTCACTCCTGTTGCCTCGGTAAATCCTGTTGCCTGGGAAACTCCTGTTGCCTGGGTAACTCCTGTTGCCTGGGTAACGCCTGTTTCCTGGGTAACTGCTGTTGCCGAGCTCCTCTCTGTTACCTAGGTCCTCTCTGTTGCCTGGGTAACTACTGTTGCCTGGTAACTACTGTTTCCTGGGTAACTGCTGTTGCTAAGCTCTTCTCTGTTTCCGCGGTCCTCCCTGTTACCTGGGTAACTCATGTTGCCCCGGTAACTCTTGTTGCCAAGCTCCTCTCTGTTACCTGGGCCCTCTCTGTTGCCTGGGTAAATTCTGTTGCCTGGGTAACTCCTGTTGCATGCATAACTCCTGTTGCCAAGCTCCTCGCTGTTACCTGGGTTAGTCCTGTTGCCTAGGTAAATCAAGTTACCCAGGCAACAGGAGTTACCCAGGCAACAGGAGTTACCCAGGCAACAGAAAGGACCCAGGAAATAGAGAGGAGCTTGACAACAAGAGTTACCAAGGCAACAGGAGTAACCGAAGCAACAGGAATTACACAGGAAACAGAGAGGATCCCAGTTACCGAGAGGAGCTCGGCAACATGATTTACCCAGGCAACAGGAGTTACCCAGGTAACAGTGAGGAGCTTGGTAACAGGAGTTACCCATTCAACCGGAGTTACCCAGGCAACAGAATTTACCCAGGCAACAGAGAGGACCCAGGTAACAGAGACTAGCTTGGCAACAGGAGTTACTCAGGTAACAGGAGTTACCCAGGCATCAGGAGTTACCCAGGTAATAGAGAGGATCTTGTTAACAGGAGTTACCCTGGCAAGAGTTGTTATCCAGGCAGCACAGAGTACCCAGGTAACAGAGAGTAGCTCGTCAACAGGAGTTACACAGGAAACAGGAGTTACCCAGGCAACAGAAGTTACCCAGGCAAAAGGAGATACCCAGGTAACAGTGAGGAGCTTGGCAACAGGAGTTACCCAGGCAACAGGAGTTACCCAATAACAGTGAGGACCATGGCAACAGGAGTTACCCAGGCAACAGGAGTTACGCGGGCAACAGATGTTACCCAGGCAACAGTAGTTATCCAGGCAACAGAGAGGACCCAGGTAAAAGACAGGAGCTTGACAACAGGAGTTAACCAGGTAACAGAGAGGAGCTTCGCAACAGGAGTTACCCAGGCAACAGAGAGGACCCAGGTAACAGAGGAACTTGGAAACAGGAGTTATCCATGCAACAGGAGTTACTGAGGCAACAGGAATTACCAAGGCTACAGAGAGGACCACGGTAACAGAGAGGAGTTTGGCAACATGAGTTACCCAGGCAACAGGAGTTACCCAGGCAACAGGGAGGTCCGTGGTAACAGAGAGAATCTTGGCAAAAATATTTTCCCAGACAACAGGAGTTACCCACGCAACAGGAGTTACCATGGCAAGAGGCATTACCCAGGGAACACAGAGGACCCCGGTAACAGCGAGGAGCTTGGCAACAGGAATTACCCAGGCAACAGGAGTTACCCAGGCAACAGGAATTAACCAGGTAACAGTGAGGAGCTTGGCAACAGGAGTTACCCAGGAAACAGGAGTTACCCAGGCAACAGGAGTTACCCAGGTAATAGAGAGGAGCTTGGCAACAGGAGTTACCCTTGCAACAGGAGTTACCCAGGTAACAGGGAGGACCCCAGTAACAGAGAGGAGCTTAGCAACAGGAGTTACCCAGGCAACAGGATTTACCCAGGCAACAGCAGTTACCCAGGTAACAGTGAAGAGCTTGGCATCAGGAGTTACCCTGGCAACAGGAGTTAACCAGGCAACAGCAGTTACCCAGGCAACAGAAGTTACCCAGGTAACAGTGAGGAGCTTGGCAACAGGAGTTACCCAGCCAACAGGAGTTACCCAGGCAACAGTAGTTACCCAGGCAACAGAAAGGACCCAGGAAATAGAGAGGAGCTTGACAACTAGAGTTACCAAGGCTGAGCGCTGGTTTTGGGATGCCAGCGGCCCCGGTTCGGATCCCACATGAGGGCCAGTGACACTGCCCTCTACAGCTAACACCACCTCCACCTGGAGCTGGGCTGTGTGAGCCCCGGTGATGGTGTGGGCTGTAGCCCCTGCTGCAGTGGGCTGCCATAGGCTACAGTGAGTGGCCCGCAGCCAGTGTGAGCGGGTGGCAGCCAAGAGTGAGCTGCCAATAGCCGCGGTGAGCGACATCCAGAGGCCAGCGACCAATCTGCCTCATCCGGGAGGAGCGCAATGACGACACCAACAGTGAAGCAACATCCTCTGCAACTAAACTTCAGAACAAAAAGAGAGCAACTTGTCTGTTCCCCTTCCCCGATTCCCCAACGCTGTTCCCCTCTGCCAATGCCCCAATAAAATCTTTAAAAAAAAAAGAGTTACCAAGGCAACAGGAGTTACCAAAGCAACAGGAATTACACAGGAAACAGAGAGGATCCCAGTTACCGAGAGTAGCTTGGCAACGTGATTTACCCGGGCTACAGGTGTTACCCCCTTAACAGTGAGGAGCTTGGCCACAGGAGTTACACATGCAACAGGAGTTACCCAGGCAACAGAATTTACCCAGGCAATAGAGAGGACCCAGGTAACAGAGTAGCTTGGCAACAGGAGTTACTCAGGTAACAGGAGTTACCCAGGCATCATGGGTTACCCAGGTAATAGAGAGGATCTTGTGAACAGGAGTTACCCTGGCAACAGTGTTTATCCAGGCAACAGAGAGGAGCTCGGCAACAGGAGTTACACAGGTAAAAGGAGTAACCCAGGCAACAGGAGTTACACAGGCAAAAGGAGATACCCAGGTAACAGTGAAGAGCTTGGCTTTAGGAGTTACCCAGGCAACAGGAGTTACCCAAGTAACAGTGAGGACCATGGCAACAGAAGTTACCCAGGCAACAGGAGTCACACAGGCAACAGTATTTGCCCAGGCAACAGAGAGGACCCAGGTAACAGAGAGGAGTTTGGCAACAGGAGACACTCAGGCAACAGGAGTTATCCAGGCAAAAGGAGTTACCCAGGTAACAGGGAGGACCCAGGTAACAGAGAGGAGCTTGGCCACAGGAGTTACCCAGGCAAGAGGAGTTACACAGGCAACAGGAGTTACACAGGTAATAGAGAGGAACTCGTCAACAGGAGTTTCCCTGGCAACAGGAGTTACCCAGGTAACAGAGAAGAGTTTGGCAACAGCAGTTACACAGGAAACAGGAGTTACCCAGGCAATAGGAGTTACCGAGGCAACAGGAATTAACCAGGCAACAGAGAGGACCCCGGTAACAGAGAGGAGCTTGGCAATCGCAGTTACCCAGGCAACAGGAGTTACGGAGGCATCACAGTGGACCACGGTAACAGAGAGGAACCTGGGAAAAGGAGTTTCCCAGGCAACAGGAGATACCCAAACAACAGGAGTTACCCAGGCAACAGGATTTACCGAGACAAGTGGCATTACCCAGGGAAGGGAGAGGACCGGGGTAACAGAGAGGAGCTTGGCAACAGGAGTTATCCAGGCAGCAGTAGTTACCAAGGCAACAGGGAGGACCCCAGTGACAGAGTGGAACTTGGCAACAGGAGTTACCCAGGCAACAGTAGTTACCCAGGCAACAGAGAGGACCCAGGTAACAGAGAGGAGATTGGCAACAGGAGTTACTCAGTCATCACGAGATACCCAGGCAAGAACACTTACCCAGGTAATGGAGAGGAGCTTGGCAACAGTAGTTAACCAGGTAACAGAGAGAAGCTTCGCAACAGGAGTTACCCAGGCAACAGTAGCTACCCAGGCAACAGGAATTACCCAGGCAACAGAGAGGACCCAGGTAACAGAGGAACTTGGAAACAGGAGTTATCCAGGCAACAGGAGTTACCGAGCCAACAGGAATTACCAAGGCTACAGAGAGGACCACGTTAACAGAGAGGACTCAGGTAACAGAGAGGAGCTTGACAATAGCAGATACCCAGGCAAAAGGAGTTACCCAGGCAACAGGAATAACCCAGGAAACAGAAAGGATCCCAGTTACAAAGAGGAGCTCAGCAACATGATTTACCTAGGCAACAGGAGTTACCCACGTAACACCGAGGAGCTTGGCAACAGGAGTTACCCATGCAACAGGAGTTACCCAGGCAACAGAATTTACCCAGGCAACAGAGAGGACCCAGGTAACAGAGAGGAGCTTGGCAACAAGAGTTACCTGGGCAACTTGAGTTACCCAGCTAACAGGGAGGACCGCAGAAACAGAGACAAGCTTAGCAACAGCAGTTACCCAGGCAACAGTAGTTACCAGGCAACAGTAGTTACCCAGGCAACAGATAGGACCTAGGTAACAGAGAAGAGCTTGGCAACAGGAGTTATTCAGGCAACAGAAGTTATCCAGGCAACAGGAGTTACCCAGGTAATGGAGAGGAGCTTGGTAGCAGGAGTTACCCTGGCAACAGTAGTTATCCAGGCAACGTAGAGGACCCAGGCAACAGAGAGTAGCTTTTCAACAGGAGTTAACCAGGTAACAGAGAGGAGCTCAGCAACAGGAATTAACCTGGCAACAGTAGTTTCCCAAGCAACAGGAGTTACTGAGGCTACAGGCATTATGCAGGGAACTCAGAGGACCCCGGTAACAGAGAGGAGCTCGGCAACAAGAGTTACTTGGGCAACAGGAGTTACCCAGGTATCAGGGAGGACCGCGGAAACAGAGACAAGCTTAGCAACAGCAGTTACCCAGGCAACAGGAGTTTCCCAGGCAACAGTAGTTACACAGGCAAAAGAGAGGACCCAGGTAACATAGAGTAGCTTGGCAACAGGAGTTAAACAGGAAACAGGAGTTACCCAGGCAACAGGAGTTACCCAGGTAATAGAGAGGAGCTTGGCAACAGGAGTTACCCTGGCAACAGCAGTTATCCAGGCAACAGAGAGGACCCACGTAACAGAGAGTAGCTTTGCAAAAGGAGTTACCCAGGAAACAGGAGTTACCCAGGTAACAGTGAGGAGCTTGGCAACAGGAGTTACCCAGGGAACAGGAATTACCCAGGCAAAAGTAGTTACCCAGGCAACAGAGAGGACCCAGGTAACAGAGAGGAGCTTGGCAACAGGATTAACCAGGTAACAGAGAGGAGCTTGGCAACAGGAGTTACCCAGGCAACAGGAGGTACTCAGGAAACAGGAATTACCAGCAACAGAGGGGACCTAGGTAACAGAGGAACTTGGCATCAGGAGTTATCCAGGCAACAGTAGTTACTGAGGAAACAGAAATTACCCAGGCAACAGAGAGGAACCCTGTAACAGAGAGGAGCTTGGCAACAGGATTGCCCCAGTGAACAGGAGTTACGCACGCAACAGAGAGGACCCAGGTAACAGAGAGGAGTTTGGCAATAGGTGATACCCAGACAAAAAGGCGTTACCCAGGCAATAGGGAGGACCCTGGTAACAGAGTGGAGCCTGGCAACAGGAGTTACCCTGGCAACAGGAGTCACTCAGGCAACAGGAGTTACCCAGGTAATAGAGAGGAGCATGGCAACAGCAGTTACCCAGGTAACAGTGAGGAGCTTGGCAAAAGGAGTTACCCAGGCAACAGGAGTGACCCAATCAACAGGAGTTACCTCGTAGCGGTACGGAGCTTGGCAACAGGAGTTACCCAGGCAACAGGAGTAACACAGTCAACAGAGAGGACCGCGGTAACATAGAGGAGCTTGGCAACAGTAGATATCCAGGCCTCGATAGTTAACCACGCAACAGAGAGCACCCAGGTAACAGAGAGGAGCTTTGCAACAGAATTTAACCAGGCAACAAGAGTTACTCAGGCAACAGGGAGGACCCCGGTAACAGAGAGGAGCTTGACAACAAGATTTACCCAGGCAACAGGAGTTACCAAAGCAACAGGAATTACACAGGAAACAAAGAGGAACCCAGTAACAGAGAGCAGCTCAGCAACAGAAGTTACCCAGGCAACAGGAGTTTACAAGGCAACAGAGAGGACCGCGGTAACAAAGAGGAAGTTAGGAACAGGAGTACATAGATAACAGGAGATACCAGGCAACAGAATGGACCCCAGTAACAGAGAGGAGCTGGGCAACAGGAGTTACCCAGGCAACAGGAGTTACCTAGGCAACAGGAGTTACCCAGTCAACCGGAGTTACCCAGGTAATAGACAGGAGAGTGGAAACAGGAATTACCCTTGCAACAGTAGTTACCCAGGCAACAGGAGTTACCGAGGCAACTGGCATTACCATGGGAACTGAGCGGACCGGAGTAACAGAGAGGAGCATGGCAACAGGAGTTACCCAGGCAACAGGAGGTACCCAGGCAACACAGTTACCCAGGAAACAGAGAAGACTCAGGTAACAGAGAGGAGCTTGGCAACAGGAGTTACCCAGGCAACAGGAGTTACCCAGGCAACAGGAGTTGCCCGGGCAACAGGCGTTACCCAGGAAACAGTGAGGAGCTTGACAACAGGAGTTACCCAGGCAACAGGATTTACCAAGGCAACAGAGAGGACTGCTGTAACAAAGAGGAACATAGCAACAACAGTTACGGAGGTAACAGGAGTTACCAGGTGACAGCGTGGACCCCGGTAATAGAGAGGAACTTGGCAAAAAGGAGTTACCTAGGTAACAGGAATTGCCCAGGCAACAGGATTTATCCAGTCAACAGGAATTAACCTTGTAATAGAAAGGAGCTTGGCATCAAGAAGGACCTAGACAAAATTGAAGACCCAGGCAAAAGAGAGGAACCAGGTAACAGAGAGAAGCTTCGCAACAGGGAGGACGCAGCCAAAAGGGAAGACACAAGCAACAGAGAGGACCCAGGTATCAGAGAGGAGCTTGGCAACAGGAACGACCAAGGCAATAGGGAGGACCCCAGCAATGGGGTGGACTCAGGCATTGAGGAGGATCCAGGCAATCGGAAGGAACCAGGTAACGTGAAGGAACCAGGTTACAGTGAGGGCCTAGGTAATAGGGAGTACCCAGGCAACAGAGAGAATCCAGGTAACAGAGAGGAGATTTGCAACAGGACGGACCGAAGCAACGGGGAGGACTGAGGCATTGTGAAGGATAGAGGCAACGGGAAGGATCTAGGTAACCTGAAGGAGCCAGGTAACAGTGAGGCCCTAGGTAACAGGAAGGATCCAGGCAAAATTGAGGACCCAGGCAATGGGGATTACCCAGGATTTAGGGAGGATCCAGGTAACTGGAAGTGCCCAGGTTATGTGAAGGAGCCAGTTAACAGTGAGGGCCTAGGTAAAAGGAAGGACCCAGGCAACATGGAGCATCCTGGAAACGGGGAGGACACTGGTAACAGAGAGGATCTTGGCAACAGGAAGGTCCCAGGCTACAGGTAGAACCCAGGCAACGGGGAGGACACAGGTATTGGGGAGGATGCAGGCAAAGGGAAGAACCCAGGTAAGGTGACGGAGCCAGGTAACAGTGAGGGCCTAGATAAAAGGGAAGATTATGGCAACAGAGAAGATCCACTTAACAGAGAGGAGATTTGAAACAGGAAGGAACCAGGCAACGGGAAGGAGACAGGTAACAGTGAGGGCCTAGGTAACAGAGAGGTCCCAGGAAACATGCAGGACCCAGCCAAAAGGGAGGACACAGGTATTGGGGAGGAACCACACAATGTGAAGGACCCAGGTAAACTCAAGGGGCCAGGTAACAGTGAGGGCCTAGGTAAAAGGGAGAACCCAGGCAACAGAAAAGACCCACATAACAGAGAGGAGCTTGGCAACATCAAGGACCCAGGCAACAGGAAGTACCCAGACAATAGGGAGGACCCAGGCAGAAGCAAGGAGCTGGGCAACAGAGAAAACTGAAGTAACAGAGAGGAGCTTGGCAACAGGAGAGACCCAGGCAATAGGGAGGACCACAGCAATGCGGAGGACAGAGGCATTGGCGATTATGCAGGCAACCGGAAGGAAACAGGTAGTGTGCAGGAGACACGTCACATTGTGGGCTAGGTAAGAGTAGGAACGGAGGCAACAGACAGGACACACGTAACAGAGAGCAGCTTGGCCACATCAAGGGACCAGGCAACAGGGAGTACCCAGGTTACAGAGAATACCTACGTAACAGAGAGGAACTTTGCAACAGCAGGGACCCAGGCATCAGAGAGGAACCAGGCAACACAGCACCCAGGTAACAGAGAGGAGCTTGACAACAGGAAGGAGCCAGGCAACAGGTAGGACACAGGCAACAGAGAGGACCCAGGTAAGAGAGAGGAGCTTCATTGTGAAGGGTGCCAGTCACTGTCTGGCTTACCCTTGGCAGCTCATGTCCCCTAAGCTCAAAGTGCTGTGTTCAATCTCAGTTGTGTGTTGGAGTAGCGACCGTCCTTTGTGGGAGTGAAAACCCAGCAGCCTTTTTGTTAAGCGTGCATGCCCTATCCACTGAGCCATCCGGACGGCAGCTCAGCTCAAGGTGCCGAGTTCGATCTTTAGTTGCGGGTGGGCGGAGCCCACCATTGAACAGGCAATCCGGTTGTTATACCAGCTGAGCCATCCTGCCACTCCTTGGCAGCTCAGTGTTAGCTCTGCTCAGGCGAAGCATTCACTGCCCCATATGGGAATCAAACCGGTGTCCCTGTTGCTCAGAGCATGTGCTCTATGCCAACTCCTAACCAACTGAGCCAGGTGCCTGGAAAGATGTTCACACTTTTAGATCATAATTTTTTATGCTAGGGCTGGCCGAGTGGCGCAGCGGTTAAGCGCGTGATTAGGAAGCCAGTGGCCCCGGTTACATGCCACATATGAGGGCCAGGGACACAGCCCTCAAAAAGAAAAAAAAAAGAGAAGAAGACTACACAGATTACTTGTTTTGTAATCTATGAATAGGCAATATTCTCTTAGGACACAGAAAGCTCTAACCAATAATAAAAAAATAGAGAAGGAGAAGAAGAAGAAGAAGAAGAAGAAGAAGAAGAAGAAGAAGAAGAAGAAGAAGAAGAAGAAGAAGAAGAAGAAGAAGAAGAAGAAGAAGAAGAAGAAGAAGAAGAAGAAGAAGAAGAAGAAGAAGAAGAAGAAGAAGAACAAGAAGAAGAAGAACAAGAAGAAGAAGAACAAGAAGAAGAAGAACAAGAAGAACGAGAACAAGGAGGAGGAGGAGGAGGAGGCGGAGGAGGAGGAGGAGGAGGAGGAGAAGAAAAATTGAATTTCAAAATTTTAACAACTTAATCCATCAAATACACCATTAAGAAAATACAGAGCAGTACTGTTCAAGTGTCTCGCTTGGTTAGGAGCTCGCTCTGAGCAACAGGATGGCCTGTTTGATGCCCATGTGTGCCAGTGGCACTGCACCCGAGGTGAGGTGCCACTGAGCTGCCAACAGGTGGCAGGATGGTTCAGCTGGTGAGAGCACGTGCTCCTAACAACAAGTTTGCCTGTTGGAGATGGAGGGCTATGCCCACCCAAAGCTAAATACTGAACTTGGCACCTTGAATTGAGCTGCTGCTGCCCGGGTGTCTCAGGATAGAGCACACATTCTTAACAACAAGGCTGCCAGTTGGACTCCCGCATGAGATGGTGGCTATGCCTTGTATATGAAACTTAGAAGCATAAATACGAAATTGTATTCTTAACATACTATAATATAAGGGTTTCACCCTAAGAAAGCTGAAAGAGTCATTAAAGATTGATCCTTGAATTTCAGCTATACTCTTCCCTGATTTTTCCCCAAGGTTTCATATAGTTTCTTTAATTCAATTATTTCACTTGATGTATTTTTGTCAGAATTTTTAATGATTTCTAAGTTTAAAAATTGTATTATGTCTATATGATCTATGCTTCCTGGTGTTGGTAGATTCCATGCAGTTTTATAAGGACAAAAATATGATGAAATAGTCAAATATTGGCAAAATCGTCAGACAGACAAATGTTGTGACACTGCCAACAATGAACTGTCAATAGTAGTGTTGTATTCATGAACTGATTAACTTAATCCAAACCCACCTTTTGAAAGACAATTGAAGGATTTAAGTGACAAATTGAAGGTGGGTTGCAGCAACAGGGTATGAAAATCAAGGATCAGCTGTCATAATACTGGTACAGTAGTCACAAATTGACAAGTGAATGCAGTACCAAGGCAAACAATGGAAAGGTACATCTTCCTTGGCATTCCAAATTGAAGAAATGGATGAAATCATGAGGCAAAATGAACCCAGAGCTGCCCACAAGCAACCTGAGATTTCAGACACCTGGGCCATGTACTTGAGCTTGGGTTCCCTTGCTCTAGGCCACAAGGCCTCTGTGCACATGCACTGTGACATCAACTCTGAGACATGCACCATTGCTTGGTTACAGCCATTGTGAGCTGAGAGATTCTAAACTGCCTCACTGCCCTGCTGGGATATTGTGGGGAGAGTAATTAGCTACTCAAGAGTCTACTGTTGTTGGGTTCAAGAGACTGAATTACTAGTGAGTGCTGAGGGTATTCCCAAGCCTTTAGGCTCAGCCATGAAGAAGATTTTTGACTAGGGCTAGGTCTAGGGTTAGGGTTAGTGTTGGGCCTATGTCTAGCATTACGGCTAGGCCTAGGGCTAGGTTTATGGATAGTGCTAGGGTCAGGGCTCTGGCTAGGGCTAGGACTAGGGCTAGGGCTAGGTTTAGGGCTAGGGCTAAGGTAAGGGATAGGACAGGGCTAGGGCTAGGACTAGGGCTAGGGTTAGGGTTAGGTCTACGGTTAGGTCTATGGTAGTGTTAGGTTTAGGGTTAGGGTTAGATTTAGGTTTAGGGCTAGGGCTAGGGCTAGGGTTAGGTATAGGGCTTGGGATATGCATAGGGCAAAGGCTAGGGGTAGCGCTATGGTTTGGGTTAGCGCTAGGGCTAGTGCTAGGGTGAGGAGTAGGGCTAGGTTTAGTGTTAGTTTTAGGGTGAGGGTTAGAGTTAGATTTAGGGTTAGGGCTCGTGCTAGGTCTACGTCTCGGCCTAGGGTTAGTGTTAGGGATAAGGCTAGGGCTAGGTTTAGGCCTACTGCTAGGATTAGGGTTATGGTTAGATATAGGTTTAGGGTTAGGGCTAGGGCTAGGGCTAGCTTTAGGGGTAGGGCCAGGGTTAGGACTAGGACTAGGGTTTGGGCTAGGAATAGGGCTAGGGTTATATGTCTAGGACTAGGGTTAGTGTTAGAGTTAGGGTTAATGTTAGGTTTAGAGCGAGGTCTAGGGATAAGGTTAGGGTTAAGGCTAAGGTTAGGTCTAGGGCTAGGGCTATGTCTAGGGCTAGCTTTAGCATTAGGGCTAAGGCTAGTTTAGGGTTAGTGCAAGGATTATTTTTCGGGTTAAAGTTAGGGTTAGAGTTAGGTTTAGGTCTAGGGCTAGGGTTAGGAATAGGGCTAGGGCTAGGGTTAAGACTAGTTTTAGGTCTAGGCCTAGGGTTAGGGTTAAGGCTAGGCCTACGACAAGCGCTAGTGTTAAGGTTTGGGCTAGGGCTAGGGCTAGGGCTAGGTATCTGGCTAGGGCTAGGTTTAGTGTTAGGGTTAAGGTTAGTGTTATGTTTAGGGTTAGGGCTAGGGCTAGGGTTAGGTTTAGGGTTAGGTTTATGGTTAGGGTTAGGGCTAGGGCTAGTGTTAGCTCTCAGTCTAGGCCTAAGTTGAGTGCTAGGGCTAGGTTTATGGTTAGGGTTAGTGTTATGGTCAGGGCTAGGGCTAGGTTTAGTGTTAAGCCCAGTGGTATGGTTCATATAAGGGCGAGGGCTAGGTCTACGTCTAGGACTAGGGTGAGGGCTAGGGCTAGGGCTAGGGTTAGGTCTAGGGTTTGGGTTAGTGCTACGGTTAGGATTAGGGTTAGGGTTCATGCTATGGTTATGGTCATGGTTATGGTTACGTCTAGGTTAGTGATAGGCTAGGGCAAGGGCTAGGGTTCGGGCTAGTGCTAGGACTAGGCTTAGGGGTAGGGTTAGGGGTAGGCTTATGGCTTGGGCTAGAGCTAGGTTTAGGGTTAGGGCTAGGGTTAGGCTTAGGTCTAGGGCTAGTGCTAGGGCTAGGGTAATGGCTAGGGCTGGTGTTAGGGCTAGGTTTAGGGCTAGGGCTAATAATAGGATTACGTCTAAGCTTAGGGCTATGTTTAGGGTTAGGACTAGGACTAGGGTTAGGTTTAGCGTTAGTGTTATGGCTAGGGCTAGGGCTATCGTTATGCCTACTGCCAGTGCTCGGGTTAGTGCTAGGGCTAGGCCTAAGTCTTCCATTAGGGTTAGGTTTAGGGTTAGGGTTAATGTTGGTTTAGGGAAAGGCTTATTCCTGGGGCTAGGTCTACGGCTAGGTTTAGGGCTAGGGCTCAGGTTAGGGCTAGGGCGAGGACTAGGGCTAAGGCTAGGGATAGCATTACGGTTAGTGCTAGGTCTAGGGCAAGGGTTAGTGCTAGGGCTAGGGGTAGGGTTTAGGGCTATGGCTAGGGTTAGGGTTAGGGTTAGCGTTAAGGCTAATGCTAGGGCTAGGGCTAGGGTTAATGTTAGGGCTAGGTCTAGGACTAGGGTTAGTGCTAGGGCTAAGTTGATCGTCAGGTTTAGGGTTAGCATTATGATTAGGTTTAGGGTTACGGTTAGGTCTAGGGCTAGGGTTAGGTCTTGGGCTAGGTTTAGGCCTAGGGCTAGTGCTAGGGCTAGGTTTAGTGATAGGGTTAGTGTTAGGTTTTGGGCTAGGGATAGGGATAGGGATAGGGTTAGGGCTAGGGGTAGGTTTAGGGCTAGGGCTAGGGCTAAGGCTAAGTCTAGCATTAGGATTTGGGCTAGGGCTAGTGCTATAATTAGGGCTAGGGCTAGGTTTAGTGTCAGGACTAGGTTTAGGGTTAAGTCTAGGGCTTGGACTAGGGCTAGGTTTAGGGTTAGGTCTAGGGCAAGTGTTAGGGCTAGTGCTAGGGTTAGGACTAGTGCTAGGTTTCGTGTTAGGGTTACGGTGAGGGTTAAAGATAGGTTTAGGTTTAGGGTTAGGGTTATGGCTAGGATGACATTTAGAGTTAGGGTTAGGGTTAGGTCTAGGTCTAGTGTTAGGGTTAGTGCTGGGGCTATGGCTATCATTAGGGCTACGGCTACCGCTAGGTTTAGAGCTAGTGCGAGGGTCAGGATTCCGGATAGGGGTAGGACTAGGGTTAGGGCTATGGCTAAGGTTATGGATAGGACAGGGGTAGGGCTAGGACTAGGGCTACGGGTAGGGTCAGGGCTACCATTAGGGCTATGGTAGTGTTAGGTTTAGGGTTAGGGATAGGTTTAGGTTTAAGGCTAGGACTAGGGCGAGGGTTAGATATAGGGTTAGGGTTATGGATAGGGCAAAGGCTAGGGATAGGGCTATGGTTAGGGTTAGGGTTAGGGCTAGTGCTAGGGTTAGGACTAGGGCTAGGTTTAGTGTTAGGTTTAGGGTGAGGGTTAGAGATAGGTTTAGGGATAGGTTTAGGTTTATGGCTAGGGTGAGTTGAGGGTTAGGGTTAGGGTTAGGGCTATGGTTAGGGCTGGGCTAGTGTTAGTGTTAGGGCTAGGTGTAGGGCTCCGATTAGGGCTAGGGCTAGGGCTAGTACTACGGCTAGGGCTAGGGATAGGACTCAGTTTAGGGTTATGGCTAGGGCTAGGATTAGGTTTAGGGCTAGGGTTAGAGTTAGGGCTAGGTTTAGTGTTGGGGTTAGTGTTAGGGTTAGTGCAAGTGCTAGAATTTGGTTTAGTGCTAGGTTTAGGGCTAGGGCTAGGGTGATGGCCAGGGCTATGTTTAGGGCAACCTGGGAAACAGAGAAAACTGTGGTAACAGAGAGGAGCTTGGCAACAGTGAGGACTCAAGCAACAGAGAGGACACAGGTAACAGAGAGATTGGCAACAGGAAGGACCAAGGCAAAAGGGAGAACCTAGCCAACAGAGAACCCTCAACCAACAGAGGGGAACTTCGCAACAGGAAGGACCCAGGTAAGAGGGATGACACAGGCAACAAAGAACACCAAGGTAACAGAGAGGAGGTAGGTAACAGGGAGGACACAGGCAGAAGCGAGGACCTGGGCAACAGAGAAAACTCAGGTAACAGAGAGGAGCTTGGCCACAGGAAGGACCCAGGTAACAGGTAGGACTCAGGCAACAGAGAGGACCCAGGTCACAGAGAAGAGCTGGGCAACATGAGAGAACAGGCAATAGGGAGGACTTCATCATGGGGAGGACAGAGGCATTGGCGATTATGCAGGCAACAGGAAGGAAACAAGTAATGTGAAGGAGACACGTCACATTGAGGGCATAGGTAACAGTAGGAAGGGAGGCAACAGAGAGGGCACACGTAACAGAGAGCAGCTTGGCCACAGCAAGGGCCCAGGCAACAGGGAGTACCAGGGCGACGGGGAAGTCCGACGTCACAGGGAGCAACATGGGAACAGCAGGGACCCAGGCAACAGAGAAGAACCAGGCAACACAGTACCCAGGTAACAGAGAGGAGCTTGACAACAGGAAGGACCCAGGCAACAGGGAAGACTCAGGCAAAAGAGTGGACCCAGGGAAGAGAGAGGAGCTTGGCCACGGAAGGAAGCAGGTATTAGGGAGGATCCAGGGAACAGAGAGGACCCAGGTCACAGAGAGGAACTTGGCAACAGGAAGGACCCAGGCAACAGGGTAATCCAGGCAACAGAGAGGTCCCAGTCCACCGAGAGGATCTTGGCAACAGAGAGTACCTTGGAAACAGGAAGGACCCAGGCAACAGGGAGGACCTAGGCAACACAGAGGACCCAGGTAACAGAGAGGAGCGTGGCAACAGGAAGTACCCAGGTAACGGGGAGGACCCATGCAACAGAGATAACCCAGGTAACAGAGAGTAGCTTGGCATCAGGAAGGACCCAGGTAACAGGAAGAACTCAGGCAACAGGGAGGAACCAGGTTATAGAGAGGCGCTTGGCAACAGGAAGGGCCCACACAACAGAGAGTAGCTTGGCATCAGGAAGGTCCCACGTAACAGAAAGAACTCAGGCAACAGGGAGGACCCAAGTTACAGGGAGGAGCTTGGCAACAGGCAGGACCCAGGCAACAGGGAGGACCCAAGTAACAGAAAGGACCCAGGAAACAAAGAGGAGCTTCGAAACAGGAAGGACCCAGGCAACGGTGAGTGGCCAGGTAACAGAGAGGAGCTTGGCAACAGGGAGGACCCAGGCAAAAGGGGGGACATAGGCAACAGAGAAGTCTGAGGTAACAGAGAGGAGCTTGGCAACAGAAAGGACCCAGGCAATAGGGAGGACCACGGCAATAGGGAGGACGCAGGCATTGGGGATGATACAGGCAACGCGAAGGAAACAGGTAATGTGAAGGAGCCAGGTAACAGTGAGGGCCTAGTTGAGAGGGAGGACCCAGGCAACACAAAGGACCGAGGTAACAGAGACCATCTTGGGAATAGGAAGGACCCAGGTAACAGGGAATACACAGGTAACAGAAAAGACCCAGATAACAGAGAGGAGCTTGGTAAGAGGAATGACCCAGGTAAAGGAAGTACCGAGGCAATGGGGAGGACCCAGGTATCAGAGAGGAGCTTTGAAATGGGGAGTACCCAGGCAACAGGGAAGACCCATGTAACAGAGACGACCTTGGCAACAGTAAGGTCTCAGGCATCAGGGAGGACCCAGCATACGGGGAGGACCCAGGCATTGGGGAGGATCAAGGGAAAGGAAAGCACCCAGGTAACTTGAAGGAGCCAGGTAACAGTGAGGGCATAAGTAACAGAGATGTCCCAGGCATCAGGGAAGACCCAGGCAATGGGGAGGACGCAGGTATTGGGGAGGAACCACGCAACGGGAAGGACCCAGGTAACCTGAAGGCGCCAGGAAACAGTGAGGGCCTAGGTAACAGGGAGGATCCAGGCAACAAAGAGGATCCAAGTAACAGAGAGGAGCTTAGCAACAGGAAGAACCCCGGCAACAGGGAGGACCCAGGCAAGGCGGAGGACCCAGGTATTTGGGAGGATCCAGGCACGGGAAGGTCCCGGGTAACTTGATGGACCAAGGTAACAGAAGGACCCGCCAACAGGGAGAAACCTGGATACAGAGCAGATTGGCAAGAGGTAGGAACCAGGCAATGGGGAGGACTCAACTAACAGGAGACTGACAACAGGAAGGACGCAGACAACATGGAGGACCCAGGCAACAGATAGGAACCAGGTAACAGGGAGGAGCTTGGCAAAAGGAAGCCACCAGGAAACAGGGACGACACAGGCCACAGAGAGGACCCAGCTAACAGACAGGAGCTTCGCAACAGGGAGGACGCAGGCAAAAGGGAGGACACAAGCAACAGAGAGGACCCAGGTAACAGAGAGGAGCTTGGCAAAAGGATGCACCCAGGCAACAGGGAGGACCCAGGAAACAGAGAGGAGCTTGGCAACAGTGAGGACTCAGGCAACAGAGAGGACACAGGTAACAGACAGGAGATTGGCAACAGGAAGGACCCAGGCAACAGGGAGGACCCAAGCAACAGAGAGCACCCAGGTAAAAGAGAGGAGCTCGGCAATAGGGAGGAACCCGGCAAAAGATAGGACCTAGGCAACAGAGAAGACTCAGGTAACAGAGTGGAGCTCGGCAACAGGATTGTCCCAGGTAACAGGAAGAATCCAGGCAATGGGTAGGACCCAGGTAACAGAGAGGAGGTTGGAAACAGGGAGTACCCAGGCAACAGGGAGGACCCAGCCAAAAGGGAAGACCCAGGCATGGCGTAGGATCCCGGCAACGGGCACGAAGAGGTAAAGTGAAGGAGACACGCATCAGTGAGGGCCTAGATAAAATGGAGGACTATGGTATCAGAAAGGATCCAGTTAACAGAGAGTAGATTTGCAACAGGAAGAACTCAGGCAACGGGGAGAACTCAGGCATTGCGAAGGATACAGACAATGGCTGGGACCCAGGAAACGTGAAGTAACCAGGTAACAGTGAGGGCCGAAGTAACAGGGAGTACTCACGCAACATTGAGGAGCCAGACATCGGGGAGGACACAGGCTTTAAGGAGGATCCAGGTAACTGGAAGGACCCAGGTAATATGAAGCAGCCAGGTAACAGTGAGGGCCTAGGTAACAGGGAGGACCCAGGCAACAGAGAGGTCGCAGGTAACAGAGAGGAGCTTGGCAACAGGCAGGACCGAGGCAACAGGGTGGACGCAAGACACAGAGAGGACCCAGGTTACAGAGAGGAGCTTGGCTACAGGAAGGACCCAGACAACAGGGAGGACCCAGGCAACAGAGAGAATCCAGGTAACAGAGAGGAGCTTGGCAACAGGAATGACCCAGGTAAGAGGAAGGACACAGACAAAGGGGAGGACCCATGTAACAGAGAGGAGCTTGGAAACAGGGAGTACCCAGGCAACAGAGAGGACCCATGTAACAGAAACGACCGTGGCAATAAGAAGCACCCACGCAGCAGGGTGGACCCAGCAAACGGGGAGGACACAGGCATTGGGGAGGATGGAGGGAAAGGAAAGGACACAGGTACTTGTATGAGACAGGTAACAGTGAGGGCCTAAGTAACAGAGATGTCCCAGGCATTAGGGAGGACTCAGGCAATGGGGAGGACGCAGGTATTGGGGAGGAACCATGCAACGGGAAGTTCCCAGGTAATGTGAAGTGGCCAGGTAACAGTGAGGGCCTAGTAACAGGAGCCAGGTAACAGTGAGGGCCTAGGTAACAGGGAAGGACCCAGGTAACAGGGAGTTACCAGTGAACAGGAGTTACCCAGGTAATAGAGAGGAGATTGGAAATAGGAATTACCCTAGCAACAGGAGGTACTCATGCAACAGGAGTTACCAGTCAACAGGAGTTACGCAGGTAATAGACAGGAGATTGGAAACAGAAACTACCCTGGAAACAGTAGTTAACCAGGCAACAGGAGTTACCGATGCAAGAGGCATTACCCAGGTAAAAGGGAGGACCACGGTAATTGAGAGCAGCTTAGCAACAGGAGTTACCCAGGCAACAGTAGTTACCCCAGCAATGGGAATTAACCAGGTAACAGTCAGGAGCTTGGCAACAGGAGTTACCAGGGCAACTGGAGTTACCCAGGCAATAGGAGTTACCCAGGTAACTCTGAGGAGCTTTGCAACATGAGTTACCCAGGGAACAGTAGTTACCCAGGCAACAGAGAGGACCCCGGTAACATGGAGGAGCTTGACAACAAGAGTTACCCAGGCAACAGGAGTTACCGAACCAACAGGAATTACACAGGAAACAGAGAGGACCCCAATAACAGACAGGAGCTCGGCAACAGGAGTTACCTAGGCAACAGGAGTTACTCAGGCAACAGAGTGGACCCAGGTAACAGAGAGGAGGTTGGCAACAGGAGTTACTCAGGCAACAGGAGTTACCCAGGTAACAGAGAGTAGCTTGGCAACAGGTGTTAGCGTGGCAACAGTAGTTATCCAGGCAACTGAGAGGACCCAGGTAACAGAGAGGAGCTTGGCTACAGGAGTTAACCAGGTAACAGAGAGGAGCTTGGCATCAGGCATTATCCTGGCAACAGGAGTTACCCAGTCAACAGGAATTACCCAGGTAACAGAGAGGACACTGGTAAAAGAGGAACTTGTCAAAAGGAGTTATCCAGGAAACAGGAGTTACCGAGGCAACAGGAATTACCCAGGGAACAGAGAGGACCCCGGTAACAGAGAGAAGCATGGCAACAGGACTTACCCAGGGAACAGGAGATACCCAGGCAACTGGGAGGACCGCGGTAACAGAGAACAGCTTGGTAACAGGATTTACCCAGTCAACAGGAGTTACCCACGCAACAGAGAGGACCCAGGTAACAGAGAGGAGCTTGGAAATAGGAGATACCCAGGCAAAAGGAGTTACCCAGGCAACAGGAAGGACGCCGGTAAGAGAGGAGCTTGGCAACGGGAGTTACCTGGGTAACAGGAGTTACCCACGTAACACAGAGGAGCATGGCAACAGAAGTTATGCAGGTAACAGTGAGGAGCTTGGAAACAGGATTTATCCAGCAACAGGAGTTACTCAGGAAACAGGAGTTACCCAGGAACCAGGAGTTACCCAGGTAACAGTGAGGAGCTTGGCAACAGGAGTTACCCAGGCAACAGGAGTGTACCCAGCCAACAGGGCTTACCCAGGTAACAGTGAGAAGCTTGGCAACAGGAGTTACCCAGGTAACAGGAGATAACCAGGTAACAGGAGTTATCCAGGAAACAGGAGTTACCCAGGTAACAGAGAGGAGCTTGGGAACAGGAGTTTCCCAGGCAACAGGAGGAACCCGATAACAGAGAC
This sequence comes from Aselliscus stoliczkanus, assembly GCA_033961575.1. Lineage (NCBI taxonomy): Eukaryota > Metazoa > Chordata > Mammalia > Chiroptera > Hipposideridae > Aselliscus > Aselliscus stoliczkanus. The sequence continues at coordinate 59,214 of JAWWOG010000020.1, read as the reverse complement.
GAGCTTGACAACAACAGTTACCCAGGCAACAGGAGTTACCGAGGCAATAGAAATTACCCAGGCAACAGAGAGCACCCCAATAACAGAGAAGAGCTAGGCAACAGGAGTTACCCTGGCAACAGGAGTTACCCAGGCAATAGGGATGACTCCGGTAACAGAGAGCAGCTTGGCAACAGGAGTTACCCAGGAAACCGGAGGTACCCAGGCAACAGGAGTTACCCAGGCAATAGGGATGACTCCGGTAACAGAGAGGAGCTTGACAACAGGAGATACCCAGGCAACAGGAGTTACCTAGGCAACAGGAGTTATCCAGTCAACAGGAGTTACCCAGGTAATATACAGGAGCTTGGCATCAGGAGTTACCCACGCAACAGGAGTTACCCAGGTAACAGGGACGACCCGGGTAACAGAGAGGAGCTTGGCCACAGGAGTTACCCAGGCAACCGGAGTTACCCAGGCAACACGACTTACACAGGTAATAGAGAGGAGCTCGTCACCAGGAGTTTCCCTGGCAACAGGAGTTACTCAGGTAACAGAGAGGAGCGTGGCAACAAGTGATACCCAGTTAACAAGGGTTACCCAGACAACAGGGGTTACCCACGTTAGAATGAGGAGCTTGGCAACAAGAGTTACCCAGGCAACTGGAGTTACCGAGGCAACAGGAATTACCCAGGCAACAGAGAGGAACCCCTGTAACTGAGAGGAGCTTGGCAACAGAAGTTACCCAGGCAACAGTAGTTACACAGACAACAGGGAGGACCATAGTAACAGAGAGGACCTTCATAACAGCAGTTACCCAGGCAACAGAAGTTACACAGGCAACAGGAGTTACCCAGGTAACAGAGAGGAGCAAGGCAAGAGCAGTTAAGCAGGTAACAGTGAGGAGCTTGGCAACAGGATTTACCCAGGAAACAGGAGTTACCCCGGAAACACGAGTTACCCAGAAAACAGGAATGACCCAGGTAACAGTGAGGAGCTTTGCAACAGGTGTTACCCAGGCAACAGGAGTTACCCAGGCAACCGGAGTTACCCAGACAACAGGAGTTACCCAGGTAACAGTGAGAAGCTTGGCAACAGGAGTTACGCAGGCAACAGGAGTTACCCAGGAAACAGGAGTTACCCAGGAAACAGGGAGGACCCCGGTAACAGAGAGGAGCTGGGCAACAAGAGTGACCCAAATAACAGAGAGGAGTTTGGCAACAGGAGTTAACCAGGAAACAGGAGTTACACAGTCAACAGGAGTTACCCAGGACCGGGGTAACAGAGAGGAGCTTGGCATCAGGAGTTACCCAGGGAACAGGTGTTACCCAGGTAATAGAGAGGAGCTCAGCAACATGAGTTACCCAGGCAACAGGAGTTACCCGGGCAACAGGAGTTACCCAGGTAACAGTGAGGAGGTTGGCAACAGGAGTTACCCAGGCAACAGGAGTTACACAGGCAACAGAAGTTACCCAGGCAACCGGAGTTACCCAGACAACAGGATTTACCCAGGTAACAGTGAGGAGGTTGGGAACAGGAGTTACCCAGGCAACAAGAGTTACCCAGGCTACAGAAGTTACCCAGGTAACAGGAGTTACCCAGGCAACAGGATTTACGCAGGTAACAGTGAGGAGCTTAACAACAGGAGTTACCCAGGCAACAAGTGTTACCAAGGCAACAGACAGGACCGTGGTAACAAAGAGGAACTTAGCAAAAGGAGTTACCCAGGTAACAGGAGTTAGGAGGCAACAGAATAGACCCTGGTAACAGAGAGGATCTTGGCACCAGGAGTTACCCCGGCAACAGGATTTACCTAGGTAACAGGAGTTACCCTGTCAACAGGAGTTACACAGGTAATAGACAGGAGATAGGAAACAGGAATTTCCCTGGCAACAGTAGTTACCCAGGCAACAAGAGTACCGAGGTAACTGGCATTACCCAGGGAACTGAGAAGACCGGGGTAACAAAGAGGAGCTTGGCAACATGACTTACCCAGGCAACAGGAGTTACCCAGGCAACAGGAGTTACCCAGTTAACAATGAGCAGCTTAGCAACAGGATTTACCAAGCCAACAGAAGTTACACATACAAGAGTAGTTACCAAGGCAACAGTAAGGACCCAGGTAACAGACGGGAACTTGACAACAGGAGTTATCCGGGCAACAGGAGTTACCAGGCAATTGAGTGGACCCGGTAACAGAGATGAGGTTGGCAACAGGGGTTACCCAGGCAACAGGTGTTAACCAGGTAACTGTGAGCAGCTTGGCAACAGAATTTACCAAGCCAACAGAAGTTACACATACAAGAGTAGTTACCCAGGCAACAGAGAGGACCCACGTAACAGAAAGGAGCTTGGCAACGAGAGTTACCAAGGCAATCGGAGTTACCGAGGCAACAGGAATTACCTAGGCAACATGGATGACCCCGGTGACAGAGAGGAGCTTGGCAACAGGAGTTACACAGGAAACAGGAGGTACCCAGGCAACAGGTGTTACCTAGGCAATAGAGGTTACCCAGGTAACAGTGAGGTGCTTGGGAACAGGAGTTTCCCAGGCAATAGGATTTACCCAGGCAACAGGAGTTACCCACGTAACAGAGAGGAGCTTGGCCAAAGGGGCTACCCTGGCAACAGTAGTTACCAAGGCAACTGTGAGATCCCAGGTTACAGAGAGGAGCTTTACAACCGGAGTTACCCACGCAACAGGAGTTACCGAGGCAACTGGCATTACCCAGGGAACTCAGAGGACAGGAGTAACAGCGATGAGCATGGCAACAGGAGTTACCCAGGCAACAGTAGTTACCCAGGAAACAGAGAGGTCCCAGGTAACAGAGAGGAGCTTGGCAACAGGAGTTACTCAGGCAACAGGAATTACCCAGGCAACTGTGAGGAACAAGGTTACAGAGAAGACCTTGACAACAAGAGTTACCCAGGTAACAGGAATTACCCAGGCAACAAAGAGGACCCCAGTAACAGACAGGTGCTTGGCAACAGGAGTTACCCAGGCAACAGGAGTTACCCAGCCAACTGGGAGGACCCCGTTAAAAGAGAGGAGCTGGGCAACAGGAGTGACCCAGGTAACAGAGAGGAGCTTGGCCATAGGAGTTACCCAGCAAACAGGAGTTTACCAGGCAACAGAAGTTACCCAGGCAACAGGAGTTACCCAGGCAACAGGAGTTACTGAGGCAACAGTAGTTACCTAGACGACAGAGATGACCCAGGTAAAAGAGAGGAGCTTGGCAACAGGAGTTACCCTGGCAACAGTATTACCGAGGCAACAAATAGGACCCAGGTAACAGAGAGGTGATTGGCCACAGGAATTCCTCAGGTAACAGAGAGGAGGTTAGCAACAGGGGATACCCAGGAAACAGGAGTTACACAGGCAACTGGACTTACCCAGGTAATAGAGAGGAGCTTGGCAACAGGAGTCAAACAGTCAAGAGGAGTTACCAAGTCAACAGGAGTTACCCAGGTAATAGAGAGGAGCTTGGCAACAGGAGATACCCTGGTAACAGTAGTTATCCAGGCAACAGAGAGGACCCAGGTAACAGAGAGGAGCTTGTCAACAGGAGCTAACCAGGTAATACAGAGGAGTTTCACAACAGGAGTTACCGAGGCTACAGGAGTTACCCAGGCAACAGGAGTTACCAAGGCAACAGAGAGGACCCATGAACAGAGAGGAGCTTGGCAACATGAGTTAGCCGGGCAAGAGGAGTTACGCAGGTAACACGGAGGGCCCCAGTAACAGAGAGGAGCTTAGCAACAGGAGTTACCAAGGTAACAGGAGTTACCCAGGCAACAGGAGTTACCCACGCAACAGGAGTTACCAGTCAACAGGAGTTACCCAGGTAATAGAGAGGAGCTTGGCAACAGGAATTACCCTGGCAACAGTAGTTAACCAGGCAACAGGAGTTACGATTCAACAGGCATTACCCAGGTAAAAGGGAGGACCATGGTAACTGAGAGGAGCTTAGCAACAGGAGTTACCCAGGCAACAGTAGTTATACAGACAAAAGGGAGGACCATTGTAACAGAGAGGACCTTGACAACAGGAGTAACCCAGGCAACAGGAGATACCCAGGCAACAGGAGTTACCCAGGTAACAGAGAGGAGCAAGGCAAGAGCAGCTAAGCAGGCAACAGTGAGTAGCTTGGCAACAGGATTTACCCAGGCAACAGGAGTTACCCCGGAAACACGAGTTACCCAGAAAACAGGAATTACCCAGGTAACAGTGAGGAGCTTTGAAACAGGTGTTACCCAAGCAACAGGAGTTACCTAGGCAACAGGACTCACCCAGGTAACAGTGGTAAGCTTGGCAACAGGAGTTACCCAGGAAACAGGAGTTACCCAGGCAACAGGAGTTACCCAGGTAACAGAGAGTACCCAGGTAACAGAGAGGAGCTTGGCAACAGGCGTTACCCAGGCAACAGGACTTACCCAGGCAACAGGAGTTACCCTGGTAACAGTGAGGAGGTTGGCAACAGGAGTTACCCAGGCAACCGGAGTTACCCAGGCAACAGAAGTTACCCAGGTAACAGGAGTTACCCAGGCAACAGGATTTACCCAGGTAACAGAGAGGAGCTTGGCAACAGGCGTTACCCAGGCAACAGGACTTACCCAGGCAACAGGAGTTACCCTGGTAACAGTGAGGAGGTTGGCAACAGGAGTTACCCAGGCAACCGGAGTTACCCAGGCAACAGAAGTTACCCAGGCAACAGTAGTTACACAGACAACTGGGAGGAACATGGTAACAGAGAGGACCTTGATAAAAGGAGTTACCCAGGCAACAGAGAGGAGCAAGGCAAGAGCAGTTAAGCAGGTAACAGTGAGGAGCTTGGCAACAGGATTTACCCAGGCAACAGGAGTTACCCTGGAAACACGAGTTACCCAGAAAACAGGAATGACCCAGGTAACAGTGAGGAGCTTTGCAACAGGTGTTACCCAGGCAACAGGAGTTACCCAGGAAACAGGACTTACCCAGGTAACAGTGAGAAGCTTGGCAACAGGAGTTACGCAGGCAACAGGAGTTACCCAGGCAACAGGAGTTACCCAGGAAACAGGAAGGACCCCGGTAACAGAGAGGAGCTGGGCAACAAGAGTGACCCAGGTAACAGAGAGGAGCTTGGCAACAGGAGTTACCCAGGCAACAGGAGTTACCCAGGCAGCAGGGAGGACCCGGGTAACAGAGAGGAGATTGGCAACAGTGAGGACTCAGGCAACAGAGAGGACACAGGTGACACAGAGGAGATTGGCAACAAGAAGGACCCAGGCAACAGGGAGGACCCAAGCAACAGAGAGCACCCAGGTGAAAGAGAGGAGCTTGGCAACAGGATGGACCCAGGCAACAGGGGGGACCCAGGCAAGGGGGAGGACCCAGGTATTTGGAAGGATCCAGGCAACGGGAACGTCCCGGGTAACTTGAAGGACCAAGGTAACAGAAGGACCCAGGCAACAGGGAGGACCCAGGAAACAGAGAGTCGATTGGCAAGAGATAGGAACCAGGCAATGGGGAGGACTCAACTATCAGACAGGAGACTGACAACAGGAAGGACGCAGACAACATGGAGGACCCAGGCAGCAGATAGGAACCAGGTAACAGGGAGGGGCTTGGCAAAAGGAAGCCACCAGGAAACAGGGACGACACAGGCCACAGAGAGAACCCAGGTTACAGAGAGGAGCTTGGGAACAGGCAGGACCCAGGCAACAGGGAGGACACAAGTAACAGAGAGGACCGAGGAAACAAAGAGGAGCTTGGCAACAGGAAAGACCCAGGCAATAGGTGGGACATAGGCAACAGAGAAGTCTGAGGTAACAGAGAGGAGCTTGGCAACAGGAAGGAACCAGGTATTAGGGAGGATCCAGGGAACAGTGAGGACCCAGGTCACAGAGAGGAACTTGGAAACAGGAAGGACCCAGGCAACAGGGTAATCCAGGCAACAGAGAGGTCCCAGGTCACCGAGAGGGTCTTGGCAACAGTGTACATTGGCAACAGGAAGGACCCAGGCAACAGGGAGGACCTAGGCAACAGAGAGGACCCAGGTAACAGAAAGGAGCATGGCAACATGAAGTACCCAGGTAACGGTGAGGACCCATGCAACATAGATGACCCAGGTAATAGAGACTAGCTAGGCCTCAGGAAGGACCCAGGTAACAGGAAGAACTCAGGCAACAGGGAGGCCCCAGGTTACAGAGAGGCGCTTGGCATCAGGAAGGACCCACGTAACAGGAAGGACTCAGGCAACAGGGAGGACCCAGGTTATAGAGAGGAGCTTGGCAACAGGCAGGACCCAGGCAACAGGGAGGACCCAAGTAACAGAGAGGACCCAGGAAACAGAGAGGAGCTTGGCAATAGGGAGGACCACGGCAGTAGGGAGGACCGAGGCATTGGGGATGATACAGGCAACGGGAAGGAAACGGTTAATGTGCAGGAGCCAGGTAACAGTGAGGGCCTAGGTGAGAGGGAGGACCCAGGCAACACGAAAGACCGAGGTAACAGAGACCATCTTGGGATGAAGGCTATGCTCTGAACTCACTGCACCAGATTTTTCCACATGGCGGTAATGATTTCAGTTTTCTGAGACAGAGACCTCCCCAATGGACTTTTCTGCCAATTCAGAATGAGATTTGTTAGAAGGGAGAAAAACACGGTCCCTGATGCTACCCATCATGTCTTCTTCCCCAGTATCAGCAAACGCATTCAGAATGACAACTCATTCTATTGCCGAATGCACCACATCCAGCCTTGTGACTGTTTGGAAACCCGCTTTAGAGGAAAACACATGATTCCATATTGCTTGCTTAAGCAAACCTGTGTTTCGTAGCGCCAATCAGATCTGAACGTGAAAGCACTGTTTCTCTTGTTGTGCGGCTTAATTTCACCAATAGTTTTGACATCTGTTTGTTTCCAGTTCTCACACTTGGAAGCATTGAGCATTGCAATGGAATTTCAGAGAGCGTTGGTCCTGAACACTGAAACGCTTTAGGCAGCAGCTACACAGCTCCTTGCATTCCTTCCTATGCAAGGGTTGCGATACATGAATGTTTTGGGGGGCCTATTCCATGGTTGTCTCTGTATTTCCGGAATGCTCATAACGTGCCTGCCAGCAGATGAAGGCTATGCTCTGAACTCACTGCACCAGATTTTTCCACATGGCGGTAATGATTTCAGTTTTCTGAGACAGAGACCTCCCCAATGGACTTTTCTGCCAATTCAGAATGAGATTTGTTAGAAGGGAGACAAACACGGTCCCTGATGCTACCCAACATGTCTTCTTCCCCAGTATCAGCAAACGCATTCAGAATGACAACTCATTCTGTTGCCGAATGCACCACATCCAGCCTTGCGACTGAGTTTGGAAACCCGCTTTAGACGAAAATACATGCTTCCACATCGCTTGCTTAAGCAAACCTGTGTTTCGTAGCGCCAATCCTATCTGAACGTGAAAGCACTGTTCCTCTTGTCTTGTGGCTTAATGTCGCCAATAGCTTTGACGTTCATTTGTTTCCAGTTCTCACACGTGCACGCATTGAGCATTGCAGTGGAATTTCAGAGAGCCTTGGTCACTAACACTGGAACGCCTTGGGCAGCAGCCACACTGGTACCTGCATTCCTTCCAGTGCAAGGGTTGCGTTCAGGCAGTGTTTCGGGAGGCTTTTCCTGAGTTCACTCAGTTGGTTCCCGGAATGCACACAACTTAGTGTCAGCTAGAGGATGCCTTGATGTGACTGCACTAGGTTGTTCCACATGGCTGAAATGACTTCAGGTCACCGAGGCAGGGACCTCCGGAATTCACTTTGCTGCCTTGGGCAGGACAACATAGAGCCTTCACTGTGAAGGCAGCCCTGGGCTGGACAAGGTTGATTAGGCGTGGCCATGGGGTGGACATGGTGTGGCAGAGGAAGGCAGGGGGCCCAGGGATGACAAGGTGGAACAGGGTGGCAGCCATTGTCTGGACACAGGGGAGAAGACAAAGACCAGCAGCCTTGAGTAGGACAAGTGTGAGTGGGAGAAGTCAGCTGGCAGCAGGCTGGACAAGGGGGTGCAAGGAAAGACATGCAGTCATAAGTTGACAAGGGGAAGCAGAGGACAGCAAGCAACTTTGAGCGGAACAAGTGGTAGCAGGGGAAGGCAGGTGGCCCTGGGCCTGACAAAGTGTAACAGGGCAAGCAGGCGACCACGGGCTGGACAATGGAGTTCAGGGGAAAACAGGTTGCCATGGCCTGGATAACAGGGTGCAGGGGAAGGCTGGTGTCCCTTGTCTGGACAAGGGGAGCAGGGGAAGGACTTCGTGACGGAGCTGGACAAAGGGGAGCAAGAAAAAGCAGGCAGCCACTGGCTACACAAGGGAAGCAGGAGAAGGCGGGCAGCCACACGCCGCACAAGTGACAGCAGGGGAAGGCAGGGGGCCACAGGCTTGGCCCGGAGGAGACAACGAATGCAGGCGTTCAATGGCTGGACAAGAGTGTCCAGGGGAAGGCATGCAGCCATAAGGTGGACAAGGGGGACCAGTCAGGAGGCCACAGGCAGGGCAAGGAGAACAGGGGAAGCCAGGCTGCCATGGCTTGGACAATTGTGAGCTGAGGAACACAGGCAAAGATGGGCTAGTCAAGCGGGAGCAGGATAAGGTAGGCAGCCACGGGGTAGACAAAGCAGAGCAGGAGAATGGAGGTGGACCTATACTGGACAAGGGGAACTGGGCAAGTCAGGCAGCCACAGTGTAGGTAAGGAGAACAGGAATAGGCATGTGGCCCTGGCCTCGAAGGGGCACCGATTAAGGTAGGTGGCCACAGGCTGGACAAAGGGGAGCAGGCAAAACCAGGCAGCCCTGAGCTGGACAAGTTGGCATGGGAGATGGCAACGGGCAGCAGGCTGGACAAGAGCTAGCAAGGAAAGACATACAGACATGGCCTGACAAGGGGAAGCGGGGTAAGGCAGGTGGCTCTGTGCTGGACATGTGGTAGCAGGGCAAGGAAGGCAGCCCTAAGCTTGAGAAAGTGGAACAGGGAAAACGGGCAGCCATGGGTTGGACAAGGGGGTCCAGAGTAAAGCAGGCGGGCATTTCATGGACAACGGGGAGCAGCGGAAGGCAGGCGACACGTGGCTGGACAAGAGGAGCAGGAGGAGGGTTTCAGGACTGGGCGGGACCAGGGGACACCAGGAAAGGCAGGCATCCATTGACAGAAAAGGGCAAGCGGGGAAAGGCATGCTGTCACGGGCTGGGCCAGGGGAGGCAGGGGAAGGCAGGTGGTCATGGGCTGGACAGTGGGGAGCTGAGGAAGGCGGGCTGCCAGAGGCTGGACAATGGGAAACAGGGAAAGGAAGGTGGCCCTGCGCTGGACAAGGGAGAGCAGGGGAAGTCAGATGGCCCTGGGCAGGACAAATTGGGGGAGGGAAAGTCACGCTGCTCTTAGTTGGACAAGGCGAGCAGGGCAAGGATTTTGGGACTGAGCTGCACAAGGGGGAGCGGGGTAAAGCAGAAAGCTATGGACTTCACAAGTGACAGCAGGGATGGAATGTGGACACTGGCTAGATTCAGGGGAGTTGGGGAGTTCAGGGATCCAATGGCGGGACAAGGGGTCCAGGAGAAACCACGCAGGATTGTGGTGGACAACGGGCATCTGCAGATGTCAGCTGGCTCCAGGCTGGGCAAGGAGAGCAGGGCAATGCAGGCAGATACGGAGAGGACAAGGCGGTCCAGGGGAAGGCAGTCAGCCATAGCATGAAGAATAAGGGAGCAGAGGAAGGTAGGCTCGCGTTGCCAAAACAAGTGGTACCCGGGGAAATGCAGATGGTCATGTGCTGCACAAGGGAGTTCAGGGGAGTGCAGAATGCCCTGGGTTGGACAAGAGAGTGCTGAGGAAGTCAAGCAGCCACTGGATGGACCAGGGACCAGAGGGGAAGGCAAGTGGCTATGAGCTCAACCAGGTGGTCCATAAGATGGCAGCCAGCCACTGGGTGCGCAAGGGGGAGCCGGGAAGTCAGGTAGCCACTAGGTGTAAAGGGGTAGCTGGAGAAGACATGTGGCCTCTGGCTGGACAATGGGAGAGCACACTGGAAGGAGGCAGCCAGAGTGTGGCTTCGGGTGAGCAGGGGAAAGCAGGCCGTTCCTGCCTCAGATTTGGAAGCAGGTGTAGGCAGGTTGCCATGGGAAGATCAACGAGAATCGGGGGAAAGCAGGAGGCACAGGTTGCACAAGGGTGGGCGGGGGTAATCAGGTGGCAATGGGTTCAACAAGGGGGTGCAGTAGCAACCTGGTGGCCACAGGTTGGACAAAGGGGAGCAGGGGAAGGCAGATGGCCCTGAGCTGCACAATGGGCAAAAGGAGAATCAGGTGGCCACAGGCTGGACGACGGGGGTCAGGAGGGCCGGTGGACATGGGCTCAACATGTGGGAGAATGGAAGACATGCATCAATGGCCTCAGAAGGGGGAGCAGGTGAAGGGAGGCAGCACTCGCCTGGACAAGAGCGAAAATGGGTAACAGGAGGCCACTAGTGGCCCAGGGGGAAGAGCAGAAGGTAGACAGCAAGGTGCTTCACCTGGGGAACACGTAGAAGAAAGCTGGCGAGTGGGTGGACCAGTTGAACAGGGGAAAGTGAGTGTCCTTGGGTCAGAAAGCGAGTTTCAGGCGAAGCATGCAGCCACGTGCTGCAGCAGATGGTGCAGGAAAAGGGTGGTGGCCACAGGCTGGAAAAGGTGTCCAGAGGAAGGCAGCCAGCCATGGGGTGGACGATAGGGAACAGGGGAAGGCAGGAAACCTTGGCCGACGGAATGGGTACCAAGGGAAGGCAGGCAGGCATGGGCTGGACATGGGGGAACACGGGGAGGAATGTGACCCTGGGCTAAAGAAAAGAAAGCAATGGATGGCAGACCACCACAGGCTTGACGAGGGCCAGCAGGGGAAGGCCGCTGGCAAAGGGCTCGACAAGGGGGTGCAGGGGAAGGCAGGTGTTCATGGGTTGACAAAGGGAGAGCACGAGGATGCAGGCAAACTCCGACTGCAGAACAATGCACAGGGGAAGGCAGGTGACCAGGGATTAGACAGGTCGTGCAAGAGAGGGCATGCGGCCACCGTCTGCCAAAGAAAGGAGTAGCAAGGAGAGACACGGGGCGTCAGGCTGGACAAAAGTATGCATGAGAAGGCTGGGGGCCACGGGTTGGACAATGGTGAGCAGGCGAATTGAGGCTGACCTGAGTTGGACATTTGGGAACAGGTGTAGCCTGGTGGCCAAGGGCTGGACAAGGAAGAGTCAAGAAAGGGTGGCGGCCATGGGCTTAGACAAGAGCGGACAGGGAATACTAGGCCGTCACGGGGTGGACAAGGGGAATTGGAAAGGGCAGGAGGCCCTGGGCTGGAAGGGGGTGTAGGGGAATTTGGGCGGACAATGGAGAGCAGGGAAGGCATGTGGGCCACGGGCTGGACAATGGGGAGCTTAGGAAGGAAGGCGGCCACAGGCTGGACAAGGTAAGCAGGCAAAGGCAGGTATCCCTGGGATGGACAAGGGGAATTCAAGTGACCACAGGGTGGACAAAGGGAAGCTGCAGTAGGCAGATATCCCTGGTTCGAGAACTGGAAGCAGGGGGAAAGCAGGTGGCCACAAAGGAAGGTGGGAGCAAGGGAATGTCGGGATCCATGGCCTGATGAGGGGGAACAGGGGAAGGCAGGCAGCTCTTGGCTGGATAAATGGAAGCAGGGAAAGGCAGGCAGCCACTGTGTGGACAAGGAGGAGAAGGGAAAGGCAGGTGGCCAGTACTTGAGAAAGGGTCGCTTGAGGAGGCAGGCAGCCTCTGGCTGGACAGTGGTGCACAGTGGAAGGCAGGCCATTAGCCACGGGGGTTGATAAGGGTGAGCAGGGGAATTGAGGCTCACCTGAGTTGGACATGTGGGATCGTGGGTAGGCAGGTGGCCAAGGACTGGTCCAGGAAGAGCCAAGGAATGGTGGTGGCCACGGGCTGGACAAGGGGTAGTAGGGAATCCTGGGTGTCACTGTCTGGAGATGGCGGGCCAGGGGAGGACAGGTGGCCACAAACTGTATAAGTGGAAGCAGGGAAAGATAGGCATCCATGGGCTGGACAAAGAGAGGAAGGGAAAGCAGGCGGTCACAGGGGGAAGAGTGGTAACAAGGAAAGGCAGGTGGATCATGGATTGACCAACTGTAACAGGAGAAGTAGGCAGCCACGGGCTGGAGAAGGCGTTCCAGGGGACAGCAGGCATCCATGGAATGGACAAGGGGGAGCAGGGAGAGGCCATCATCCATGGACATAGACAAGAAGTAGCACGCAACGGCAGGCTGCCACAAGCTTGACAAGGGGGTACAGGGGAAGACAGGTGGCCATGGGCTCTACAAGTGGTAGCAGGGGAAGCAGGAAGCCCTGGGCTGGTTATCTGGGAGAAAAGGAACGCAGGTAGCCAAGGGCTGGACAAGGGGAACAGAGGAATCCACGTGGCCATGGGCCGCAGGAGGGCGAAGAGGGGAAGGCAGATAGCGCAGCGCTAGGAAAGGGTGTGCCAGTGAAAGCAAGAGATCATTGGCTGGACCAATGGCATAAGGGAAAGGCAAGTAGCCAAAGGGCAGGAGAAGGGTGAACAGGGGAAGGCAGTGGGCTATGGGCTTGCAAAGAGGGAGCAGGGAATGGCAGGGTACCATGGACGGGACGAAGGGCAGGAAGGGAAGACACTCAGCAACAGGATAGACAAGGCGGCGCTGGAGAAGGTAGGCGGACCTGGGATGGACAAGTGGGAGCAAGATGGCCCTGGGGTGAATGATGAGGAGCAGTGGAATTCAGGAAGCCAAGGGGACAACATGGGGGAGCAGGGCAAGGCAGGCTGACACAGTGTGGAAAAGGGAAACAAGGGTCGGCAGGTAGCCAAAGATGTACTAATGGGAGCAAGGGAATGCAGTAGGCCAAGGGACTCACAAGTGGGAGCAAGGGAAGGCTGGCATCCATGGCCTGACAAGGGGGAGCAGGGAAATGGAGGCATCCACTGGCTGCACAAGGGAAGCTGGAGAAGGCGGACAGCCACGCGCTGCACAATTGCCAGCAGGGGAAGGCAGGGGGCCACAAGCTTGGCCCGGAGGAGACAACGAATGCAGGGGTCCAATGGCTGGACAAGGGTGTCCAGGGGAAAGCGTGCAGCCATAAGGTGGACAAGGGGGACCAGTCAGGCGGCCACAGGCAGGGCAAGGAGAGCAGGGGAAGCTAGGCTGCCATGGCTTGGACACTTGTGAGCTGAGGAACGCAGGCGAAGTTGGGCTGGGCAAGCGGGAGCAGGGTAAGGCAGGCAGCCACGGGGTAGATAAGGAGAACAAGAAAAGGCAGGTGGCCATGGCCTCGAAGGGGCACCAATAAAGGTGGGTGGCCACAGGCTGGACAGAGGGGAGCAGGCAAAACCAGGCAGCCCTGAGCTGGACAAGTGGGCATGGGAGATGGCAACGGGCAGCAGGCTGGACAAGAGCTAGCAAGGAAAGACATACAGACATGGCCTGACAAGGGGAAACGGGGTAAGGCAGGTGGCTCTGTGCTGGACATGTGGTAGCAGGGGAAGAAAGGCAGCCCTGAGCTTGAGAAACTGGAACAGGGAATACGGGCGGCCCTGGGCTGGACAAGGGGGTCCAGAGTAAAGCAGGTGGGCATTTCCTGGACCACGGGGAGCAGGGCAAGGCAGGCAACACTTGGCTGGACAAGGGAAGCAGGACGAGGGCTTCGGGACTGGGCGGGACCAGGGGACGGCAGGAAAGGCAGGCATCCAGTGACAGACAAGGGGAAGCAGGGAAAGGCATGTTGTCATGGGCTGGGCCAGGTTGAGGCAGGGAAGGCAGGTTGTCATGGGCTGGACAATGGGGACCTGAGGAAGGCGGGCTGCCAGAGGCTGGACAAGGGGAAACAGAGAAAGGCAGGTGGCCCTGCACTAGACAAGGGAAAGCAGGGGCAGTCAGATGGCCCTGGGCAGGACAAATTGGGGGAGGGAAAGTCATGCTGCTCTTAGTTGGACAAGGTGAGCAGGGGAAGGATTTTGGGACTGAGCTGCACAAGGGGAGTGGGGAAAGGCAGGAAGCCATGGGCTTCACAAGTGACAGCATGGAAGGAAGGTGGACACTGACTAGATCCAGGGAGACGGAGAATGCAGGGGTCCAAGGGCGGGACAAGGTGTCCAGGAGAAACCACACCGGCATATGGTGGACAACGGGCACCTGCAGAAGTCCGGTGGCTCCAGGCTGGGAAAGGACAGCAGGGCAATGCAGGTGGATACAGAGTGGACAAGGCAGTCCAGGGGAAGGCAGTCAGCCATAGCATGAAGAATAAGGGAGCAGGGAAAGGTAGGCTGGCGTTGCCAACACAAGTGGTACCTGGGGAAATGCAGGGGGCCATGGGCTGCACAAGGGAGTTCAGGCGAGTGCAGGATGCCCTGGGTTGGACAAGGGGGAGCACCGGAAGGCAAGCTGCTCTGGTTTCGGCACTGGTGTGCTGAGCAATACAGGAAGAGACCGGCAGGACCAGTGTGAGCAAGAGAAGGCAGGAGGCCATCGTCTAGACAGAGAGGGGCAGGGGAACTATGCTGGACCTGGATTGGACAGGGGGGAATACGGAATGTGTGGTGGCCACGGTTTGGACAAGGGGAAATGGAAAGGGCAGGCGACCCTGGGCTGGCACGGGGAGCAGGGGAAGGTGGGCGGCAACATTCTGGACTAAGGGGAACAGGGATGGCATGCTGCTGTGGGCTGGACAAGGGGGTGCAGGGGAAGGCCGGCATGTATGCCTGACAAGGGGGATCCGGGGAATGCAGGCAGCCCTTAGCTGGACCAGTGGAAGCAGTGAAATGCAGGCAGCCCTGTGCTTGACAGAGGGATGCAGGGGAAGGAAGGCAGGTGGCCAAAGGCGGTAAAAGTGGCCACAGTGGAATGCAGGTGGCCACAAAGGAACACGTGAGAGCAAGGAAGGCTGGCATCCATGGCCTGACAATGGGGACAGGGGAACGCAGGAAGTTCTTGGCTGGACATGAGGAAGCAGTGGAAGGCACGCAGCCCTGGGCTGGACAAGGGGTCAGGCAGCCACTGGATGGACCAGGTACCAGAGGGGAAGGCAAGTGGCCATGAACCGAACAAGCTGGTCCATTGGAAGGCATCCAGCCACTGGGTGGGCAAGGGGGAGCCGGGAAGGCAGGCAGCCACTAGCTGAAAAGGGGTAGCTGGAGGAGGCATGTGGCCTCTGGCTGGACAATGGGAGTGCACATTGGAAGGAAGGCAGGCACAGTGTGGCTTCGGGTGAGCAGGGAAAGGCAGGCCGTTCTGGCCTCAGATGTGGAAGCAGGTGTAGGCAGGTTGACATGGGCAGATCAACGAGAATCAGGGGAAAGCAGGAGCCACAGGTTGGACAAGAGGGGTGCGGGGGAAATCAGGAGGCAATGGGTTCAACAAGGGGTTCAGTAGAAACCTGGTGGCCGCAGGTTGGACAAAGGGGAGCAGGGGAAGGCCGATGGCCCTGAGCTGCACAAGGGGCAATAGGAGAATCAGGTGGCCACAGGTTGGGGTGAGGTGGGCTGTTGGACATGGGCTCGACATGTGGGAGAATGGAAGACATGCATCAATGGCCTGACAACGGGGAGCAGGTGAAGGCAGGCTTCACTCGCCTGGACAATGGCAAGCAGGTGCAGCAGGCGGCCACTGGTGGCCCAGGGGGAAGCAGAGAACCTGAATGCACTGTTCCTCTTCTCGTGTGAGTGAATATTTCCTGTAGCTTCGAGGTTTTTTGTGTTCAGTACTGACACTTGCAAGCATTGGGCATTGCAGAGGAATTTCAGAAAGGCCTGTTCGTGACACCGAAACGCTTTGGGCAGCAGCTACACAGCTCCTTGCATTCCTTCCTTTGCAAGGGTTGCGATAAGTTAATGTTTCAGGAGGCCTATTCCTTGGTTCACTCTGTAGTTTCCGGAATGCTCATAACGTGCCTGCCAGCAGATGAAGGCTATGCTCTGAACTCACTGCACCAGATTTTTCCACCTGGCGGTAATGATTTCAGTTTTCTGAGACAGAGACCTCCCCAATGGACTTTTCTGCCAATTCAGAATGAGATTTGTTAGAAGGGAGACAAACACGGTCCCTGATGCTACCCAACATGTCTTCTTCCCCAGTATCAGCAAACGCATTCAGAATGACAACTCATTCTGTTGCCGAATGCACCACATCCAGCCTTGAGACAGAGTTTGGAAACCTGCTTTAGACGAAAACACATGCTTCCACATCGCTTGCTTAAGCAAACCTGTGTTTCGTAGCGCCAATCAGATCTGAACGTGAAAGCACTGTTCCTCTTGTCGTGCAGCTTAATTTCCCCAATAGTTTTGACGTCCGTTTGTTTCCATTTCTCACACTTGGAAGCATTGAGCATTGCAGTGGAATTCCAGAGAGCCTTGGTCACGAACACTGAAATGCTTTGGGCAGCAGGGACACAGCGCGTTGCATTCCTTGCTATGCAAGGGTTGTGCTAAGTGAATGGTTTAGGAGGCCTACTCCTTGGTTCACTCAGTAGTGACCAGAATGCGCATAACTTGCCAGCCAGCGGATGAAGGCTATGCCTTGATCTGACTGCACTAGTTTTTGTCCACATGGCGGTACTGATTTCAGTTTTCTGAGACAGAGACCTCCCGAACTGACATTTCCGCCAATTCTGAACAAGATTTGTTAGAAGGGAGACAAACACGTTCCCTGATGCCACCCAACATGTCTTCTTCCCCAGAATCAGTAAACGCGTTAGGAATGACAACTCATTCTATTGCCCACTGTACCACATCCAGCCATAAGACTGCATTTGGAAACCCGCTTTAGATGAAAGCACATGCATCCACTTGGCTTGCTTAAGCAAACCTGTGTTTCGTCGTGCCAATCAGCTCTGTACGTGAAAGCACTGTTCCTCTTGTCTTGTGGCTTAATGTCGCCAATAGCTTTGACGTTCACTTGTTTCCAGTTCTCACACTTGCACGCATTGAGCATTGCAGAGGAATTTCAGAGAGCCTTGGTTACTAACACTGGAACGCCTTGGGCAGCAGCCACACTGGTACCTGCATTCCTTCCAGTGCAAGGGTTGCGTTAAGGCAGTGTTTCGGGAGGCTTTTCCTGAGTTCACTCAGTTGGTTCCCGGAATGCACACAACTTAGTGTCAGCTAGAGGATGCCTTGATGTGACTGCACTAGGTTGTTCCACATGGCTGAAATGACTTCAGGTCACCGAGGCAGGGACCTCCGGAATTCACTTTGCTGCCTTGGGCAGGACAAGATAGAGCCTTCACTTTGAAGGCAGCTCTGGGCTGGACAAGGTTGATTAGGCATGGCCATGGGGTGGACATGGTGTGGCAGAGGAAGGCAGGGTGCCCAGGGATGACAAGGTGGAACAGGGTGGCAGCCATTGTCTGGACACAGGGGAGAAGACAAAGACCAGCAGCCTTTAGTAGGACAAGTGTGAGTGGGAGAAGGAAGCTGGCAGCAGGCTGGACAAGGGGTGCATCGCAACAGGAAGGACCCAGGTAAGGGTGATTACACAGGTAACAGAGAACACCAAGGTAACAGAGAGGAGGGAGGCAAAAGGGAGGACGGAGGCAGAAGCGACGACCTGGGCAACAGAGAAAACTCAGGTAACAGAGAGGAGCTTGGCAACAGGAAGGACCCAGGCAACAGGTAGGACTCAGGCAACAGAGAGAACCCAGGTCACAGAGAGGAGCTTGGCAACAGGAGAGACCCAGGCAATAGGGAGGACTCCGGCATGGGGAGGACAGAGGCATTGGCAATTATGCAGACAATGGCAAGGAAACAGGTAATGTGAAGGAGACACGCCACATTGAGGGCGTAGGTAACAGTAGGAAGGGAGGCAACAGAGAGGACACACGTAACAGAGAGCAGCTTGGCCACAGCAAGGGCCCAGGCAACAGGGAGTACCCAGGCGACAGGGAAATGCGACGTAACAGAGACGAGCTTGGCAACAGCAGGGACCCAGGCAACAGAGAGGAACCAGGCAACACAGGACGCAGGTAACAGATAGGAGCTTGACAACAGGAAAGACCCAGGCAACAGGGACGTCACAGGAAACAGACAGGACCCAGGGAAGAGACAGGAGCTTGGCTACAGGAAGGAACCAGGTATTAGGGAGGATCCAGGGAACAGAGAGGAACTTGGCAACAGGACGGACCCAGGCAACAGGGTAATCCAGGCAACAGAGAGGTCCCAGGTCACCGAGAGGACCTTGGCAACAGAGAGTACCTTGGAAACAGGAAGGAACCAGACAACAGGGAGGACCTAGGCAACAGAGATGGCCCAGGTAACAGAGACTAGCTTGGCATCAGGAAGGACCCAGGTAACAGGAAGAACTCAGGCAACAGGGAGGACCCAGGTTACAGAGAGGAGCTTGGCAACAGGCAGGACCCAGGTAACAGAGTGGACCCAGGCAATGTGGAGGATCCAAGCATTGGGGAGGATCCAGGCATCAGGAAGGACCCAGGTAATGTGAAGGTCCAAGGTATACGAAGGACCCCGGCAACAGACAGGACCCAAGCAACAGAGAGCACCCAGGTAACAGAGAGGAGCTTGGCAACAGGATGGACACAGGCAACAGGGACGGCCCAGGAAACAGAGAGGAGCTTGGCAACAGTGATGACTCAAGCAACAGAGAGGACAGAGGTAACAGACAGGAGATTGGCAACAGGGAGGACCCAGGCAAAAGGGAGAACCAAGCCAACAGAGATTCCTCAGCTGACAGAGAGGAACTTCGCAACAGGAAGGACCCAGGTAACAGGGATGACACAGACAACAGAGAAGACCAAGGTAACAGAGAGGAGGTAGGCAACAGGGAGGACCCAGGCAGAAGTGAAGACCTGGGCAACAGAGAAAACTCAGGTAACAGAGAGGAGTTTGGCAACAGGAAGGACCCAGGCAACAGGTAGGACTCAGGCAACAGAGAGGACCCAGGGCACAGAGAGGATCTTCGCAACAGGAGAGACCCAGGTAATAGGGAGGACTCCGGCAATGGGGAGGACAGAGGCACTGACGATTATGCAAGCAAGGGGAAGGAAACAGGTAATGTGAAGGAGACATGTCACATTGAGGGCATAGGTAAGAGTAGGAAGGGACGCAACAGAGAGGACACACGTAACAGAGAGCAGCTTGGCCACAGCAAGGGCCCAGGCAACAGGGAGTACCCAGGCTACAGGGACGTCCAACATAACAGAGACGAGCTTGGCAACTGCAGGGACCCAGGCAACAGAGAGGAACCAGGCAACACAGGACCCATGTAACAGAAAGGAGCTTGACAACAGGAAGGACCCAGGCAACAGGGACGACTCTGGCAACAGAGAGGACCCAGGTAAGAGAGAGGATCTTGGGCACAGGAACAACCAGGTATTAGGGAGGATCCGGGGAAGAGAGAGGACCCAGGTCACAGAGAGGAACTTGGCAACAAGAAGGACCCAGGCAACAGGGTAATCCAGGTAACAGAGAGGTCCCAGGTCACCGAGAGGATCTTGGCAACAGAGAGTACCTTGGAATCAGGAAGGACATAGGCAACAGAGAGGACCCAGGTAACGGGGAGGACCCATGCAACAGAGATGACGTAGTTTACAGAGACTAGCTTGGCATCAGGAAGGACCCAGGTAACAGGAAGAACTCAGGCAACAGGCAGGACCCAGGTTACAGAGAGGATCTTGGCAACTGGAAGGACCCACGCAACAGAGTGTAGCTTGGCATCAGGAAGGACCCACGTAACAGAAATAACTCAGGCAACAGGCAGGACCCAGGTTACAGAGAGGAGCTTGGCAACAGGAAGGACCCAGGTAACAGGAAGGACACAGGCACCCGGGAGGACCCAGGTCACAGAGAGGAGCTTGGCTACAGGAGTTAACCAGGTAACAGAGAGGAGCTTGGCAACAGGCGTTATCCTGGCAACAGGAGTTACCCAGTCATCAGGAATTACCCAGGTAACAGAGAGGACCCCAGTAACAGAGGAACTTGTCAAAAGGATTTATCCAGGAAACAGGAGTTACCGAGGCAACATGAATTACCCAGGGAACAGAGAGGACCCCGGTAACAGAGAGGAGCTTGGCAATCACAGTTACCCAGGCAACAGGAGTTACGGAGGCATCACGGTGGACCACGGTAACAGAGAGGAGCCTGGGAAAAGGAGTTTCCCAGGCAACAGGAGTTACCCAAACAACAGGAGTTACCCAGGCAACAGGATTTACCGAGGCAAGTGGCATTACCCAGGGAAGTGAGAGGACCGGGGTAACAGAGAGGAGCTTGGCAACAGGAGTTATCCAGGCAACAGTAGTTACCAAGGCAACAGAGAGGACCCAGGTAACAGAGAGGCGATTGGCAACAGGAGTTACTCAGTCAACACGAGATACCCAGGCAAGAACACTTACCCAGGTAATGGAGAGGAGCTTGGCAACAGTAGTTAACCAGGTAACAGAGAGAAGCTTCGCAACAGGAATTACCCAGGCAACAGTAGCTACCCAGGCAACAGGAATTACCCAGGCAACAGAGAGGACCTAGGTAACAGAGGAACTTGGAAACAGGAGTTATCCAGGCAAGAGGAGTTACCGAGCCAACAGGAATTACCAAGGCTACAGAGAGGACCACGTTAACAGAGAGGACTCAGGTAACAGAGAGGAGCTTGACAATAGCAGATACCCAGGCAAAAGGAGTTACCCAGGCAACAGGAATAACCCAGGAAACAGAAAGGATCCCAGTTACCGAGAGGAGCTCGGCAACATGATTTACCTAGGCAACAGGAGTTACCCACGTAACAGCGAGGAGCTTGGCAACAGGAGTTACCCATGCAACAGGAGTTACCCAGGCAACAGAATTTACCCAGGCAACAGAGAGGACCCAGGTAACAGAGAGGAGCTTGGCAACAAGAGTTACCTGGGCAACATGAGTTACCCAGGTAACAGGGAGGACTGCAGAAACAGAGGCAGGCTTAGCAACAGGAGTTACCCAGGCAACAGTAGTTACCAGGCAACAGTAGTTACCCAGGCAACAGATAGGACCTAGGTAACAGAGAAGAGCTTGGCAACAGGAGTTATTCAGGCAACAGAAGTTATCCAGGAAACAGGAGTTACCCAGGTAATGGAGAGGAGCTTGGCAGCAGGAGTTACCCTGGCAACAGTAGTTATCCAGGCAACGTAGAGGACCCAGGCAACAGAGAGTAGCTTTTCAACAGGAGTTAACCAGGTAACAGAGAGGAGCGCAATGACGACACCAACAGTGAAGCAACATCCTCTGCAACTAAAATGAAGAACAAAAAGACAGCAACTTGTCTGTTCCCCTTCCCCGATTCCCCAACGCTATTCCCCTCTGCTAATGCCCCAATAAAATCTTTAAAAAAAAAAGAGTTACCCAGGCAACAGGAGTTACTGAGGCTACAGGCATTACGCAAGGAACTCAGAGGACCCCGGTAACAGAGAGGAGCTTGGCAACAAGAGTTACCTGGGCAACAGGAGTTACCCAGGTAACAAGGAGGACCGCGGAAACAGAGACAAGCTTAGCAACAGCAGTTACCCAGGCAACAGGAGTTTCCCAGGCAACAGTAGTTACCCAGGCAACAGAGAGGACCCAGGTAACATAGAGGAGCTTGGCAACAGGAGTTAAACAGGAAACAGGAGTTACCCAGGCAACAGGAGTTACCCAGGTAATAGAGAGGAGCTTGGCAACAGGAGTTACCCTGGCAACAGCAGTTATCCAGGCAACAGAGAGGACCCACTTAACAGAGAGTAGCTTTGCAACAGGAGTTACCCAGGAAACAGGAGTTACCCAGGCAACAGGAGTTACCCAGGTAACAGTGAGGAGCTTGGCAACAGGAGTTACCCAGGGAACAGGAATTACCCAGGCAAAAGTAGTTACCCAGGAAACAGAGAGGACCCAGTTAACAGAGAGGAGCTTGGCAACAGGATTAACCAGGTAACAGAGAGGGGCTTGGCAACAGGAGTTACCCAGGCAACAGGAGTTACTGAGGCAACAGGAATTACCCAGTGAACAGAGAGGACACCGGTAACAGAGAGGATCTTGGCAACAGGAAGAATCCAGGCAATAGGGAGGACACCGGCAATAGGGAGGACACAGGCACTGGGGATGATACAGGCAATGGGAAGGGAACGGGTAATGTGAAGTATCCAGGTAACAGTGAGGGCCTAGGTGAGAGGCAGGACCCAGGCAACACAGAGGACCGAGGTATCACAGAGCATCTTGGGAATAGGAAGGACCCAGGTAACAGGGAATACCCAGGTAACAGAGAAGACCCAGGTAATAGAGAGGAGCTTGGCAAAAGGAAGGACCCAGGTAACAGGAAGAACCGAGGCAACAGGGAGTACACAGGTAACAGAGAGGAGCTTGGAAACAGGTAGTACCCAGGCAACAGAGAGGACCCATGTAACAGAGACGAACTTGGCAAAAGGAAGGACCCAGGCAACAGTACGGACTCAAGTAACAGAGAGGACCCAGGTAACAGAGAGGATCCTGGCAACAGGAAGGAGCCAGGTATTACGGAAGACCCAGGGAACAGAGAGGACCCAGGAAACAGAGGGGAACTTGGCAACAGGAGGGACACAGGCAACAGGGATAATCCAGGCAACAGATATGTCCCAGGTCACCGAGAGGATCTTGGCAACAGAGAGTACCTTGGAAACCAAAAGGACCCAGGCAACAGGGAATACCCAAGTAACAGAGAAGACCCAGGTAACAGCGATGAGCTTGGCAACAGGAATGACCCAGGTAACAGCAAGAAGCAAGGCAACGGGGAGGATCCAGGTAAAAGAGAGGAGCTTGGAAACAGGGAGTAGCCAGGCAACAGAGAGGACCCATGTAACAGAGACGACCTTGGCAGCAGGAAGGAACCAGGCAACTGGGAGGACCCAGCAAACGGGGAGGACACAGGCATTGGCGAGGATCGAGGGAAAGGAAAGGACATAGGTAATTTGGAAGGAGCCAGGTAACAGTGAGGGCCTAAGTAACAGAGATGTCCCAGGCATCAGGGAGGACCCAGGCAACTGGAAGGAACCAGGTATTGGGGAGGAACCACGCAACGGGAAAGACCTAGGTAACGTGGAAGGCGCCAGGTAACAGTGAAGGCCTAGGTAACAGGGAGAACCCAGGCAACAGAGAGGAACCACGTAACAGAGAGGAGCTTGGCAACAACAAGGACCCAGGCAACAGGTAGGAACAGGCAACACAGAGGACACAGGTAACAGAGAGTAGCTTGGCAACAGGAAGGACCCAGGCAACAGGGAGGACCCAGGCAATGAGGAGGACCCAGGCATTGGGGAGGATCCAGGCAACGGGAAGGCCCCAGGTAACTTGAAGGACCAAGGTAACAGAAGGATCTGGGTAACAGGGAGGACCCAGGAAACAGAGAGTAGATTAGCAACAGGTAGGAGCCAGGCAATGGGGAGGACTCAACTAAAAGACAGGAGACTGACAACAAGAAGGACCCAGACAACATGGAGGACCCAGGCAACAGAAGGACCAGGTAAAAGGGAGGAGCTTGGAAAAAGAAGCACCCAGGAAACAGGGAGGACGCAGGCAACAGAGAAGACCCAGGTAACAGAGAGGAGCTTCGCAACAGGGAGGATGCAGGCAAAAGGGAAGATACACAAGGGAAGCAACAGAGAGGATACAGGTATCAGAGAGGAGCTTGGCAACAGGAAGGACCAAGGCGATAGGCAGGACCTCAGCAATGGGGTGGACTCAGGCATTGGGGAGGATCCAGGCAATGGGAAGGAACCAGGTAACGTGAAGGACCCAGGTTACAGTGAGGGCCTAGGTAATAGGGAGTACCCAGGCAACAGAGAGAATCCAGGTAACAGAGAGGAGATTTGCAACAGGACGCACCCCAGCAACGGGCGGGACCCAGGCATTGTGAAGGATACAGGCAACGGGAAGGATCCAGGTAACGTGAAGGAGCCAGGTAACAGTGAGGCCCTAGGTCACAGGAAGGATCCAGGCAACATTGAGGACCCAGGCAACGGGGAGGACCCAGGAAACAGAGAGTAGATTGGCAACAGGTATGAGCCAGGCAATGGGGAGGACTCAACTAACAGACAGGAGACTGACATCAAGAAGGACCTAGACAAAATTGAAGACCCAGGCAAAGAGAGGAACCAGGTAACAGAGAGAAGCTTCGCAACAGGGAGGACGCAGCCAAAAGGGAAGACACAAGCAACAGAGAGGACCCAGGTATCAGAGAGGAGCTTGGCAACAGGAACGACCAAGGCAATAGGGAGGACCCCAGCAATGGGGTGGACTCAGGCATTGAGGAGGATCCAGGCAATCGGAAGGAACCAGGTAACGTGGAAGGAGCCAGGTTACAGTGAGGGCCTAGGTAATAGGGAGGACACAGGCAACAGAGAGAATCCAGGTAACAGAGAGGAGATTTGCAACAGGACGGACCGAAGCAACGGGGAGGACTGAGGCATTGTGAAGGATAGAGGCAACGGGAAGGATCTAGGTAACCTGGAAGGAGCCAGGTAACAGTGAGGCCCTAGGTAACAGGAAGGATCCAGGCAAAATTGAGGACCCAGGCAATGGGGATTTTCCAGGCTTTAGGGAGGATCCAGGTAACTGGAAGTGCCCAGGTTATGTGAAGGAGCCAGTTAACAGTGAGGGCCTAGGTAAAAGGAAGGACCCAGGCAACATGGAGCATCCTGGAAACGGGGAGGACACTGGTAACAGAGAGGATCTTGGCAACAGGAAGGTCCCAGGCTACAGGTAGAACCCAGGCAATGGGGAGGACACAGGTATTGGGGAGGATGCAGGCAAAGGGAAGGACCCAGGTTAGGGGAAGGAGCCAGGTAACAGTGAGGGCCTAGATAAAAGGGAAGATTATGGCAACAGAGAGGATCCACTTAACAGAGAGGAGATTTGAAACAGGAAGGAACCAGGCAACGGGAAGGAGACAGGTAACAGTGAGGGCCTAGGTAACAGAGAGGTCCCAGGAAACATGCAGGACCCAGCCAAAGGGAGGACACAGGTATTGGGGAGGAACCACACTATGTGAAGGACCCAGGTAAACTCAAGGGGCCAGGTAACAATGAGGGCCTAGGTAACAGGGAGAACCCAGGCAACAGAAAAGACCCACATAACAGAGAGGAGCTTGGCAACATCAAGGACCCAGGCAACAGGAAGGACCCAGACAACAGGGAGGACCCAGGCAGAAGCAAGGAGCTGGGCAACAGAGAAAACTGAAGTAACAGAGAGGAGCTTGGCAACAGGAGAGACCCAGGCAATAGGGAGGACCACAGCAATGCGGAGGACAGAGGCATTGGCGATTATGCAGGCAACCGGAAGGAAACAGGTAGTGTGCAGGAGACACGTCACATTGTGGGCTAGGTAAGAGTAGGAACGGAGGCAACAGACAGGACACACGTAACAGAGAGCAGCTTGGCCACATCAAGGGACCAGGCAACAGGGAGTACCCAGGTTACAGAGAATACCTACGTAACAGAGAGGAACTTTGCAACAGCAGGGACCCAGGCATCAGAGAGGAACCAGGCAACACAGCACCCAGGTAACAGAGAGGAGCTTGACAACAGGAAGGAGCCAGGCAACAGGTAGGACACAGGCAACAGAGAGGACCCAGGTAAGAGAGAGGAGCTTCATTGTGAAGGGTGCCAGTCACTGTCTGGCTTACCCTTGGCAGCTCATGTCCCCTAAGTTTAAAGTGCTGTGTTCAATCTCAGTTGTGTGTTGGAGTAGCGACCGTCCTTTGTGGGAGTGAAAACCCAGCAGCCTTTTTGTTAAGCGTGCATGCCCTATCCACTGAGCCATCCGGACGGCAGCTCAGCTCAAGGTGCCGAGTTCAATCTTTAGTTGCGGGTGGGCAGAGCCCACCATTGAACAGGCAATCCGGTTGTTATACCAGCTGAGCCATCCTGCCACTCCTTGGCAGCTCAGTGTTAGCTCTGCTCAGGCGAAGCATTCACTGCCCCATATGGGAATCAAACCGGTGTCCCTGTTGCTCAGAGCATGTGCTCTATGCCAACTCCTAACCAACTGAGCCAGGTGCCTGGACAGATGTTCACACTTTTAGATCATATTATTTTATGCTAGGGCTGGCCGAGTGGCGCAGCGGTTAAGCGCGTGATTAGGAAGCCAGTGGCCCCGGTTACATGCCACATATGAGGGCCAGGGACACAGCCCTCAAAAAGAAAAAAAAAGAGAAGAAGACTACACAGATTACTTGTTTTGTAATCTATGAATAGGCAATATTCTCTTAGGACACAGAAAGCTCTAACCAATAATAAAAAAATAGAGAAGAAGAAGAAGAAGAAGAAGAAGAAGAAGAAGAAGAAGAAGAAGAAGAAGAAGAAGAAGAAGAAGAAGAAGAAGAAGAAGAAGAAGAAGAAGAAGAACAAGAAGAAGAACAAGAACAAGAACAAGAACAAGAAGAAGAACAAGAAGAAGAACAAGAACAAGAACAAGAAGAACAAGAAAAACAAGAAGAAGAACGAGAACAAGGAGGAGGAGGAAGAGGAGGAAGAGGAGGCGGAGGAGGAGGAGGAGGAGGAGGAGGAGAAGAAAAATTGAATTTCAAAATTTTAACAACTTAATCCATCAAATACACCATTAAGAAAATACAGAGCAGTACTGTTCAAGTGTCTTGCTTGGTTAGGAGCTCGCTCTGAGCAACAGGATGGCCTGTTTGATGCCCATGTGTGCCAGTGGCACTGCACCCGAGGTGAGGTGCCACTGAGCTGTCAACAGGTGGCAGGATGGTTCAGCTGGTGAGAGCACGTGCTCCTAACAACAAGTTTGCATCTTGGAGATGGAGGGCTATGCCCACCCGAAGCTAAGTACTGAACTTGGCACCTTGAATTGAGCTGCTGCTGCCGGGTGTCTCAGGATAGAGCACACATTCTTAACCACAAGGCTGCCAGTTTGACTCCCGCATGAGATGGTGGCTATGCCTTGTATATGAAACTTAGAAGCATAAATACGAAATTGTATTCTTAACATATTATAATATAAGGGTTTCACCCTAAGAAAGCTGAAAGAGTCATTAAAGATTGATCCTTGAATTTCAGCTATACTCTTCCCTGATTTTTCCCCAAGGTTTCATATAGTTTCTTTAAGTAAATTATTTCACTTGATGTATTTTTGTCAGAATTTTTAATGATTTCTAAGTTTAAAAATTGTATTATGTCTATATGATCTATGCTTCCTGGTGTTGGTAGATTCCATGCAGTTTTATAAGGACAAAAATAAGATGAAATACTCAAATATTGGCAAAATCGTCAGACAGACAAATGTTGTGACACTGCCAACAATGAACTGTCAATAGTAGTGTTGTATTCATGAACTGATTAACTTAATCCAAACCCACCTTTTGAAAGACAATTGAAGGATTTAAGTGACAAATTGAAGGTGGGTTGCAACAACAGGGTATGAAAATCAAGGATAAGCTGTCATAATACCGTACAGTAGTCACAAGTGAATGCAGTACCAAGGCAAAGAATGGAAAGGTACATCTTCCTGGGCATTGTAGATTGAAGAAATGGATGAAATCATGAGGCAAAATGAACCCAGAGCTGCCCACAAGCAACCTGAGATTTCAGACACCTGGGCCCTGTACTTGAGCTTGGGTGCCCTTTGCTCTAGGCCACAAGGCCTCTGTGCACATGCACTGTGACATCAACTCTGAGACATGCACCATTGCTTGGTTACAGCCATTGTGAGCTGAGAGATTCTAAACTGCCTCACTGCCCTGCTGGGATATTGTGGGGAGAGTAATTAGCTACTCAAGAGTCTACTGTTGTTGGGCACAGGAGACTGAATTACTAGTGAGTGCTGAGGGTATTCCCAAGCCTTTAGGCTCAGCCATGAAGAAGATTTTTGACTAAGGCTAGGTCTAGGTTTAGGGTTAGTGTTGGGCCTATGTCTAGCATTATGTCTAGGGCTTGGGCTAGGTGTATGGATAGTGCTAGGGTCAGGCCTCTGGCTAGGGCTAGGACTAGGGCTAGGGCTCGGTTTAGGGCTAGGGCTAAGGTTAGGGATAGGACAGGGCTAGGGCTAGGACTAGGGCTAGGGTTAGGGTTAGGTCTACGGTTAGGTCTATGGTAGTGTTAGGTTTAGGGTTAGGGTTAGGTTTAGGTTTAGGGCTAGGGCTAGGGCTAGGGTTAGGTATAGGGCTTGGGTTATGCATAGGGCTAAGGCTAGGGGTAGGGCTATGGTTAGGGTTAGCGCTAGGGCTAGTGCTAGGGTGAGGAGTAGGGCTAGGTTTAGTGTTAGTTTTAGAGTGAGGGTTAGAGATAGATTTAGGGTTAGGGCTCGTGCTAGGTCTACGTCTCGGCCTAGGGTTAGTGTTAGGGATAAGGCTAGGGCTAGGTTTAGGCCTACAGCTAGGATTAGGGTTATGGTTAGATATAGGTTTAGGGTTAGGGCTAGGGCTAGGGCTAGCTTTAGGTGTAGGGCCAGGGTTAGGCCTAGGACTAGGGTTTGGGCTAGGAATAGGGCTAGGGTTATATGTCTAGGACTAGGGTTAGTGTTAGAGTTAGGGTTAATGTTAGGTTTAGAGCTAGGTCTAGGGATAAAGTTACGGTTAAGGCTAAGGTTAGGTCTAGGGCTAGGGCTATTTCTAGGGCTAGGTTTAGCATTAGGGCTAAGGCTAGGTTTAGGGCTAGGGCTAGGATTATTTTTAGGGTTAAGGTTAGGGTTAGAGTTAGGTTTAGGGCTAGGGCTAGGGTTACGAATAGGGCTAGAGCTAGGGTTAAGGCTAGTTTTAGTTCTAGGCCTAGGGTTAGGGTTAAGGTTAAGGCTAGGGTAAGGGCTAGTGTAAAGGTTTGGAATAGGGCTAGGGCTAGGTTTCGGGCTAAGGCTAGGTTTAATGTTAGGGTTACGGTTAGTGTTATGTTTAGGGTTAGGGCTGGGGCTAGTGTTAGGTTTAGGGTTAGGTTTACGGTTAGGGTTAGGGCTAGGGCTAGTGTTAGCGCTCAGTCTAGGCCTAAGTTTAGCGCTAGGGCTAGGTTTATGGTTAGGGTTAGTGTTATGGTCAGGGCTAGGGCTAGGTTTAGTGTTAAGCCCAGTGGTAGGGTTCGTATAAGGGCTAGGGCTAGGTCTACGTCTAGGATTAGGGTTAGGGCTAGGGCTAGGGCTAGGGTTAGGTCTAGGGTTTGGGTTAGTGCTAGGGTTAGGATTAAGGTTAGGGTTCATGCTATGGTTATGGTCATGGTTATGGTTACGGCTAGGTTAGTGATAGGCTAGGGCAAGGGCTAGGGTTCGGGCTAGTGCTAGGACTAGGCTTAGGGGTAGGGTTAGGGGTAGGCTTATGGCTTGGGCTAGAGCTAGGGTTAGGGTTAGGGCTAGGGTTAGGCTTAGGTCTACGGCTAGTGCTAGGGCTAGGGTAAGGGCTATGGCTGGAGTTAGGGCTACGTTTAGGGCTAGGGCTAATAATAGGATTATGGCTAAGCCTAGGGCTATGCTTAGGGTTAGGACTAGGACTAGGGTTAGGTTTAGCGTTAGTGTTATGGCTAGGGCTAGGGCTATCATTATGGCGACTGCCAGTGCTCGGGTTAGTGCTAGGGCTAGGCCTAAGTCTTCCATTAGGGTTAGGTTTAGGGTTAGGGTTAACGTTGGTTTGGGGAAAGGCTTAGGCCTGGGGCTAGGTCTATGGCTAGGTTTAGGGCTAGGGCTCAGGTTAGGGCTAGGGCGAGGACTAGGGCTAAGGCTAGGGCTAGGGTTACGCTTAGTGCTAGGTCTAGGGCAAGGGTTAGTGCTAGGGCTAGGGGTAGGGTTTAGGGCTATGGCTAGGGTTAGGGTTAGGGTTAGCGTTAAGGCTAATGCTAGGACTAGGGCTAGGGTTAATGTTAGGGCTAGGTCTAGGACTAGGGTTAGTGCTAGGGCTAAGTTGATCGTCAGCTTTAGGGTTAGCATTATGATTAGGTTTAGGGTTACGGTTAGGTCTAGGGCTAGGGTTAGGTCTTGGGCTAGGTTTAAGCCTAGGGCTAGTGCTAGGGCTAGGTTTAGGGATAGGGTTAGTGTTAGGTTTTGATCTAGGGATAAGGATAGGGTTAGGGCTAGGGGTAGGTTTAGGGCTAGGGCTGGGGCTAAGGCTAAGTCTAGCATTAGGATTCGGGCTAGGGCTAGTGCTATAATTAGGGCTAGGGCTAGGTTTAGTGTCAGGACTAGGTTTAGGATTAAGTCTAGGGCTTGGACTAGGGCTAGGTTTAGGGTTAGGTCTAGGGCAAGTGTTAGGGCTAGTGCTAGGGTTAAGACTAGTGCTAGGTTTAGTGTTAGGGTTACGGTGAGGGTTAGAGATAGGTTTAGGTTTAGGGTTAGGGTTATGGCTAGGATGACATTTAGGGTTACAGTTAGGGTTAGGGTTAGGGCTAGGTCTAGTGTTAGGGTTGGTGCTGGGGCTATGGCTATCATTAGGGCTACGGCTACGGCTAGATTTAGAGCTAGTGTGAGGGTCACGATTCTGGCTAGGGCTAGGGCTAGGGTTAGGGCTATGGCTAAGGTTAGGGATAGGACAGTGCTAGGGCTAGGACTAGGCCTAGGGTTAGGGTCAGGGCTACCGTTAGGGCTATGGTAGTGTTACGTTTAGGGTTAGGGATAGGTTTAGGTTTAGGGCTAGGACTAGGGCGAGCGTTAGGTATAGGGCTAGGGTTATGGATAGGGCTAAGGCTAGGGATAGGGCTATGGTCAGGGTTAGGGTTAGGGCTAGGGTTAGGACTAGGGCTAGGTTTAGTGTTAGGTTTAGGGTGAGGGTTAGAAATAGGTTTAGGGTTAGAGTTAGGTTCATGGTTAGGGTGAGTTTAGGGTTAGGGTTAGGGTTAGGGCTAGGCTAAGGGCTGGGCTAGTGTTACTGTTAGGGCTAGGAGTAGGGCTCCGATTAGGGATAGGGCTAGGGCTAGTACTACGACTAGGGCTAGGGATAGGACTCGGTTCAGGTTTATGGCTGGGGCTAGGATTAGGTTTAGGGCTAGGGTTAGGGTTAGGGCTAGGTTTAGTTTTGGGGTTAGTGTTAGGGTTAGTGCAAGAGCTAGAGTTTGGTTTAGTGCTAGGTTTAGGGCTAGGGCTAGGTTGATGGCCAGGGCTATGTTTAGGGCTACGATTAGGGCTAGGTTAGTGTGAGGTCTAGGGCTAGGGCTAGGGCTAGGTTTAGGTCTAGGGCTAGGTTTTCGTTTATGTTTATGTTTAGGGTTAGCGTTAGTGTTAGGGCTAGGGTTAGGGTAGTGTTACGGTTAGGCTTAGGCTTAGGACTCTGGTTAGTGTTAGGTTTAGGTTTAGGTTTAGGTTTAGGTTTAGGTTTAGGGATAATGTTTAGGGTTAGGATTTCGGTTAGGGTTAGGTTTAGGGTTAAGTTTAAAGTCAAGGTGTAACGTTTGTTAACCGTAGGGATGGGGTTAAACTCAATGAGTCCCCTACATCTAGAGTGTGAGCTCCATTCCTAAGTCACATGCTTCGCCCGTCTCACCTTGTTACTGTAGTGAATTGAATTTAAGATGTTTTTTGTTGTTGTTGTTTGTTTGTTTGTTTCTTATGTTCATTCATTCAGTTTCAAATTCCACATATGAGTGAGATCATGTGGTATTTGTCTTTCTCTGACTGACTTCTTTCAATCAACATAATAGTCTCTAGGGCCATCCATATCGTTGCAAATAGTACAATTTCATTCTTCTTTATAGCGGAGTTATACTCCATTGTATAAATGTACCACAGTTTCTTAAGCCAGTCATCTACTGATGGGCATTTCGGTTGTTTCCAAGTCTTGGCTATTGTAAATAGCGCTGCAATAAACATAGGGGTGCATATACTTTTTTGAATTAGCGTCTGGGATTCCTCTGGGTAGATTCCCAAGAGTGGAAATACTGGGTCAGAATTTAAGATGCTTTTAATGCTACTTTGATTACTGTCAAGAAAGTGAAAAATAATGCTGCCAATCAAATCATGGCACATCAAAAACTGGAGGATGCATCCTGATTTCATACACATTGTATTTGAAACAAGGAGCATCTCAGGATCCTAGAACATGGTACTTCAGGGACCCAAAGAAACTGGAGTCCGCCAACCTTGGAGTGACTGATGGTTCACGTGTTTTGCAACATTCTTGCCCTCCAATATCATTTTAAGCAGAAATATATCTTTGTCTTTAGTTCCAATCTTCTAATATTGGATCATGTGTTATACAAAACATCAATGTTTAATGGGTTGATTTTATATATATATATATATATATATATATATATATATATATATATATATATCATTATATATATATATCATTATATATCATCATATACAATGACAACCCATGATATCTATATCTATATCTATATCTATATCTATATCTATATCTATATCTATATCTATATCTATATCTATATCTATATCTGTATCTATATCTATATTGCATAAGCTCATATCATCCTGGGGAATAATCACCAGTTGTTTCCACATGTATTACCTGTAACCAATATTAAACTTAGAAACTAGAAGGCTGTAGTTATTAGAAAAGCCATAAGATTCTGGAAATATTTGCAATAATCCACAATCCTTTGCCTAGAACTCAAAACCTAAAAGTTCTAAAAACCAAGTTTTTTTCCCCTCCTTACTTAATTTAGCAGAAAAATCATACCTGAACTGATTTGAGACATTTTGAAACTTAAAACAAAACAGGATTATTTATATTCTTAAGTATAGGATGCTATTGTCAACCTTACAGGGAGTGTTATCTAACATTTGGCATATGTTCCATGTTCTCTTCCTAAAATCTGAGAAGTTATGAATTTCAAAATGCACTTGGTCCAAAGTTGCGGAATTTGTGGAAATGGACAATTCAAGATGCCAGCCATCCCAGCGAAGAAAGATTATAGTCGAAAGTCAAATTAGGTTTCCCCTCAGCTTTTGTTACACCCATTATCGAGGCTTGATAACACATATAATTTCTGTATTTAGCTTGACTCATTTGCGTGACCACGTGGCAGTATAGTTGGACACTTGCTGAACAGGGATAGACCTACGCTGAGGTATAGGGCTAGGGTTAAGGTAAGGGTTAGGCTTAGGGTTCGGGTTAGTGTTAGGGTTTGTGTTAGGGCTAGAGTTAGCGTTAGGGTTAGGGTTAGGGTTAGGGCTAGGCGTCGGGTTATGTTTAGGGCAAGGTCTAGGGCTAGGGTTAGGGCGAGGGTTAGTGTTACGATTAGGGTTACGGTTATGGTTAGTGCTAGGGTTAGGGTTAGGGCTTGAGCTATGGCTAGGCATAGGGTTAGGCTTAGTGCTAGGGCTAGGGTTAGGGTAAGGGCTTCGGCTCGGGCTAGGTTTAGGGCTACATCTCGGGTTAGGGTTAGGGTTAGGGTTAGGGCTAGGGCTAGGACTAGGTCTAGGGTTAGGTTTAGAGCTAGGGCTAGGACTAGGGTTAAGTCTAGGTTTTGGGTTAGGGCTAGGGTTAGGATTAGGGTTAGGGTTCAGGCTATGGGTATGGTTATGGTTAGGGAATGGCTAGGGCTAGGGCTAGGGTTAGGGCTAGGATTAGGGCTAGGTTTAGTGTTAGGGCTAGTGTGAGCGCTAGGGCTAGGCTTTGGGCTTGGGCTAGGTTTAAGGTTAAGGAGGGCAACAGTTGGTTAATTGGGCAAGGGGATCAGCCAAGTTTTGTGCTTTAACCTTCATTGTGGTGGGAGCCAGTCGCCGTCTGGCTTCCCCTTGGCAGCTCATGTCCCCTAAGCTTAAAGTGCTCTGTTCAATCTCAGTTGCGGGTTGGAGTAGCGACCGTCCTTTGTGGGAGTGAAAACCCAGCAGCCTTTTTGTTAAGCGTGCATGCCCTATCCACTGAGCCCTCCGGACGGCAGCTCAGCTCTAGGTGCCGAGTTCAATTTTTAGTTGCGGGTGGGCGGAGCCCACCATTGAACAGGCAATCCGGTTGTTATACCAGCTGAGCCATCCTGCCACTCCTTGGCAGCTCAATGTTAGCTCTGCTCAGGCGAAGCATTCACTGCCGCATATGGGAATCAAACCGGTGTCCCTGTTGCTCAGAGCACGTGCTCTATGCCAACTCCTAACCAAC
This sequence comes from Aselliscus stoliczkanus, assembly GCA_033961575.1. Taxonomy (NCBI): domain Eukaryota; kingdom Metazoa; phylum Chordata; class Mammalia; order Chiroptera; family Hipposideridae; genus Aselliscus; species Aselliscus stoliczkanus. The sequence goes on along the minus strand of JAWWOG010000020.1, from coordinate 25,214 downwards.
TGAGCCAGGTGCCTGGACAGATGTTCACACTTTTAGATCATAATTTTTTATGCTAGGGCTGGCCGAGTGGCGCAGCGGTTAAGCGCGTGATTAGGAAACCAGTGGCCCCGGTTACATGCCACATATGAGGGCCAGGGACACAGCCCTCAAAAAGAAAAAAAAAAGAGAAGAAGACTACACAGATTACTTGTTTTGTAATCTATGAATAGGCAATATTCTCTTAGGACACAGAAAGCTCTAACCAGTAATAAAAAAATAGAGAAGGAGAAGAAGAAGAAGAAGAAGAAGAAGAAGAAGAAGAAGAAGAAGAAGAAGAAGAAGAAGAAGAAGAAGAAGAAGAAGAAGAAGAAGAAGAAGAAGAAGAAGAAGAAGAAGAAGGAGAAGAAGAAGAAGAAGAAGAAGAAGAAGAAGAAGAAGAAGAAGAAGAAGAAGAAGAAGAAGAAGAAGAAGAAGAAGAAGAAGAAGAAGAAGAACAAGAACAAGAACAAGAACAAGAAGAAGAAGAAGAAGAAGAAGAAGAAGAAGAAGAAGAAGAAGAAGAAGAAGAAGAAGAAGAAGAAGAACAAGAACAAGAACAAGAAGAACAAGAAGAAGAAGAACAAGAAAAAGAACAAGAAGAACAAGAAGAACAAGAAGAAGAACAAGAACGAGAACAAGAAGGAGGAGGAGGAGGAGGAGGAGGAGGAGGAGGAGAAAAATTGAATTTCAAAATTTTAACAACTTAATCCATCAAATACACCATTAAGAAAATACAGAGCAGTACTGTTCAAGTGTCTCGCTTGGTTAGGAGCTCGCTCTGAGCAACAGGATGGCCTGTTTGATGCCCATGTGGGCCAGTGGCACTGCACCCGAGGTGAGCTGCCACTGAGCTGCCAACAGGTGGCAGGATGGTTCAGCTGGTGAGAGCTCGTGCTCCTAACAACAAGTTTGCCTGTTGGAGATGGAGGGCTATGCCCACCCGAAGCTAAGTACTGAACTTGGCACCTTGAATTGAGCTGCTGCTGCCCGGGTGTCTCAGGATAGAGCACACATTCTTAACAACAAGGCTGCCAGTTTGACTCCCGCATGAGAGGGTGGCTATGCCTTGTACATGAAACTTAGAAGCATAAATATGAAATTGTATTCTTAACATATTATAATATAAGGGTTTCACCTAAGAAAGCTGAAAGAGTCATTAAAGATTGATCCTTGAATTTCAGCTATACTCTTCCCTGATTTTTCCCCAAGGTTTCATATAGTTTCTTTAAGTCAATTATTTCACTTGATGTATTTTTGTCAGAATTTTTAATGATTTCTAAGTTTAAAAATTGTATTATGTCAATATGATCTATGCTTCCTGGTGTTGGTAGATTCCATGCAGTTTTATAAGGACAAAAATAAGATGAAATACTCAAATATTGGCAAAATCGTCAGACAGACAAATGCTGTGACATTGACAACAATGAACTGTCAATAGTAGTGTTGTATTCATGAACTGATTAGCTTAATCCAAACCCACCTTTTGAAAGACAATTGAAGGATTTAAGTGACAAATTGAAGGTGGGTTGCAACAACAGGGTATGAAAATCAAGGATAAGCTGTCATAATACCGTACAGTAGTCACAAGTGAATGCAGTACCAAGGCAAAGAATGGAAAGGTACATCTTCCTGGGCATTGTAGATTGAAGAAATGGATGAAATCATGAGGCAAAATGAACCCAGAGCTGTCCACAAGCAACCTGAGATTTCAGACACCTGGGCCCTGTACTTGAGCTTGGGTGCCCTTGCTCTAGGCCACAAGGCCTCTGTGCACATGCACTGTGACATCACCTCTGAGACATGCACCATTGCTTGGTTACAGCCATTGAGCTGAGAGATTCTAAACTGCCTCACTGCCCTTCTGGGATATTGTGGGGAGAGTAATTAGCTACTCAAGAGTCTACTGTTGTTGGGCACAGGAGACTGAATTACTAGTGAGTGCTGAGGGTATTCCCAAGCCTTTAGGCTCAGCCATGAAGAAGATTTTTGACTAGGGCTAGGTCTAGGTTTAGGGTTAGTGTTGGGCCTATGTCTAGCATTATGCCTAGGGCTTGGGCTAGGTTTATGGATAGTGCTAGGGTCAGGGCTCTGGCTAGGGGTAGGACTAGGACTAGGGCTAGGTTTAGGGCTAGGGCTAAGTTTAGGGATAGGACAGGGCTAGGGCTAGTACTAGGGCCAAGGTTAGGGTTAGGTCTACGGTTAGGTATATGGTAGTTTTAGGTTTAGGGTTAGGGTTAGGTTTAGGTTTAGGGCTAGGGCTCGGGCTAGGGTTAGGTATAGGGCTTGGGTTATGCATAGGGCTAAGGCTAGGGGTAGGGCTATGGTTAGGGTTAGCGCTAGGGCTAGTGCTAGGGTGAGGAGTAGGGCTAGGTTTAGTGTTAGTTTTAGAGTGAGGGTTAGAGATAGATTTAGGGTTAGGGCTCGTGCTAGGTCTACGTCTCGGCCTAGGGTTAGTGTTAGGGATAAGGCTAGGGCTAGGTTTAGGCCTACGGCTAGGATTAGGGTTATGGTTAGATATAGGTTTAGGGTTAGGGCTAGGGCTAGGGCTAGCTTTAAGGGTAGGGCCAGGGTTAGGCCTAGGACTAGGGTTTGGGCTAGGAATAGGGCTAGGGTTATATGTCTAGGACTAGGGTTAGTGTTAGAGTTAGCGTTAATGTTAGGTTTAGAGCTAGGTCTAGGGATAAGGTTAGGGTTAAGGCTAATGTTAGGTTTAGGGCTAGGGCTATTTCTAGGGCTAGGTTTAGCATTAGGGCTAAGGCTAGGTTTAGGGCTAGGGCTAGGATTATTTTTAGGGTTAAGGTTAGTGTTAGAGTTAGGTTTAGGGCTAGGGCTAGGGTTAGGAATAGGGCTAGGGCTAGGGTTAAGACTAGTTTTAGGTCTAGGCCTAGGGTTAGGGTTAAGGCTAGGGCTAGGGCAAGGGCTAGTGTTAAGGTTTGGGCTAGGGCTAGGGCTAGGTTTCAGGCTATGGCTAGGTTTAGGGTTAGGGTTAGCATAAAGGCTAATGCTAGGGATAGGGCTAGGGTTAATGTTAGGGCTAGGTCTAGGACTAGGGTTAGTGCTAGGGCTAAGTTGATCATCAGGTTTAGGGTTAGCATTATGATTAGGTTTAGGGTTACGGTTAGGTCTAGGGCTAGGGTTTGGTCTTGGGCTAGGTTTAAGCCTAGGGCTATTTTTAGGGCTAGGTTTAGGGATAGGGTTAGTGTTAGGTTTTGGGCTAGGGATAGGGATAGGGATAGGGTTAGGGCTAGGGGTAGGTTTAGGGCTAGGGCTAGGGCTAAGGCTAAGTCTAGCATTAGGATTCGGGCTAGGGTAGTGCTATAATGAGGGCTAGGGCTAGGTTTAGTGTCAGGACTAGGTTTAGGATTAAGTCTAGGGCTTGGACTAGGGCTAGGTTTAGGGTTAGGTCTAGGGCAAGTGTTAGGGTTAGTGCTAGGGTTAGGACTAGTGCTAGGTTTAGTGTTAGAGTTACAGTGAAGGTTAGAGATAAGTTTAAGTTTAGGGTTAGGGTTATGGCTAGGATGACATTTAGGGTTAGGGTTAGGGTTAGGGTTAGGGTTAGGGCTATGTCTAGTGTTAGGATTAGTACTGGGGCTATGGCTATCATTAGGGCTACGGCTACGGCTAGGTTTAGAGCTAGTGCGAGGGTCAGAATTCCGGCTAGGTCTAGGACTAGGTTTAGGGCTATGGCTAAGGTTAGCGATAGGACAGGGCTAGGGCTAGGACTAGGCCTAGGGTTAGGGTCAGGGCTACCGTTAGGGATATGGTAGTGTTAGGTTTAGGGTTAGGGATAGGTTTAGGTTTAGGGCTAGGACTAGGGCGAGGCTTAGGTATAGGGCTAGGGTTATGGATAGGGCTAAGGCTAGGGATAGGGCTATGGTTAGGGTTAGGGTTAGGGCTAGTGCTAGGGTTAGGACTAGGGCAAGGTTTAGTGTTAGGTTTAGGGTGAGGGTTAGAGATAGGTTTAGGTTTAGGGTTAGGTTTATGGCTAGGGTGAGTTGAGGGTTAGGGTTAGGGTTAGGGCTATGGTTAGGGCTGGGCTAGTGTTAGTGTTAGGGCTAGGTGTAGGACTCCGATTAGGGTAGGGCTAGGGCTAGTACTACAGCTAGGGCTAGGAATAGGACTCAGTTTAGGGTTATGGCTAGGGCTATGATTATTTTTAGGGCTAGGGTTAGGGTTAGGGCTAGGTTTAGTGTTGGGTTTAGTGTTAGGGTTAGTGCAAGTGCTAGAGTTTGGTTTAGTGCTAGGTTTAGGGCTAGGGCTAGGGTGATGGCCAGGGCTATGTTTAGGGCAACCTGGGCAACACAGAAAACTCAGGTAACAGAGAGGAGCTTGGTAACAGTGAGGACTCAAGCAACACAGAGGACACAGGTAACAGACAGGAGATTGGCAACAGGAAGGACCCAGGCAAAAGGGAGAACCTAGCCAACAGAAAACCCTCAGCTAACAGAGAGGAACTTCGCAACAGAAAGGACCCAGGTAAGAGGGATGACACAGGCAGCAGAGAACACCAAGGTAACAGAGAGGAGGTAGGCAACAGGGTGGACTCAGGCAGAAGCGACGACCTGGGCAACAGAGAAAGCTCAGGTATCAGAGAGGAGCTGGCAACAGGAAGGTCCCAGGCAACAGGTAGGACTCAGGCAACAGAGAGGACCCAGGTCACAGAGAGGAGCTTGGCAACAGAAGAGACAGGCAATAGGGAGGACTTCGACATGGGGAGGACAGAGGCATTGGCGATTATGCAGGCAACGGGAAGGAAACAGGTAATGTGAAGGAGACACGTCAAATTGAGGCGTAGGTAACAGTAGGAACGGAGGCAACAGAGTGGACACTCGTAAGAGAGAGCAGCTTGGCCACAGCAAGGGCACAGGCTTCAGGGAGTACCCAGGCGAAGGTGTAGTCCGTCGTAACAGAAAGGAGCTTGGCAACAGCAGGGACCCAGGCAACAGAGAGGAACCAGGCAACACAGGACCCAGGTAACAGTGAGGAGCTTAACAACAGGAAAGACCCAGGAAACAGGGACGACCCAGGCAACAGAGAGGACCCAGGGAACAGAGAGGACCCAGGTCACAGAGAGGAACATCGCAACAGGAAGGACCCAGGCAACAGGGTAATCCAGGCAACAGAGTGGTCCCAGGCCACCGAGAGGATCTTGGCAACAGAGAGTACCTTGGAAACAGGAAGGACCCAGGTAACGAGGAGGACCCATGCAACAGAGATGACCCAGGTAACAGAGAGTAGCTTGGCATCAGGAAGGACCCACGCAACAGAGAGTAGCTTGGCATCAGGAAGGACCCACTTAACAGGAAGAACTCAGGCAACAGGGAGGACCCAGGTTACAGAGAGGAGCTTGGCAACAGGCAGTACCCAGGCAACAGGGAGGACCCAAGTAACAGAAAGGACCCAGGAAACAAATAGGAGCTTGGCAACAGGAAGAACCCAGGCAAAAGGGAGACATAGGCAACAGAGAAGTGTGAGGTAACAGAGAGGAGCTTGGCAACAGGAAGGACCCAGGCAATAGGGAGGACCACGGCAATAGGGAGGACCCAGGCATTGGAGATGATACAGGCAACCGGACGGAACCGGGTAATGTGGAAGGAGCCAGGTAACAGTGAGGGCCTAGGTGAGAGAGAGGACCCAGGCAACACAAAGGACCGAGGTAACAGAGACCATCTTGAGAATAGGAAGGACCCAGGTAACAGGGAATACACAGGTAACAGAAAAGACCCAGGTAACAGAGAGGAGCTTGGCAACAGGAATGACCCAGGTACCATGAAGAACCGAGGCAATGGGGAGGACACAGGTATCAGAGAGGAGCTTTGAAACAGGGAGTACCCAGGCAACAGGAAGACCCATGTAACAGAGACGACCTTGGCAACAGGAAGGTCCCAGGACTCAGGGAGGTCCCAGCAAACGGGGAGGACCCAGGCATTGGGGAGGATCAAGGGAAAGGAAAGCACCCAGGTAACTTGAAGGAGCTAGGTAACAGTGAGGGCATAAGAAACAGAGATGTCCCAGGCATCAGGGAGAACCAAGGCAATGGGGAGGACCCAGTTATTGGGGAGGAACCACGCACCGGGAAGGACCCAGGTAATGTGAAGGGGCCAGGTAATAGTGAGGGCCTAGGTAACAGGGAGGATCCAGGCAACAGAGAGGATCCAAGTAACAGAGAGTAGCTTAGCAACAGGAAGGACCCAGGCAACAGGGAGGACCCAGGCAAGGCGGAGGACCCAGGTATTTCGGAGGATCCAGGCAACAGGAAGGGCCCGGGTAACTTGAAGGACCAAGGTACCAGAAGGACCCAGGCAACAGGGAGGACCCAGGAAACAGTGTAGATTGGCAAGAGGTAGGAACCAGGCAATAGGGAGAACTCAACTAACAGGAGACTGACAACAAGAAGGACGCAGACAACATGGAGGACCCAGGAAACAGATAGGAACCAGGTAACAGGGAGGAGCTTGGCAAAAGGAAGACACCAGGAAACAGGGACGACACAGGCCACAGAGAGGACCCAGGTTACAGACAGGAGCTACGCAACAGGGAGGACCTTGAGCAAAAGGGAGGACACAAGCAACAGAGAGGACACAGGTAACAGACAGGAGATTGGCAACAGGAAGGACCCAGGCAAAGGGAGAACCTAGCCAACAGAAAACCCTCAGCTAACAGAGAGGAACTTCGCAACAGGAAGGAACCAGGTAAGAGGGATGACACAGGCAAAGAAGACCAAGGTAACAGGGAGGAGGGAGTCAACCTGGCGGACCCAGGCAGAAGCGAGGACCGGGGCAACAGAGACCCCTCAGGTAACAACGAGGAGCTTGGCAACAGGAAGGACCCAGGCAATATGGAGGACTCCGGACTGGGGAGGACAGAGGCATTGGCGATTATGCAGGCAAGGGGACGGAACCAGGTAATGTGAGGGCGACACGTCACATTGAGGCGTAGGTAACAGTAGGAAGGGAGGCAGCAGAGAGGACACAGGTAACAGAGAGCATCTTGGCCACAGCAAGAGCCCAGGCAACACGGAGTACCCAGGCTGCGGGGAAGTCCGACGTAACAGAGAGGAGCTTGGCAGCAGCAGGTACCCAGGCAATAGAGAAGAACCAGGCAACACAGGACACAGGTAACAGACAGGAGCTTGACAACTGGAAGGACCCAGGCAACAGGAAAGACCAAGGGAACAGAGAGGACCCAGGTATTTGGGTGGATCCAGGCAACGGGAAGATCCTGGGTAACTTGAAGGACCAATGTAAGAGAAGGACCCAGGCAACAGAGAGGATCCATGTAACAGAGAGTAGCTTGGCAACAGGTGGACCCAGGCAACAGGGAGGACCCAAGTAACAGAGAGGACCCAGGAAACCAAGAGGAGGTTGGCAACAGGAAGGACCCAGGCAATAGGGAGGACCACGGCAATAGGGAGGACCCAGGCATTGGGGATGATACAGGAAAAGCGAAGGAAACGGGTAATGTGAAGGAGCCAGGTAACAGTGCGGGCCTAGGTGAGAGGGAAGACCCAGGCAACAAAAAGGACCAAGGTAACAGAGACCATCTTGGGAAGAGGAAGGACCCAGGTAACAGGGAATACACAGGTAACAGAAAAGACCAAGGTAACAGAGAGGAGCTTGGGAACAGGAATGACCCAGGTAACAGGAAGAACCCAGGCAATGGGGAGGTCCCAGGTATCAGAGAAGAGGTTGGAAACAGGGAGTACCCAGGAAAAAGGGAGGACCCATGTAACAGAGACGACCTTGGCAACAGGAATGTCCCAGGCAACAGGGAGGACCCAGGCAAGGGGGATGACCCAGGTATTTGGGAGGATCCAGGCAACAAGAAGGTCCCGGGTAACTTGAAGGACTAAGGTAACAGAAGGACCCAGGCAACAGGGAGGACCCAGGAAACAGAGATTAGATTGGCAAGAGGTAGGAACCAGGCAATGGGGACGACTCAACTAACAGACAGGAGACTGACAACAGGAAGGACGCAGACAACATAGAGGACCCAGGGAGCAGATAGGAACCAGGTAACAGGGAGGGGCTTGGCAAAGGAGGCCACCAGGAAACAGGGACGACACAGGCCACAGAGAGGACCCAGGTAACAGAGAGGAGCTTGGCAACAGGATGGACACAGGCAACAGGGAGGACCCAGGAAACAGAGAGGAGCTTGGCAACAGTGAGGACTCAGGCAACAGAGAGGATACAGGTAACAGACAGGAGATTGGCAACAGGAAGGACCCAGGCAACAGGGAGGACCCAAGCAACAGAGAGCACCCAGGTAACAGAGAGGAGCTTGGCAACAGGACGGACCCAGGCAACAGGGACGACCCAGGAAACAGAGAGGAGCTTGGCAAAGGTGAGGACTCAGGCAACAGAGAGGACACAGCTAACAGACAGGAGATTGGCAACAGGAAGGACCCAGGCAAAGGGAGAATCTAGCCAACAGAGAACTCTCAGCTAACAGAGAGGAACTTCGCAACAGGAAGGACCCAGGTAAGAGCCATTACACAGGCAACAGAGAACACCAAGGTAACATAGAGGAGGTACGCAACAGGGAGGACCCAGGCAGAAGCGAGGAACTGGGCATCAGAGAAAACTCAGGTAACACAGAGGTGCTTGGCAGCAGCAGGAAGGAACCAGGCAACAGGTAGGACTCAGGCAAGAGAGGACCCAGGTCACAGAGAGGAGCTTGGCAACAGGAGAGACCAGGCAATAGGGAGGACTTCGGCATGGGGAGGATAGAGGCATTGGCGATTATGCAGGCAACAGGAAGGAAACAGGTAATGTGAAAGAGACACGTCAAATTGAGGGCATAGGTATCAGTAGGAAGGGAGGCAACAGAGAGGACACAAGTAACAGAGAGCAGCTTGGCCACAGCAGTGTCCCAGGGAACAGGGAGTACCCAGGCAACGGGGAAGTCCGGCGTAACAGAAAGGAGATTGGCTACAGCAGGTACCCAGGATACAGAGAGGAACCAGGCAACACAGGACCCAGGTAACAGAGAGGATCTTGACAACAGGAAGGAGGACCCAGGCAACAGTGACGACCCAGGCAACATAGAGGACCAAGGGATGAGAGAGGAGCTTGGCCACAGGAAGGAACCAGGTATTAGGGAGGATCCCGGGAAAGAGAGGACCCAGGTCACAGAGAGGAACTTGGCAACAGGAAGGACCCAGGCAACAGGGTAATCCAGGCAACAGAGAGGTCCCAGGTCACCGAGAGGATCTTGGCAACAGAGAGTACCTTTGAAACAGGAAGTACCCAGGAAACAGGGAGGACCTAGGCAACAGAGGGGACCCAGGTAACAGAGAGGAGCGAGGCAACAGGAAGTACCCAGGTAACGGGGAGGACACATGCAACAGAGATGACCCAGGTAACAGAGAGTGGCTTGGCATCAGGAAGGACCCAGGTAACAGTTAGAACTCAGGCAACAGGGATGACCCAGGTTACAGGGAGGAGCTTGGCAACAGGCAGGACCCAGGCAACAGGGAGGACCCAAGTAAGAGAAAAGCCCCATGAAACAAAGAGGAGGTTGGCAACAGGAAGGACCCAGGCAACGGTGAGTGCCAAGGTAACAGAGAGGAGCTTGGCAACAGGGAGGACCCAGGCAAAAGGGGAGACATAGGCAACAGAGAAGTCTGAGGTAATAGAGAGGAGCTTGGCTATAGGAAGGACCCAGGCAATAGGGAGGACTATGGCAATAGGGATTACCCAGGCATTGGGGATGATAAAGGCAACGGGAAGGAAACGGGTAATGTGAAGGAGCCAGGTAACAGTGAGGGCTTAGGTGAGAGAGAGGACCCAGGCAACACAAAGGACCGAGGTAACAGAGAACATCTTGGGAATAGGAAGGACCCAGGTAACAGGGAATACACAGGTAACAGAACAGACCCAGGTAACAGAGAGGAGCTTGGCAACAGCAATGACCCAGGTACCATGAAGAACCGAGGCAATGTGGAGGACCCAGGTATCAGAGAGGAGCTTTGAAACAGGGAGTACCCAGGCAACAGGGAAGACCCATGTAACAGAGACGACCTTGGCAACAGGAAGGTCCCAGGCAACAGGAGGACCCAGCAAGCGGGGAGGACACCAGGCATTGGGGAGGATCAAGGGAAAGGAAAGCACCCAGGTAACTTGGAAGGAGCCAGGTAACAGTGAGGGCATAAGTAACAGCGATGTCCCAGGCATGATGGAGGACCCAGGCAAAGGGGAGGACCCATGTATTGGGGAGGAACCACGCAACGGGAAGGACCCAGGTAACGTGAAGGGGCCAGGTAACAGTGAGGGCCTAGGTAAAAGGGAGGACCCAGGCAACAGAGAGGATCCACGTAACAGAGAGTAGCTTAGCAACAGGAAGGACCCAGACAACAGGTAGGACCCACGAAAAAGAGTAGATTGGCCAGAGGTAGGAACCAGGCAATGGGGAGGACTCAACTAACAGGAGATTGACAACAGGAGAGACGCAGACAACATGGAGGACCCACGCAACAGATAGGAACCAGGTAACAGGGAGGAGCTTGGCAAAAGGAAGCCACCAGGAAACAGGGACGACACAGGCCACAGAGAGGACCCAGGTAACAGACAGGAGCTTCGCAACAGGGAGGATGCAGGCAAAAGGGAGGACACAAGCAACAGAGAGCACCCAGGTAAAAGAGAGGAGCTTGGCAACAGGATGGACTCAGGCAACAGGGACGACCCAGGAAACAGAGAGGAGCTTGGCAACAGTGAGGACTCAAGCAACAGAGAGGACACAGGTAACAGACAGGAGATTGGCAACAGGAAGGACCCAGGCAAAAGGGAGAACCTAGCCAACAGAAAACCCTCAGCTAACAGAGTGGAATTTCACAACAGGAAGGACCCAGGTAAGAGCCATGACACAGGCAACAGAGAACACCAAGGTAACAGAGAGGAGGTAGGCAACAGGGAGGACCCAGGCAGAAGCGAGGACCTGGGCAACAGAGAAAACTCAGGTAACAAAGAGGAGCTTGGCAACAGGAAGGACCCAGGCAACAGGTAGGACTCAGGCAACAGAGAGGACCCAGGTCACAGAGAGGAGCTTGGCAACAGGAAGACCCCAGGTAACGGGGAGGACCCATGCAACAGAGATGACCCAGGTAACACAGAGTGGCTTGGCATCAGGAAGGACCCAGGTAACAGGAAGCACTCAGGCAACAGGGAGGACCCAGGTTACAGAGAGGAGCTTGGCAACAGGCAGAACCCAGGCAACACAGAGGACCCAAGTAACAGAGAGGACTCAGGAAACAAACAGGAGCTTGGCAACAGGAAGGACCCAGGCAACGGTGAGTGCCCAGGTAAGAGAGAGGAACTTGGCAACAGGGAGGACCCAGGCAAAGAGAGGAAATAGGCAACAGAGAAGTCTGAGGTACCAGAGGGGAGCTTGGCAACAGGAAGGACCCAGGCAACAGGGAGGACCACGGCAATAGGGAGGACCCAGGCATTGGGGATGATACAGGCAACGGGAAGGACACAGGTAATATGGAAGGAGCCAGGTACCAGTGAGTGCCTAGGGGAGAGGGAGGATCCAGGCAACACAAAGGACCGAGGTAACAGAGACCATCTTCGGAATAGGAAGGACCCAGGTAACAGGGAATACACAGGTAAAAGAACAGACCCAGATAACAGAGAGGAGCTTGGCAACAGGAATGACCCAGGTAAAGGAAGAACCGAGGAAATGGGGAGGGCCCAGGTATCAGAGAGCAGCTTGGAAACAGCGAGTACCCAGGCAACAGGGAGGACCCATATAACAGAGTCGACCTTGGCAACAGGAGGGTCCCAGGCAACATGGTGGACCCAGCAAACGGGGAGGATCCAGGCATTGGGGAGGGTCAAGGGAAAGGAAATCACCCAGGTAACTTGGAAGGAGCCAGGTAACAGTGAGGGCATAAGTAACAGAGATTTCCCAGGCATCAGGGAGGACCCAGGCAATGGGGAGGACTCAGGTATTGGGGAGGAACCATGCAACGGGAAGGACCCAGGTAAAGTGAAGGGGCCAGGAAACAGTGAGTGCCTAGGTAACAGGGAGGACCCAGGCAACAGAGAAGATCTATGTATCATAGAGTAGCTTGGCAACAGGATGGACCCAGGCAACAGGGAGGACCCAGGCAAGGGGAGGACCCAGGGATTTGGGAGGATCCAGGAAGCGGGAAGTTTCCGGGTAACGTGAAGGACCAAGGTAACAGAAGGACCCAGGCAACAGGAGGACCCAGCAAACAGAGAATAGATGTGGCAAGAGGTAGGAACCAGGCAATGGGGAGGACTCAACTAACAGACAGGAGACTGACAACAGGAAGGACGCAGACAACATGGAGGACCCAGGCAGCAGATAGGAACCAGGTAATAGGGAGGTGCTTGGCAAAAGGAAGCGACCAGGAAACAGGGACGACACAGGCCACAGAGAGGACCCAGGAAACAGAGAGGAGCTTAGCAACAGTGAGGACTCAGGCAACAGAGAGGATACAGGTAACAGACAGGAGTTTGGCAACAGGAAGGACACAGGCAACAGGGAGGACCCACACAACAGAGAGCACCCCGGTAAAGAGAGGAGCTTGGCAACAGGATGGACCCAGGCAACAGGGACGACAGAGGAAACAGAGAGGAGCTTGGCAACAGTGAGGACTCAGGCAACAGAGAGGACACAGGTAACAGACAGGAGATTGGCAACAGGAAGGACCCAGGCAAAAGGGAGAACCTAGCCAACAGAGAACCCTCTCCCAACAGAGAGGAACTACGCACGAGGAAGGACCCAGTTAAGAGCCGTGACGCAGGCAACAGAGAACACCAAGGTAACAGAGAGGAGAGAGGCAACACGCAGGACCCAGGCAGAAGCGAGGACCTAGGCTACAGAGAACACACCGGTAACAGAGAGGAGCTTGGCAACAGAAAGTAACCAGGCAACAGGGTAATCCAGGCAACAGAGAGGTCCCAGGTCAACGAGAGGATCTTGGCAACAGAGAGTAACTTGGAAACAGGAAGGTCCCAGACAACAGGGAGGACCCAGGAAACAGAGAGGAGCTTGGCAACAGTGAGGACTCAGGCAACAGAGAGGACACAGGTAACAGACAGGAGATTGGCAACAGGAAGGACCGAGGCAACAGGGAGGAACCAAGCAACAGAGAGCACCCAGGTAAAAGAGAGGAGCTTGGCAACAGGAAGGTCCCAGGCAACAGGGGGACCCAGCAAAGGGGAGGACCCAGGCATTGGGGAGGATCAAGGGAAAGGAAAGCACCCTGGTAACTTGAAGGAGCCAGGTAACAGTGAGGGCATAAGTAACAGAGATGTCCCAGGCATCAGGGAGGACCCAGGCAATGGGGAGGACCCAGGTATTGGGGAGGAACCATGCAACGGGAAGGACCCATGTAACGTGAAGGGGCCAGGAAACAGTGAGGGCCTAGGTAACAGGGAGGACCCAGGCAACAGAGAAGATCCACGTATCACAGAGTAGCTTGGCAACAGGATGGACCCAGGCAACAGGGGGACCCAGGCAAGCGGGAGGACCCGGTATTTGGGAGGATCCAGGCAACGGGAAGGTCCCGGGTAACAAAGGAACAAGGTAACAGAAGGACCCAAGCAAAAGGGAGGACCCAGGAAACATAGAGAGTAGATTGGCAAGAGGTAGGAACCAGGCAATGGGGAGGACTCAACTAACAGACAGGAGACTGACAACAGGAAGGACACAGACAACATGGAGGACCAAGGCAACAGATATGAACCAGGTAACAGCGAGGGTCTCGGCAAAAGGAAGCCACCAGGAAACAGGGACGACACAGGCCACAGAGAGGACCCAGGTAACAGAGAGGAGCTTGGCAACAGGATGCACACAGGCAACAGGGAGGACCCAGGAAACAGAGAGCAGCTTGGCACCAGTGAGGACTCAGGCAACAGAGAGGAAACAGGTAACAGACAGGAGATTGGCAACAAGAAGGACCCAGGAAAAGGGAGAACCTAGCCAACAGAGAACCCTCAGCTAACAGAGAGGAACTTCGCAACAGGAAGGACCCAGGTAAGAGCCATGACACAGGCAACAGAGAACACCAAGGTAACAGAGAGGAGGTAGGCAACAGGGAGGACCCAGGCAGAAGCGAGGACCTAGGCAACAGAGAGAACTCAGGTCACAGAGAGGAGCTTGGCAAGAGGAGAGACCCAGGCAATAGGGAGGACTCCGGCATGGGGAGGAAAGAGGCATTGGCGATTATGCAGGCAACGGGAAGGAAACAGGTAATGTGAAGGAGGCACGTCACATTGAGGCGTAGGTAACAGTAGGAAGGGAGGCAACGGAGAGGACACACGTAACAGAGAGCAGCTTGGCCACAGCAAGGGCCCAGGCAACAGGGAGTACCCAGGTGACGGGGAAGTCCGACGTAACAGAGAGGAGCTTGGCAACAACAGGGACCCAGGCAACAGAGAGGAACCAGGCAACACAGGACGCAGGTAACAGAGAGGAGCTTGACAACAGGAAGGACCCAGGCAACAGGGACGTCCCAGGGAACAGAGAGGACCCAGGGAAGAGAGAGGATCCACGTAACAGAGAGTAGCTTAGCAACAGGAAGGACCCAGGCAACAGGGAGGACCCAGGCAAGGGGGAAGACCCAGGTATTTGGGAGGATCCAGGCAACGGGAAGGTCCCGGGTAACTTGAAGGACCAAGGTAACAGAAGGACCCAGGCAACAGGGAGGACCCAGGAAACAGAGAGTAGATTGGCAAGAGGTAGGAACCAGGCAATGGGGAGGACTCAACTAACAGACAGGAGACTCACAACAGGAAGGACACAGACAACATGGAGGACCCAGGCAGCAGATAGGAACCAGGTAACAGGGAGGGGCTGGGCAAAAGGAAGCGACCAGGAAACAGGGACGACACAGGCCACGGAGAGGACACAGGTAACAGAGAGGAATTTCGCAACAGGATGCACCCAGGCAACAGGGAGGACCCAGGAAACAGAGAGGAGCTTGGCAACAGTGAGGACTGAGGCAACATAGAGGACACAGGTAACAGACAGGAGATTGGCAACAGGAAGGACCGAGGCAACAGGGAGGACCCAAGCAACAGAGAGCACCCAGGAAAAAGAGAGGAGCTTGGCAACAGGAAGGTCCCAGGCAACAGGGGGGACCCAGCAAATGGGGAGGACCCAGGCATTGGGGAGGATCAAGGGAAAGGAAAGCACCCAGGTAACTTGAAGGAGACAGGTAACAGTGAGGGCTTATGTAACAGAGATGTCCCAGGCATCAGGGAGGACCCAGGCAATGGGGAGGACCCAAGTATTGGGGAGGAACCACGCAAAGGGAAGGACCCAGGTAACGTGAAGGGGCTAGGAAACAGTGAGGGCCTAGGTATCCGGGAGGACCCAGGCAACAGAGAGGATCCACGTAACAGAGAGTAGCTTGGAAACAGGATGAACCCAGGCAAAAGGGAGGACCCAGGCAAGGGGGAAGACCCAGGTATTTGGGAGGATCCAGGCAACGGGAAGGGACCGGGTAACTTGAAGGACAAAGGTAACAGAAGGACCCAAGCAACAGGGAGGACCCAGGAAACAGAGAGTAGATTGGCAAGAGGTAGGAACCAGGCAATGGGGAGGACTCAACTAACAGACAGGAGACTGACAACAGGAAGGACGCAGACAACATGGAGGACCAAGGCAACAGATAGGAACGAGGTAACAGGGAGGGGCTTGGCAAAGGAAGCCACCAGGAAACAGGGACGACACAGGCCACAGAGAGGACCCAGGTAACAGAGAGGAGCTTGGCAACAGGATGCGAACAGGCAACAGGGAAGACCCTGGAAACAGAGAGGAGCTTGGCAACAGTGAGGACACAGGCAACAGAGAGGATACAGGTAAGAGACAGGAGATTGGCAACATGAAGGACCCAGGCAACAGGGAGAACCCAAGCAACAGAGTAGCACCCAGGTGAAAGAGAGGAGCTTGGCAACAGGATGGACCCAGGCAACAGGGAGGACCCAGGAAACAGAGACGAGCTTGGCAAAAGTGAGGACTCAGGCAACAGAGAGGACAGGTAACAGACAGGAGATTGGCAACAGGAAGGACGCTGTGAAAAGGGAGAATCTAGCCAACAGAGAACCCTTAACTAACAGAGAGGAACTTCGCAACAGGAAGGACCCAGGTAAGAGCCATGACACAGGCAACAGTGAACACCAAGGTAACAGAGAGGAGGTATGCAACAGGGAGGACCCAGGCAGAAGCGAGGACCTGGGCAACAGAGAAAACTCAGGTAACAGAGAGGAGCTTGGCAACATGGAAGGAACCAGGAAACAGGTAGGACTCAGGCAACAGAGAGAACTCAGGTCACAGAGAGGAGCTTGGCAACAGGAGAGACCCAGGCAATAGGGAGGACTCCGGCATGGGGATGAAAGAGGCATTGGCGTTTATGCAGGCAACGGGAAGGAAACGGGTAATGTGAAGGAGGAACGTCACATTGAGGGCGTAGGTAACAGTAGGAAGGGAGGCAACAGAGAGGACACACGTAACAGAGAGCAGCTTGGCCACAGCAAGGGCCCAGGCAACAGGGAGTACCCAGGCGACGGGGAAGTCCGCCGTAACAGAGAGGAGCTTGGCAAAAACAGGGACCCAGGCAACAGAGAGGAACCAGACAACACAGGACGCAGGTAACAGAGAGGAGCTTGACAACAGGAAGGACCCAGGCAACAGGGACGTCCCAGGGAACCGAGAGAACCCAGGGAAGAGAGAGGAGCTTGGCCACAGGAAGGAACCAGGTATTAGGGAGGATCCAGGGAACAGAGAGGACCCAGGTTACAGAGAGGAACTTGGCAACAGGAAGGACCCAGGAAACAGGGAGGACCCAGGGAAGGGGACTGACCCAGGAATTGGGAGGATCCAGGCAACGGGAAGGTCCCGGGTAACTTGAAGGACCAAGGTAACAGAAGGACCCAGGCAACAGGGGGGACCCATGAAACAGAGTGTAGATTGGCAAGAGGTAGGAACCAGGCAATGGGGAGGACTCAACTAACAGACAGGAGACTGACAAAAGGAAGGACGCAGACAACATGGAGGACCCAGGTAGCAGATAAGAACCAGGGAACAGGAAGGGGCTTGGCAAAAGGAAGCCACCAGGAAACAGGGACGACACAGGCCATAGAGAGGACCCAGGTAACAGAGAGGAGCTTAGCAACAGTGAGGACTCAGGCAACAGAGAGGACACAGGTAACAGACAGGAGATTGGCAACAAGAAGGACCCAGGCAACAGGGAGGACCCAAGCAACAGAGAGCACCCAGGTAATAGAGAGGAGCTTGGCAGCAGGATGGACCTAGGCAACAGGGAGTACCCAGGAAACAGAGAGTTGATTGGCAATAGGTAGGAACCAGGCAATGGAGAGGAATCAACTAACAGACAGGAGGCTCACAACAGGAATGGCGCAGACAACATGGAGGACCCAGGCAGCAGATAGGAACCAGGTAACAGGGAGGGGCATGGCAAAGGAAGCCACCAGGAAACAGGGACGACACAGGCCACAGCGAGGACCCAGGTAACAGAGAGGAGCTTCGCAACAGGATGCACCCAGGCAACAGGGAGGACCCAGGAAACAGAGAGGAGCTTGGCAACAGCGAGGACTCAGGCAACAGAAAGTACACAGGTAACACACAGGAGATTGGCAGCAGGAAGGACCGAGGCAACAGGGAGGACCCAGGAAACGTGGAGGACCCAGGCATTGTGGAGGATCAAGGGAAAGGAAAGCACCCAGGTAACTTGGAAGGAGCCAGGTAACAGTGAGGGCATAAGTAACAAAGATGTCACAGGCATCAGGGAGGACCCAGGCAATGGGGAGGACCCAGGTATTGGGGAGGAACCATGCCACTTGAAGGACCGAGGTAACGTGGAAGGGGCCAGGAAACAGTGAGGGCCTAGGTAACAGGGAGGACCCAGGCAACAGAGAGGATCCACGTAACAGAGAGTAGCTTGGCAACACGATGGACCCAGGCAACAGGGAGGACCCAGGCAAGTTGGAGGACCCAGGTATTTGGGAGGATCCAGGCACGGGAAGATCACGGGTAGCAGAAGGACCAAGGTAATAGAAGGACCCAGGCAACAGGGAGGACCCAGTAAACAGAGAGTAGATTGACAAGCGGTAGGAACCAGGCAATGGGGAGGACTCAACTAACAGACAGGAGACTGACAACAGGAAGGACGCAGACAACATGGAGGACCCAGGCAGCAGATAGGAACCATGTAACAGGGAGGGGTTTGGCAAAGGAAGCCACCAGGAAACAGGGACGACACAGGCCACTGAGAGTACCCAGATAACAGAGAAGAGCTTGGCAACAGAATGCACCCTGGCAACAGGGAGGACCCAGGAAACAGAGAGAAGCTTGGCAACAGTGAGGACTCAGGCAACAGAGAGGACACAGGTAACAGACAGGAGATTGGCAACAGAAAGGACCCAGGCAAAGGGAGAACCTAGCCCACAGAGAACACTCAGCTAACAGAGAGGAACTTCCCAACAGGAAGGACCCAGGTAAAAGCCATGACACAGGAAACAGAGAACACCAAGGTAACAGAGGAGGTAGGCAACAGGGAGGACACAGGCAGAGCGAGGACCTGGGCAACAGAGAAAACTCAGGCAACGGAGAGGAGCTTGGCAACTGGAAGGACCCAGGCAACAGGTAGGACTCAGGCAACAGAGAGAACCCAGGTCACAGACAGGAGATTGGCAATAGGAAAGACCAAGGTAACGGAGAACTCAGGCAACAGAGAGAACCCAGGTCACAGAGAGGAGCTTGGCAACAAGAAGTACCCAGGTAACGGCGAGGACCCATGCAACAGAGATGACCCAGGTAACAGAGAGTAGCTTGGCATCAGGAAGGACCCAGGTAACAGGAAGAACTCAGGCAACAGGGAGGACCCAGGTTACAGATAGGAGCTTGGCAACAGGAAGGACCCACGCAACAGAGAGTAGCTTGGCATCAGGAAGGACCCACGTAACAGGAAGAACTCAGGCAACAGGGAGGACCCAGGTTACAGATAGGAGCTTGGCAACAGGAAGGACCCACGCAACAAGAGTAGCTTGGAATCAGGAAGGACCCAGGTACCTGGAAAAACTCAGGCAACAGGGAGGACCCAGTTTACAGAGAGGCGCTTGGCAACAGGCAGGACCCAGGAAACAGGGAGGACCCATGTAACAGAGAGGACCCAGGAAACAAAGAGAAGCTTGGCAACAGGAAGGACCCAGGCAACGGTGAGTGCCCAGGTAACAGAGAGGAGCTTGGCAACAGGGAGGACCCAGGCCAGAGGGGGGACATAGGCAACAGAGAAGTCTGAGGTAACAAAGAGTAGCTTGGCAACAGGAAGGACCCAGGCAATAGGGAGGACCACGGTAATAGGGAGGACTCAGGCATTGGGGATGATACAGGCAATGCAAAGAAACCGGTAATGTGAAGGAGCCAGGTAACAATGAGGGCCTAGGTGAGAGGGAGGACCCAGGCAACACAAAGGACCGAGGTAACAGAGACCATCTTGGGAATAGGAAGGACCCAGGTAACAGGGAATACACAGGTAACAGAAAAGACCCAGGTAACAGAGAGGAGCTTAGCAACAGGAATGACCTAGGTCACAGGACAGAACCCAGGCAATGGGGAGGACCCAGGTATCAGAGAGGAACTTGGCAACAGGGACAACCCAGGCAACAGGGAGGATCCAGGAAACAGAGACGACCTTGGCAACAGGAAGGTCCCAGGCAACAGGGAGGACCCAGCAAACCGGGAGGACCCAGGCATTGGGGAGGATCAAGGGAAAGCAAAGAACCCAGGTAACTTGAAGGAGCCAGGTAACAGTGAGGGCATAAGTAACAGAGATGTCCCAGGCATCAGGGAGGACCCAGGCAATGGGGAGGACCCAGGTATTTGGGAGGATCCAGGCAACGGGAAGGTCCCGGGTAACTTGAAGGACCAAGGTAACAGAAGGACCCAGGCAACAAGGAGGACCCATGAAACAGAGTGTAGATTGGCAAGAGGTAGGAACCAGGCAATGGGGAGGACTCAACTAACAGACAGGAGACTGACAACAGGAAGGACGCAGACAACATGGAGGACCCAGGCAGCAGATAGGAACTAGGTAACAGGGAGGGGCTTGGCAAAAGGAAGCCACCAGGAAACAGGGACGACACAGGCCACAGAGAGGACCCAGGTAACAGAGAGGAACTTGGCAACAGGATGCACCCAGGCAACAGGGAGGACCCAGGAAACAGAGAGGAGCTTGGCAACAGTGAGGACTCAGGCAACAGAGAGGACACAGGTAACAGAGAGGAGATTGGCAACAAGAAGGACCCAGGCAACAGGGAGGACCCAAGCAACAGAGAGCTCCCAGGTAAAAGAGAGGAGCTTGGCAACAGGATGGACCCAGGCAACAGGGAGGACCCAGGAAACGGGGAGGACCCAGGCATTGGGGAGGATCAAGGGAAAGGAAAGCACCCAGGTAACTTGAAGGAGACAGGTAACAGTGAGGGCTTATGTAACAGAGATGTCCCAGGCATCAGGGAGGACCCAGGCAATGGGGAGGACCCAGGTATTGGGGAGGAACCACGCAAAGGGAAGGACCCAGGTAACGTGAAGGGGCCAGGAAACAGTGAGGGCCTAGGTAACAGGGAGGACGCAGGCAACAGGGTAATCCAGGCAACAGAGAGGTCCCAGGTCACCGAGAGGATCTTGGCAACAGAGAGTACCTTGGCAACAGGAAGGACCCAGGCAACAGGGAGGACCACGGCAATATGGAGGACTCAGGCCTTGGGGATGATACAGGCACCGCGAAAGAAGCGGGTAATGTGGAAGGAGCCAGGTAACAGTGAGGGCCTAGGTGAGAGGGAGGACCCAGGCAACACAAAGGACCGAGGTAACAGAGACCATCTTGGGAATAGGAAGGACCCAGGTAACAGGGAATACACAGGTAACAGAAAAGACCCAGGTAACAGAGAGGAGCTTGGCGACAGGAATGACCCAGGTAACAGGAAAAACCCAGGCAATGGGGAGGACCCAGGTATCAGAGAGGAGCTTGGAAACAGGAGTACTCAGGCAACAGGGAGGATCCATGTAGCAGAGACGACCTTGGCAACAGGAAGGTCCCAGGCACCAGGGAGGACCCAGCAAGCAGGGAGGACCCAGGAATTGGGGAGGATCAAGGGAAAGGAAAGCACCCAGGCAACTTGAAGGAGACAGGTAACATTGAGGGCATAAGTAACAGAGATGTCCCAGGCATCAGGGAGGACCCAGGCAATGGGGAGGACCCAGGTATTGGGGAGGAACCATGCAACGGGAAGGACCCAGGTAACGTGAAGTGGCCAGGAAACAGTGAGGGCCTAGGTAACTGGGAGGACCCAGGCAACAGAGAAGATCCACGTATCAGAGAGTAGCTTGGCAACAGGATGGACCAGGGCAACAGGTGGGACCGAGGCAAGCGGGAGGACCCAGGTATTTGGGAGGATCCAGGCAACGGGAAGGTCCTGGGTAACTTGAAGGACCAAGGTAGCAGAAGGACCCAAGCAACAGGGAGGACCCAGGAAACAGAGAGTAGATTGGCAAGAGGTAGGAACCAGGCAATGGGGAGGACTCAACTAACAGACAGGAGACTGAAAACAGGAAGGACGCAGACAACATGGAGGACCAAGGCAAAGATAGGAACCAGGTAACAGGGAGGGTCTCGGCAACAGGAAGCCACCAGGAAACAGGGACGACACAGGCCACAGAGAGGACCCAGGTAACAGAGAGGAGCTTGGCAACAGGATGCACACAGGCAACAGGGAGGACCCAGGAAACAGAGAGGAGCTTGGCACCAGTGAGGACTCAGGCAACAGAGAGGACACAGGTAACAGACAGGAGATTGGCACCCGGAAGGACCCAGGCAACAGGGAGGACCCAAGCAAAGAGAGCACCCAGGTAAAAGAGAGGAGCTTGGCAACAGGAAGGTCCCAGGCAACAGGGAGGACCCAGCAAACGGGGAGGACCCAGGCATTGGGGAGGATCAAGGGAAAGGAAAGCACCCAGGTAACTTGAAGGAGACAGGTAACAGTGAGGGCTTATGTAACAGAGATGTCCCAGGCATCAGGGAGGACCCAGGCAATGGGGAGGACCCAGGTATTGGGGAGGAACCACGCAAAGGGAAGGACCCAGAGTAACGTGAAGGGGCCAGGAAACAGTGAGGGCCAAGTAACAGGGAGGACCCAGGCAACAGGGTAATCCAGGCAACAGAGATGTCCCAGGTCACCGAGAGGATCTTGGCAACAGAGAGTACCTTGGCAACAGGAAGGACCCAGGCAACAGGGAGGACCCACGGCAATAGGGAGGACTCAGGCATTGGGGATGATACAGGCAATGCGAAAGAAACGGGTAATGTGAAGGAGCCAGGTAACAGTTAGGGCCTAGGTGAGAGGGAGGACCCAGGAACACAAAGGACCGAGGTAACAGAGACCATCTTCGGAATAGGAAGGACCCAGGTAACAGGGAATACACAGGTAACAGAAAAGACCCAGGTAACAGAGAGGAGCTTGGCAACAAGGAATGACCCAGAGTAACAGGAAAAACCCAGGCAATGGGGAGGACCCAGGTATCAGAGAGGAGCTTGGAAACAGGAGTACCCAGGCAACAGGGAGGATCCATGTAACAGAGACGACCTTGGCAACAGGAAGGTCCCAGAGCAACAGGGACGACCCAGCAAACGGGGAGGACCCAGGAATGGGGAGGATCAAGGAAAGGAAAGCACCCAGGTAACTTGAAGGAGACAGGTAACATTGAGGCATAAGTAACAGAGATGTCCCAGGCATCAGGGAGGACCCAGGCAATTGGGAGGACCCAGGTATTGGGTAGGAACTCATGCAACGGGGAAGGACCCAGGTAACGTGAAGGGGCCAGGAAACAGTGAGGAAGCCTAGGTAACTGGGAGGACCCAGAGCAACAGAGAAGATCCACGTATCAGAGAGTAGCTTGGCAGCAGGATGGACCCAGAGCAACAGGGAGGGGACCCAGGCAAAGCGGGAGGACCCAGGTATTTGGGAGGATCCAGGCAATGGGAAGGTCCCGGGTAATTCTTGAAGGACCAAGGTAGCAGAAGGACCCAAGCAACAGGAGGACCCAGGAAACAGAGAGTAGATTGGCAAGAGGTAGGAACCAGGCAATGTGGAGGACTCAACTAACAGACAGAGAGACTGACAACAGGAAGGACCGCCAGACAACATGGAGGACCAAGGCAACAGATAGGAACCAGGTAACAGGGAGGGTCTCGGCAAAAGGAAGCCACCAGGAAACAGGGACGACACAGGCCACAGAGAGGACCCAGGTAACAGAGAGGAGCTTGGCAACAGGATGCACACAGGCAATAGGGAGGACCCAGGAAACAGAGAGCAGCTTGGCAGCAGTAAGGACTCAGGCAACAGAGAGAGGACACAGGTAACAGACAGGAGATTGGCAGCAAAGAAGGACCCAGGAAAAGGGAGAACCTAGCACAACAGAGCAGAGCCCTCAGCTAACAGAGGAGGAACTTCATGACAACAGGAAGGGACCGAGGAGTTAAGAGCCACATGACACAGGCAACAGAGAACACCAAGGTAACAGAGAGGAGCTTGGCAACAGGATGGACCCAGGCAACAGGGAGGACCCAGAAACCGAGACAGGGCTTGGCAACAGTGAGGACTCAAGCAACAGAGAGGACACAGGTAACAGACAGGAGATTGGCAACAGGAAGGACCCATAGGCAAAAGGGAGAACCTAGCCAACAGAGAACCCTCAGCTAACAGAGAGGAACTTCGCAACAGGAAGGACCCAGGTAAGAGCCATGACACAGGCAACAGAGAACACCAAGGTAACAGAGAGGAGGTAGGCAACAGGGAGGACCCAGGCAGAAGCGAGGACCTGGGCAACAGAGAAAACTCAGGTAACATGAGAGGAGCTTGGCAACAGGAAGGACCCATAGGCAACAGGTAGGACTCAGGCAACAGAGAGAACTCAAGGTCACAGGAGAGAGAGCTTGGCAACAGGAGAGACCCAGGCAATAGGGAGGACTCCGGCATGGGGAGGGAAAGAAGGCATTGGCGATTATGCAGGCAACGGGAAGGAAACAGGTAATGTGGAAGGAGGCACGTCACATTGAGTGCTTAGGTAACAGTAGGGAAGGGAGGCAACAGAGAGGACACTGGTAACAGAGAGCAGCTTGGCAACAGGAGTTACCCAGAAACCGGAGGGTACCCAGGCAACAGTGAGTTACCCAGGCAATAGGGATGACTCCGACGTAACAGAGAGGAGCTTGACAACAGGAGATACCATAGTTGCAGCAGGAGGTTACCTAGGCAACAGGAGTTATCCAATGTCAACAGGAGTTACCCAGGTAATATACAGGAGCTTGGCATCAGGAGTTACTTCCACGCAACAGGAGAGTTACCCAGGTAACAGGGACGACCCGGGTAACAGAGAGAGAGCTTGGCCACAGGAGTTACCTCCAGGGCAACCGGAGTTACTTCAGGCAACACGACTTACACAGGTAATAGAGAGGAGCTCGTCACCAGGGAGTTTCCCTGGCAGCAGGAGTTACTTCAGGTAACAGAGAGGGGAGCGTGGCAACAAGTGATACCCAGTTAACAAGGGTTACCCAGACAACAGGGTTACCCACGTTAGAATGAGGAGCTTGGCAACAAGAGTTACCCAGGCAACTGGAGTTACCGAGGCAACAGGAATTACCCAGGCAACAGAGAGGAACCCCTGTAGCCAGAGGAGCTTGGCAGCAGAAGTTACCCAGGCAACGAGTAGTTACACAGACAACAGGGAGGACCATAGTAACAGAGAGGACCTTCATAACAGCAGTTACCCAGGCAACAGAAGTTACACACAGGCAACAGGAGTTGCCCAGGTAACAGAGAGGAGTAAGGCAAGAGCAGTTAAGCAGTCAACAGTGAGGAGCAGCAGCAGGATTTACCCAGGAAACAGGAGTTACCCGGAAACACGAGTTACCCAGAAAACAGGAATAAGCCAGGTAACAGTGAAGAGCACACAGCAGGTGTTACCCAGAGCAACTGAGAGTTACCCAGGCAGCAGGTGTTACCCAGACAACAGGTGTTACCCAGGTAACAGTGAGAAGCTTGGCAGCAGAATTTCTGTGAGCAACAGGAGTTGCCCAGGAAACAGGAGTTACCCAGGAAACAGGGAGGACCCCGGTAATGAGAGGAGCTGGGCAACAAGAGTGACCC
>JAWWOG010000019.1:0-255542 GCA_033961575.1 Aselliscus stoliczkanus | reverse complement strand
GCTATTGACGAAGGCAAGGAACGGATGCTGGGAGACCACAAGGAAGGGTGCAGCTCCTCACCTTTCCCATGACTATGAACTGGGGCCAGAGGGGGTATTGATTCTTACCTACCCTAGGCTGACAGAGGTGGATGGAGAAGTTAGAAGAAGGGGCTGTCCAAGTACGGAGGGTCCCTGGATGGGAGCCAGTGACTGCTGTCTCTTCCTGAAGCATATCGGGACAGCAACTGGTTTGATAGCCTCACCCCTCCCTTCCGCACTCTCCATTCTCCTTTTCCTTCCTCTGAAATCCTGTATTGCCATCTGAGCATGCTTGATATCACCTGCATGGCTTGATAAACACCCCCAGTTTCCGATTCGGTAGGTATGGGCTGAGGCCTGAGTATGTAGAGTTGAACCTATTCCCAGCTGCTGCTGCTGCTGCTGCTGACTGACCACACATGGGGCTGCTCTGGTCCAACCCTCACAGTTCTCTGGCACCTCTCTTAGCTTTTTCTGCCTTGTGGCTCATTGGCCTAGCAGCCCTTCCCGGGCAGGACTTTCTGACTCCATTCCTTTAGCTCTCCATATTTTGCACTCTGTATCTGGGAGGCCACTGCCTCCTGCCAGGCTGCATCCACCCCACCTGCATCGTTTACTACCTATCTCTGTTGTATGCTGTCCAGATACATCCGGGCCATGGCTTAGCAGTCCTTGATGAGAGGCTGACGCTGAGTAGGAGGTCAGCACGCAGGCAGTTTGTGATGGTGTGTGCTTGGGGCCACAACCAGAGGACATGTATGTGGGAAAGCAATCAGGAGTGAGGAGAGGCAGAAGTTGGGCCATGATGTGATCTCCCATGTCAGCCATCACCCTGGGCAGTTCCAAGACGATATCAACTTCAGAGCCATTCTGGGTTTTGGCAAGTATGTTGGATCTTTACACCCCGTGAGTGTCAGGCACTGGACGGCATGAGACCATGCAGGAGTTTCTCTGTAACGCTGAGGTGGCCCCTGTGCCTAAGGGACAGCAATTCTCTCAGCACTGGTGGCCTGCAGTCCTGATGGGATCTGATTGGCATGTGACAGCATCCACCATATCATCAGAACCTGTGCAAAGAACGAGAGAGGGGTCAGAGGCCTTCTCATGGCCCCCACTGCCCTGCCCAGCCCACCTCTGTGTCCCTTAGAACCCTACCCCAAATTCCCCCTTTACATTTCTAATGTGCAGCTGCAGAAGGAAAGAAAATAAATAGGACGACAGGAAAGGGAACTTTGTCCCAAACAGTTCTAACACATTGGGGTCTTGGAAAGGTAGTTTCCGGGTAACTAGAATCCTACAGGAGCTCATCAGGTATATAGCAGGTGTACTTGGTGTCCACACGACAACCCTGTAAAATCACTCCATGGGTTTGGAGGACATTTCCCATTTCATTTTCATCCATGTGAGGTATGGTAATTGGCTTGTATCCACGTGCCACCATCTGAAGTATACCTTGTCCCTTTACTCAGCTCATACCTGTTTCGCCTATGGGATCCTCACAGGGCAGCCTTGAGAGGTGAATATGGGTGTCATCCCCATTTCACCAATAAGGAACCTGAGGCCTGAAGTCCTCCAGTTCATGGGAGTCCTGGATTTGGACATGGGCCTCATGTCTCTCAAACTCATGTTGTTTAGGCAGTTCACTCGTGCCTTGCTCTGTGTGCTGCCCATGCTGTGCTGGGTCTCGTTTGAGGGCCTCAGCCTAGGGTTTCCATAACCCTGCAGACCGCCCTGAACACTGGGCTCTGTTTATTCCCTTTGGGGGCTTAGAGGGTGTGAACACAGCACAGTGTTGGGGGTGATGAGAGGATTATCGAGTTGATTTGGCACCTGGTGGTGTTTGAGGTTGGCAGCATTAGGGTACCTGGTTGCGGGTAGGTTGCAGGAATGAGGAGGGGCGGGGACAGGGCAGGCCCAGGAGCCCTCTTGCAGGCTTTGCAGGTTAGCCTGGATTTCCCTGCTGAACTCCCACCTGAATGTATGGTCTTTACAAATCTGTAGTCAGAGCTGAAGGGATGGCAGGACGGTGGGGCTGGTTTCCGAAGGGTTGCAGGGTGGGTCTGGAGGTGGGGTGAGCAGGGGCTCACAGGTCTGATGTGGAGGCGTGGGGTCAGGCCAGACCAGACTCAGTGGTCAGGGAGGCCCTGACTTGCAGTTCGGTGGGAAGCTTTGGCTGCTCAATAGAGCTCAAGGGTCCCTTAGTGATTGCCTCCTCAACTAACTGATGCTCATGCACATCAGCTGTGGGCCAGGCAGTGAACGGACACGTCACTCTTGGCTCAAGAATCACCACTGTTTGTAAACTTGCTACTGGTGTCAGGTACAGTCTTCACAATCTCAATGAAGCCTCATGTTTCCTCTGTGAGCTAGGGGTCTGTTAGCATCCACCCCATTCTGGAGATGGGGAAACTGGTCCAGCATCATTTGAATAGTGAGCAACCAAGGATTTGACCCCGGATCTGGGACTCCACGTTCTGCGTGCATAGCCCCTCTCAGCTGCTTCCTGACATCCTGTCCCTAGAGCTAATCAGCTGGTCCCAAAAGAAGTAAGCTCCGGATCACGGAAGATTTGTGAGCAGTTTTTGGAGGACTCCTGGGAATGGATGCTGAAAAGGGATAAAGGTTTCCTGTCCATTGCGACCTTTTAGGTCCCCCTACCCCTGAAAGGCCTCCGCAGGTTGTGTTTGGCAGAGACACATGAGCACGGCTGGAGACGAGAGTTTTACATCAGGCCAGCAGATAGATCTGGATTCAGGTCCAGGCTGTGCCTCTTCCTGGCTGTGTGTCCTTCAGGTATTCGGCATATAATCGGAGGCTTTCCTGTGGCCAAGCTCCTCTCTCTTACCTGGGTCCTCTCTGTTGCCTGGGTCGTCCCTGTTGCCTGGGTCCTTCCTGTTGTCAAGCTCCTCTCTGTTACCTGGGTCCTGTGTTGCCTGGCTCCTCTCTGTAATCTGCGTCCTCCCTGTTGCCTGAGTTCTTCCTGTTACCTAGGTCCTTCCTGATGCCTACCTACTCTCTGTTGCCTGGGCCCTTGCTGTTGCCAAGCTGCTCTCTGTTATGTGTGTCCTCTCTGTTGCCTCCCTTCCTACTCTTACCTATGCCCTCAATGTGACGTGTCTCCTTCACATTACCTGTTTCCTTCCCGTGGCCTGCATAATCGCCAATGCCTCTGTCCTCCCCATGCCGGAGTCCTCCCTATTGCCTTGGTCTCTCCTGTTGCCAAGCTCCTCTCTGTGTCCTGGGTTCTCTCTGTTGCCTGAGTCCTCCCTGTTGCCTGGGTCCTGCCTGTTGCCAAGCTCCTCTCTGTAACCTGGGTCTTTCCTGTTGCTTGTGTTCTTCCTGTTACGTGTGTCCTTCCTGATGCCAAGCTACACTCTGTTTCGTGGGTCCTTTCAGTTGCCAAGCGCCTCTCTGTATCCTGGGTCCTCCCTGTTTCCTGAGTTCTTCCTGTTACCTGCGTCCTTCCTGATGCCAAGCTACTCTCTGTTACCTCGGTCATCTCTGTTGCATGGGTCCTCCCTGTTACCTGGGTATTTCCTGTTGCCACGCTCCTCTCTGTTACCTGGGTCCTCTCTGTTGCCTAGGTCTTCCCTGTTGCCTGGGTCCTTCCTGTTTCCAAGGTACTCTCTGTTGCCAAGATCCTCTTGGTGACCTGGGACCTCTCTGTTGCCTGGATTACCCTGTTGCCTGGGTCCTTCCTGTTGCCAAGTTCCTCTCTGTTACCTAGGTCCTCTCTCTTCCCTGGATCCTCCCTAATACGTGGTTCCTTCCTGTTTCGAAGATCCTCTCTCTTACCTGGGTCCTCTCTGTTGCCTAAGTCGTCCCTGTTACCTGGGTCCTCCCTGTTGTCAAGCTCCTGTCTGTTACCTCGGTCCTGTGTTGCCTGGTTCCTCTCTGTTGCCTGGGTCCCTGCTGTTGCCAAGATCCTCTCTGTTATGTCGGACTTCCCTGTAGCCTGGGTACTCCCTGTTGCCTGGGCCCTTGCTGTGGCCAAGCTGCTCTCTGTTACGTGTGTCCTCTCTGTTGCCTCCCTTCCTACTCTTACCTATGACCTCAATGTGACATGTCTCCTTCACATTACCTGTTTCCTTCCCCTTCCTTGCATAATCGTCAATGCCTCTATCCTCCCCATTGCCGGAGTCCTCCCTATTACCTGGGTCTCTCCTGTTGCGAAGCTCCTCTCTGTGACCTGGGTCCTCTGTTGCCTGAGTCCTACCTGTTGCCTGGGTCATTCCTGTTGCCAAGCTCCTCTCTGTTACCTGAGTTTTCTCTGTTGCCCAGGTCCTCGCTTCTGCCTGGGTCCTCCCTGTTGCCTACCTCCTCTCTGTTACCTTGGTCTTCTCTGTTGCCTGTGTCATCCCTCTTACCTTGGTCCTTCCTGTTGCGAAATTCCTCCCTGTCAGCTGAGGAATCTCTGTTGGCTAGGTTCTCCCTTTTGCCTGGGTCCTTCCTGTTGCCAATCTCCTGTCTGTTACCTGTGTCCTCTCTGTTGCTTGAGTCCTCACTGTTGTCAAGCTCCTCTCTGTTTCCTGGGTCCTCCCTGTTGCCTGGGTCCATCCTGTTGCCAAGCTCCTCTCTTTTACCTGGGTGCTCTCTGTTGCTAGGGTCCTCCCTGTTGCCTGGGTCCTTCCTGTTGCCAATCTCCTGCCTGTTACCCGTGTCTTCTCTGTTGCCTGAGACTTCACTCTTGCCAAGCTCCTCTCTATTTCCAGGGTCCTCCCTGTTGGCTGGGTGCATCCTGTTGCCGAGATCCTCTCTGTTACCTGGGTACTCTCTGTTGCTTGTGTCCTCCCTTTTGCCTGCGTCCTCCCTGTTGCGAAGCTCCTGTCTGTTACCTGGGTCCTCTCTGTTGCCTGTGTCGTCCCTGTTTCCTGGTGGCTTCCTTTTGCCAAGCTCCTCCCTGTTACCTGGTTCCTATTTGTTGCCTGGGTCCTCCATGTTGTCTGCGTCCTTCCTGTTGTCAGTCTCCTGTTAGTTGAGTCCTCCCCATTGCCTGGTTCCTACCTCTGGCAAATCTACTCTGTTTCCTGGGTCCTCCCTGTTGCCTGGGTCCTTCTGTTACCTTGGTCCTTCAAGTTACCTGGAACCTTCCCGTTACTGGATTCTCCCAAATACCTGGGTCCTCCGCCTTGCATGGGTCCTCCCTGTTGCCTGGGTCCTTTCTGTTGCCAAGCTACTCTCTGTTACGTGGATCCTCTCTGTTGCCTGGGTCCTCCCTGTTACCTAGGCCCTCACTGTTTCCTGGCCCCTTCACGTTACCTGGGTTCTTCCCATTGCGTGGTGCCTCCCCAATACCTGGGTCCTCCCCATTGCCTGGGTCCTCCCTGATGCCTGGGACATCTCTGTTACTTATGCCCTCACTGTTACCTGGCTCCTTCAAGTTACTGGTGTGCTTTTCTTTCCCTTGATCCTCCACAATGCCTG
This sequence comes from Aselliscus stoliczkanus, assembly GCA_033961575.1. Classification (NCBI taxonomy): domain Eukaryota; kingdom Metazoa; phylum Chordata; class Mammalia; order Chiroptera; family Hipposideridae; genus Aselliscus; species Aselliscus stoliczkanus. Next base: position 250,097 of record JAWWOG010000019.1, on the reverse strand, counting down.
GGTCCTCCCCGTTTGCTGGGTCCTCCCTGATGCCTGGGTCCTTCCTGTTGTCATGTTCCTCTCTGTGACCAGGGTCCTCTCTGTTCCCTGGATCCTCCCTAATACCTGGTTCCTTCCTGTGGTCAAGCTCCTCTCTCTTCTCTTGGTCCTCTCTGTTGCCTGGGTCGTCCCTGTTGCCTGGGTCCTTCCTGTTGTCAAGCTCCTCTCTGTTACCTGGGTCCTCTGTTGCCTGGTACCTCTCTGTTGCCTGGGACCCTGCTGTTGCCAAGCTCCTCTCTGTTACGTCGGACTTCCCCATCGCCTGGGTACTCCCTGCTGCCTGGGTCCTTGCTGTGAGCAAGCTGCTCTCTGTTACGTGTGTCCTCTCTGTTGCCTCCCTTCCTACTGCTACCTACGCCCTCAATTTGACGTGTCTCCTTCACATTACCTGTTTCCTTCCTGTTGCCTGCATAATCGCCAATGCCTCTGTCCTCCCCATGCCGAAGTCCTCCCTATTGCCTGGTCTCTCCTGTTGCAAAGCTCCTCTCTGTGTCCTGGGTCCTCTCTGTTGCCTGAGTCCTACCTGTTGCCTGGGTCCTTCCTGTGGCCAAGCTCCTCTCTGTTACCTGAATTTTCTCTGTTGCCCAGGTTGCCCTAAACATAGCCCTGGCCATCACCCTAGCCCTAGCCCTAAACCTAGCACTAAACCAAAGTCTAGCACTTGCACTAACCCTAACACTAACCCCAACACTAAACCTAGCCCTAACCCTACCCCTAGCCTTAAACCTAATCCTAACCCTAGCCATAACCCTAAACCGAATCCTATCCCTAGCCCCAGTGGTAGTACTAGCCCTAGCCCTAGCCCTAATTCGAGCCCTACACCTAGCCATATCACTAACACTAGCCCAGCCCTAACCCTAGCCGTAACCCTAACCCTAACACTAAACTCACCCTAGCCATAAACCTAACCCTAACCCTAAACCTATCTCTAACCCTCACCCTAAACCTAACACTAAACCTAGCCCTAGACCTAACCCTAGCACTAGCCCTAACCCTAACCCTAACCATAGCCCTATCCCTAGCCTTAGCCCTATCCATAACCCTAGCCCTATACCTAACCCTCGCCCTAGTCCTAGCCTTAAACCTAAACCTATCCCTAACCCTAAACCTAACACTACCATAGCCCTAACGGTAGCCCTGACCCTAACCCTAGGCCTAGTCCTAGCCCTAGCCCTGTCCTATCCCTAACCTTAGCCATAGCCCTAACCCTAGTCCTAGCCCTATCCGGAATCCTGACCCTCACACTAGCTCTAAACCTAGCCGTAGCTGTAGCCCTAATGATAGCCATAGCCCCAGCACTAACCTTAACACTAGACCTAGCCCTAACCCTAACCCTAACCCTAACCCTAAATGTCATCCTAGCCATAACCCTAACCCTAAACCTAAACCTATCTCTAACCCTCACCGTAACCCTAACACTAAACCTAGCACTAGTCCTAACCCTAGCACTAGCCCTAACACTTGCCCTAGACCTAACCCTAAACCTAGCCCTAGTCCAAGCCCTAGACTTCACCCTAAACCTAGTCCTGACACTAAACCTAGCCCTAGCCCTAATTATAGCACCAGCCCTAGCCCGAATCCTAATGCTAGACTTAGCCTTAGCCCTAGCCCTAGCCCTAAACCTACCCCTAGCCCTAACCCTATCCCTATCCCTATCCCTAGCCAAAACCTAACACTAACCCTATCCCTAAACCTAGCCCTAGCACTAGCCCTAGGCCTAAACCTAGCCCAAGACCTAACCCTAGCCCTAGACCTAACCGTAACCCTAAACCTATTCATAATGCTAACCCTAAACCTGACGATCAACTTAGCCCTAGCACTAACCCTAGTCCTAGACCTAGCCCTAACATTAACCCTAGCCCTAGCCCTAGCATTAGCCTTAACGCTAACCCTAACCCTAACCCTAGCCATAGCCCTAAACCCTACCCCTAGCCCTAGCACTAATCCTTGCCCTGGACCTAGCACTAACCGTAACCCTAGCCCTAGCCTTAGCCCTATTCCTCGCCCTAGCCCTAACCTGAGCCCTAGCCCTAAACCTAGCCGTAGACCTAGCCCTAGGCCTAAGCCTTTCCCTAAACCAACATTAACCCTAACCCTAAACCTAACCTTAATGGAAGACTTAGGCCTAGCCCTAGCACTAACCCGAGCACTGGCAGTGGCCATAACGATAGCCCTAGCCCTAGCCATAACACTAACGCTAAAACTAACCCTAGTCCTAGTCCTAACCCTAAACATAGCCCTAGGCTTAGCCGTAATCCTATTATTAGCCCTAGCCCTAAACCTAGCCCTAACTCCAGCCCTAGCCCTTACCCTAGCCCTAGCACTAACCCTAGACCTAAGCCTAACCCTAGCGCTCACCCTAATCCTAGCTCTAGCCCAAGCCATAACCCTACCCCTAAGCCTAGTCCTAGCACTAGCCCGAACCCTAGCCCTTGCCCTAGCTTATCACTAACCTAGCCGTAACCATAACCATGACCATAACCATAGCATGAACCCTAACCCTATTCCTAACCCTAGCACTAACCCAAACCCTAGACCTAACCCGAGCCCTAGCCCTAGCCCTAACCCTAATCCTAGACGTAGACCTAGCCCTAGCCCTTATACGAACCCTACCACTGGGCTTAACACTAAACCTAGCCCTAGCCCTGACCATAACACTAACCCTAACCATAAACCTAGCCCTAGAGCTAAACTTAGGCCTAGACTGAGCGCTAACACTAGCCCTAGCCCTAACCCTAACCGTAAACCTAACCCTAAACCTAACCCTAGACCTAGCCCTAACCCTAAACATAACACTAACCGTAACCCCAACACTGAACCTAGCCCTAGCCCGAAACCTAGCCCTAGCCCTAGCCCAAACCTTAACACTAGCCCTTGCCCTAGCCCTAGCCTTAACCCTAACCCTAGGCCTAGACCTAAAACTAGTCTTAACCCTAGCCATAGCCCTATTCCTAACCCTAGCCCTAGCCTAAAACCTAACTCTAACCCTAACCTTAAACCTAAAAATAATCCTAGCCCTAGCCCTAAACCTAGCCTTAGCCCTAATGCTAAACCTAGCCCTAGAAATAGCCCTAGCCCTAGACCTAACCTTAGCCTTAACCCTAACCTTATCTCTAGACCTAGCTCTAAACCTAACATTAACCCTAACTCTAACCCTAGTCCTAGACATATAACCGTAGCCCTATTCCTAGCCCAAACCCTAGTTCTAGGCCTAACCCTGGCCCTACACCTAAAGCTAGACCTAGCCCTAACCCTAACACTAAACCTATATCTAACCATAACCCTAATCCTAGCCGTAGGCCTAAACCTAGCCCTAGCTTTATCCCTAACACTAATCCTAGGCCGAGACGTAGCCCTAGCACAAGCCATAACCCTAAATCTATCTCTAACCCTCACCCTAAAACTAACACTAAACCTAGCCCTACTCCTCACCCTAGCACTAGCCCTAGTGCTAACCCTAACCATAGCCCTACCCCTAGCCTTAGCCCTATGCATAACCCAAGCCCTATACCTATCCCTAGCCCTAGCCCTAGCCCTAAACCTAAACCTAACCCTAACCCTAAACCTAACACTACCATAGACCTAACCGTAGACCTAACCCTAACCCTAGCCCTAGTCCTAGCCCTAGCCCTGTCCTATCCCTAACCTTAGCCCTAGCCCTAAACCTAGCCCTAGCCCTAGTCCTAGCCCTAGCCAGAGCCCTGACCCTAGCACTATACATAAACCTAGCCCTATCCCTAGCCGTAATGCTAGACATAGGCCCAACACTAACCCTAACCCTAGACCTAGCCCTAGTCAAAAATCTTCTTCATGGCTGAGCCTAAAGGCTTGGGAATACCCTCAGCACTCACTAGTAATTCAGTCTCCTGAGCCCAACAACAGTAGACGCTAGAGTAGCTAATTACTCTCCCCACAATATCCCAGCAGGGCAGTGAGGCAGTTTAGAATCTCTCAGCTCACAATGGCTGTAACCAAGCAATGGTGCATGTCTCAGAGGTGATGTCACAGTGCATGTGCACAGAGGCCTTGTGGCCTAGAGCAAGGGCACCCAAGCTCAAGTACATGGCCCAGGTGTCTGAAATCTCAGGTTGCTTGTGGGCAGCTCTGGGTTCATTTTGCCTCATGATTTCATCCATTTCTTCAATCTAGAATGCCCAGGAAGATGTACCTTTCCATTCTTTGCCTTGGTACTGCATTCACTTGTCAATTTGTGACTACTGTACCGGTATTATGACAGCTGATCCTTGATTTTCATACCCTGTTGTTGCAACCCACCTTCAATTTGTCACTTAAATCCTTCAATTGTCTTTCAAAAGGTGGGTTTGGATTAAGTTAATCAGTTCATGAATACAACACTACTATTGACAGTTCATTGTTGGCAGTGTCACATTTGTCTGTCTGACGATTTTGCCAATATTTGAGTATTTCATCATATTTTTGTCCTTATAAAACTGCATGGAATCTACCAACACCAGGAAGCAGAGATCATACAGACATAATACAATTTTTAAACTTAGACATCATTAGAAATTCTGACAAAAATACATCAAGTGAAATAATTGAATTAAAGAAACTCTATGGAACCTTGGGTAAAAATCAGGGAAGAGTATAGCTGAAATTCAAGGATCAATATTTAATGACTCTTTCAGCTTTCTTAGGGTGAAACCCTTATATTATAATATGTTAAGAATAAAATTTCGTATTTATGCTTCTAAGTTTCATATACAAGGCATAGCCACCATCTCATGCGGGAGTCAAACTGGCAGCCTTGTTGTTAAGAATGTGTGCTCTATCCTGAGACACCCGGGCAGCAGCAGCTCAATTCAAGGTGCCAAGTTCAGTACTTAGCTTCGGGTGGGCATAGCCCTCCATCTCCAACAGGCAAACTTGTTGTTAGGAGCACGTGCTCTCACCAGCTGAACCATCCTGCCACCTGTTGGCAGCTCAGTGGCAGCTCACCTCGGGTGCAGTGCCACTGGCCCACATGGGCATCAAACAGGCCATCCTGTTGCTCAGAGCGAGCTCCTAACCAAGCGAGACACTTGAACAGTACTGCTCTGTATTTTCTTAATGGTGTACTTGATGGATTAAGTTGTTAAAATTTTGAAATTCAATTTTTCTTCTCCTCCTCCTCCTCCTCCTCCTCCTCCTCCTCCTCCTCCTCCTCCTCCTCCTCCTTCTTCTTCTTCTTCTTCTTCTTCTTCTTCTTCTTCTTCTTCTTCTTCTTCTTCTTCTTCTTCTTCTTCTTCTTCTTCTTCATCTTCTACTTGTCCTTCTTTTCTATTTTTTTTATGATTCGTTAGAGCTTTCTGTGTCCTAAGAGAATATTGCCTATTCATAGATTACAAAACAAGTAATCTGTGTAGTCTTCTTCTCTTTTTTTTCTTTTTGAGGGCTGTGTCCCTGGCCCTCATATGTGGGATGTAACCGGGGCAACTGGCTTTCTAATCACGCGCTTAACCGCTGCGCCACTCGGCCAGCCCTAGCATAAAAAATTATGATCTAAAAGTGTGAACATCTGTCCACGCACCTGGCTCAGTTGGTTAGGAGTTGGCATAGAGCACGTGCTCTGAGCAACAGGGACACCGGTTTGATTCCCATATGGGGCAGGGAATGCTTCACCTCAGAATAGCTAACACTGACCTGCCAAGGAGTGGCAGGATGGCTCAGCTGGTATAACAACCAGATTGCCTGTTCAATGGTGGGCTCCGCCCACTCGCAACTAAAGATTGAACTCGGCACCTTGAGCTGAGCTGCCGTCCGGATGGCTCAGTGGATAGGGCATGCACGCTTAACAAAAAGGCTGCTGGGTTTTGACTCCCACAAAGGACGGTCGCTACTCCAACCCGCAACTGAGATTGAACACAGCACTTTAAGCTTAGGAGACATGAGCTGCCAAGAGGAAGCCAGAGGGCGATTGTCTCCCACCACAATGAAGATTAAAGGACAAAACTTGGCTGGTCCCCTTGCCCATTTAACCAACTGCTCCCCTCCTTAACCTTAAACCTAGTCCAAGCCCAAAGCCTAGCCCTAGCACTCACACTAGCCCTAACACTAAACCTAGCCCTAGTCCTAGCCCTAGCTCTAAACCTAACCCTAGACCTAGTCCAAGCCCTAGCCCTAACCCTAACCCTAACCCTACCCCGAGATGTAGCCCTAAACCGAGCCCGAGCCGAAGCCCTTACCCTAACCCTAGCCCTAGCACTAAGCCTAACCCTAACCCTATGCCTAGCCGTAGCTCAAGCCCTAACCCTAACCCTAGCACTAACCATAACCGTAACCCTAATCGTAACACTAACCCTCGCCCTAACCCTAGCCCTAGACCTTGCCCTAACCCTATCCCGACCCCTAGCCCTAACCCTAACCCTAACTCTAGCCCTAACACAATCCCTAACACTAACCCGAACCCTAAGCCTAACCCTTACATTAACCCTAGCCCTATACCTCAGCCTAGGCCTATCCCTGTTCAGCAAGTGTCCAACTATACTGCCACGTGGTCACGCAAATGAGTCAAGCTAAATACAGAAATTATATGTGTTATCAAGCCTCGATAATGGGTGTAACAAAAGCTGAGGGGAAACCTAATTTGACTTTCGACTATAATCTTTCTTCGCTGGGATGGCTGGCATCTTGAATAGTCCATTTTCACAAATTCCGCAACTTTGGACCAAGTGCATTTTGAAATTCATAACTTCTCAGATTTTAGGAAGAGAACATGGAACATACGCCAAATGTTAGATAACACTCCCTGTAAGGTCGACAATAGCATCCTATACTTAAGAATATAAATAATCCTGTTTTGTTTTAAGTTTCAAAATGTCTCAAATCAGTTCAGGTATGATTTTTCTGCTAAATTAAGTAAGGAGGGGAAAAAAACTTGGTTTTTAGAACTTTTAGGTTTTGAGTTCTAGACAAAGGATTGTGGATTATTGCAAATATTTCCAGAATCTTATGGCTTTTCTAATAACTACAGCCTTCTAGTTTCTAAGTTTAATATTGGTTACAGGTAATACATGTGGAAACAACTGGTGATTATTCCCCAGGATGATATGAGCTTATGCGATATAGATATAGATATAGATATAGAGATATCATGGGTTGTCATTGTATATGTTGATATAGAATGACATATAATGATATATATATATATATATATATATATATATATATATATATATATATATATATTCAACCCATTTAAAATTGATGTTTTGTATTACATATGATCCAATATTAGAGGATTGGAACTAAAGCAAAGATATATTTCTGCTTAAAATGAAATTGGAGGGCAGGAATGCTGCAAAACACGTGAACCATCAGTCACTCCAAGGTTGGCGGACTCCAGTTTCTTTGGGTCCCTGAAGCACCATGCTCTAAGATCCTGAGATGCTCCTTGTTTCAAATACAATGTGTATGAAATCAGGATGCATCCTCCAGTTTTTGATGTGCCATGATTTGTTTGGCAGCATTATTTTTCACTTTCTTGACTGTAATCAAAGTAGCATTAAAAGCATCTTAAATTCTGACCCAGTAATTCCACTCTTGGGAATCTACCCAGAGGAATCCAAGACGCCAATTCGAAAAAATATATGCACCCCTATGTTTATTGCAGCGCTATTTACAATAGCCAAGACTTGGAAACAACCGAAATGCCCATCGGTAGATGACTGGCTTAAGAAACTGTGGTACATTTATACAATGGAGTATAACTCCGCTACAAAGAAGAATGAAATTGTACCATTTGCAACGATATGGATGGACCTAGAGACTATTATGTTGATTGAAAAAGTCATTCAGAGAAAGACAAATACCACATGATCTCACTTATATGTGGAATTTGAAAAACTGAATGTATGAACATAAGAAACAAACAAACAAACAAACAAACAAAAACAAAAAAAAGCATCTTAAATTCAATTCACTACAGTTACAAGGTGAGACGGGAGATCCATGTGACTTAGGAATGGAGCTCACACTCTAGATGTAGGTGACGCATTGAGTTTAACCCCATCACTACCCTTAACAAACGTTACACCCTGACTTTAAACTTAACTCTAAACCTAACCCTAACCGAAATCCTAACCCTAAACATTATCCCTAAACCTAAACCTAAAACTAACCAGAGCCCTAAGCCTGACCGTAACCGTAACCCTACCCTAACCCTAGCCCTAACACTAACGCTAACCCTAAACATAAACCTAAACGTAAACCTAGCCCTAGCCCAAAACCTAGCCCTAGTCCCATCTCTAAACCTAATCCTAGCCCTAGGCCTAGTCCTAGGCGTAGCCCTAGCCCTAAACATGGCCCTAGCCCTAGACCTCACACTAACCTAGCACTAATCCTAGCCCTAAACCTAGCCCTGGCCATCACCCTAGCCCTAGCCCTAAACCTAGCACTAAACCAAAGCCTAGGACTTGCACTAACCCTAACACTAACCCCAACCCTAAACCTAGCCCTATTCCTAACCCTAGCCCTAGCCCTAAACCTAATCTTAGCCCTAGCCATAACCCTAAACCGAGTCCTATCCCTAGCCCTAGCCTTAGTACTAGCCGTAGCCCTAGCCCTTATCCGAGCCCTACACCTAGCCCTAAGCCTAACCCTAACCCTAAACTCACCCTAGCCATAAACCTAACCCTAACCCTAAACCTATCTCTAACCCTAACACTAAATCTAGCCCTAGCCCTAACCCTATCCCTATCCCTAGCCCTAGCCCTAAACCTAACACTAACCCTATCCCTAAACCTAGCCCGAGCCCTAGCCCTTACCCTAGCTGTAGACCTAACCCTAGCCCTAGACCTAACCGTAACACTAAACCTAATCTTATTGCTAACCCTAAACCTGATGATCAACTTAGCCCTAGCACTAACCCTACTCCTAGCCCTAGCCCTAACATTAACCCTATCCCTAGCCTTAGCCTTAACCCTAACCTTAGCCCTAGCGCAAACCATAGACCTACTCCTAGCCCTAGCCCTAGCCTTACCCCTAAACCTACTCATAACACTAACCCTAGCCTTAGCCCTAACCATAGCACTAGACCTATCCATATCCTTGATGTAGACCTAAAACTAACCCTAAACCTAACGCTAACCCTAACTCTAACCCTAGGCATAGCCCTAACCCTAGCCCTAGCCCTAGCACTAACCCTTGCCCTAGACCTAGCACTAACTGTAACCCTAGCCCTAGATTAGCCCTAGTCCTTGCCCTATCCCTAACGGGAGCCCTAGCCCTAAACCTAGCCATAGACCTTGCCCCAGGCCTAAACCTTTCCCTAAACCAACATTAACCCTCACCCTAAACCTAACACTAATGCAAGACTTAGGACTAGCTCTAGCACTAACCTGAGCACTGGAACTAGCCATAACGATAGCCCTCGCCCGAGCCCTAACATTAACCCTAAACCTAACCCTAACCCTAACACTAACCCTAGTCCTAGTCCTAACCCTAAACATAGCCCTAGGCTTAGCCGTAATCCTATTGTTAGCCCTATCCCTAAACCTAGCTCTAACCCCAGCCCTAGCCCTTACCCTAGCCCTAGCACTAGCCCTATCCCTTAACCTAGCCTTAGCCCTAACCCTAAACCTAACCCTATCCCTAAGCCTAGTCCTAGCCCTAGCCCTAAACCTAGCCCTAGTCCTATCTCTAAACCTAATCCTAGCCCTAGGCCTAGTCCTAGGCGTAGCTCTAGCCCTAAACATAGCCCTAGCCCTAGACCTCACACTAACCTAGCACTAATCCTAGCCCTAAACCTAGCCCTTGCCCTAACCCTAAACCTAGGTCTAGCCCAAGCCATAACCCTAACCCTAACCCTATCCCTAAGCCTAGTCCTAGCACTAGCCCTAACCCTAGACCTAACCCTAGCCCTTGCTCTAGCTTAGCACTAGCCTATTCCTAAACATAACCATAACCATAGCATGAACCCTATCCCTAATCCTAATCCTAGCACTAACCCAAACCCTAGACCTAACCCTTGTCCTAGCCCTAGCCCTAACCCTAACCCTAACCCTAGCCCTAACCCTAATCCTAGCCCTAGCCCTAGCCCTAGCCCTATTCCTAACCCTAGCCCTAGCCCTAAACCTAACTCTATCCCTAACCCTAACCCTAACCCTAACAATAATCGTAGCCCTAGCCCTCAAACTAGCCTTAGCCCTAATGCTAAACCTAGCCCTAGACATAGCCCTAGACATAGCCCTAGCCCTAGCCCTAGCCCTAACCTCAGCCTTAAGCCTAACCTTATCCGTAGACATAGCTGTAAACCTAACATTAACCCTAACCCTAACACTAACCCTCATTCTAGACCTAACCCTAACCCTATTCCTAGCCCAAACCCTAGCCCTAGTCCTAACCCTAGCCCTAGCCCTAAACCTAGCCCTAGCCCTAGCCCTAGCCCTAACCCTAACCCTATATCTAACCATAACCCTAATCCTAGCCGTAGCCCTAAACCTAGCACTAGCCTTATCCCTAACACTAACCCTAGGCTTAGATGTAGCCCTAGCACTAGCCCTAACCCTTAACCTAGCCCTAGCCCTAAAACAAACCCTAACAATAACCCTAACACTAACCCTAGCCCTAGCCCTAATCCTAGCCTTAGCCCTAACCCTAAATGTAGCCCTAGCCCTAGCCATAACCCTAGCCATAGACCTAACCTTAGACTTAAATCTAATCTTATCCCTAGCCCTATCTCTAAACCTAACAATAACACTAACCCTAGTCCTAAACCTAATCCTAGCACTAGTTCTAAACCTAACCATAGCCCTAGCCCTGACCGTTACCCTAGATTACTGCGGACCCTAACATTAGCCCTATCCCTATCCCTATCCCTATCCCTAGCCATAGCTCTAACCATAAACTTAACCGTGAGCCTAACCCTAACCCTAGACGTCGGACCTAACCCGATCCTTATCCTTAACCATAAGACTAACCCTAGCCGTAGACCTAACCCTAGCACTAGCCCTATCCATAACCCTAGACCTATACCTAGCCCTAGCCCTAGCCCTAGCCCTAAACCTAAACCTAACCCTAACCCTAACCCTAAACCTAACACTACCATAGACCTAACAGTAGACCTAACCCTCACCCTAGTCCTAGTTCTAGCCCTAGCCCTGTCCTATCCCTAACCTTAGCCCTAGCCATAAACCTAGCCATAGCCCTAGTCCTAGCCCAAGCCCTGACCCTAGCACTCTCCATAAACCTATCCCTATCCCTAGCCGTAATGCTACACATAGCCCCCGCACTAACTCAAACCCTAGACCTAGCCCTAGTCAAAAATCTTCTTCAAGGCTGAGCCTAAAGGCTTGGGAATCCCCTCAGCACTCAGTAGTAATTCAGTCTCCTGGGCCCAACAACAGTAGACTCTAGGGTAGCTAATTACTCTCCCCACAATATCCCAGCAGGGCAGTGAGGCAGTTCAGAATCTCTCAGCTCACAATGGCTGTAACCAAGCAATGGTGCATGTCTCAGAGGTGATGTCACAGTGCATGTGCACAGAGGCCTTGTGGCCAAGAGCAAGGGCACCCAAGCTCAAGTTCATGGCCCAGGTGTCTGAAATCTCAGGTTGCTTGTGGGCAGCTCTGGGTTCATTTTGCCTCATCATTTCATCCATGTCTTCAATCTAGAATGCCCAGGAAGATGTACCTTTCCATTCTTTGCCTTGGTACTGCATTCACTTGTCAATTTGTGACTACTGTACCAGTATTATGACAGCTGATCCTTGATTTTCATACCCTGTTGTTGCAATCCACCTTCAATTTGTCACTTAAATCCTTCAATTGTCTTTCAAAAGGTGGGTTTGGATTAAGTTAATCAGTTCATGAATACAACACTACTATTGACAGTTCATTGTTGGCAGTGTCACATTTGTCTGTCTGACGATTTTGCCAATATTTGAGTATTTCATCATATTTTTGTCCTTATAAAACTGCATGGAATCTACCAACACCAGGAAGCATAGATCATATAGACATACTACAATTGTTAAACTTAGAAATCATTAGAAATTCTGAAAAAATACATCAAGTGAAATAATTGAATTAAAGAAACTATATGAAACCTTGCGGAAAAATCATGGAAGAGTATAGAGCTAAAAATCAAGGATCAATCTTTAATGACTCAACTTTTTTAGGGTGAAACCCTTATATTATAATATGTGAAGACTACGATTTGGTATTTATGCTTCTAAGTTTCATATACATCTGTCACTCAAATGCTATGAAGTAGTAAATATTTCCCCTTAATACATACATAAGCTTGCCATCTAGTGGAAAAGAACCTACTGCCTTTCAAGCCTACCAATTCAGAAGGAAAAATATCAGTTCTTGCTACTATGTTTTCCTGAGTTTTCAGAAATGGATTACAGCAAAGACTATTTCTGGTGCTCTAGGAGACTGTTTCAGCCCTTTTCTTATAAGCACTGAGTCCAGGCTTTGCGTAGTGCTTCTACACACTTTTACCTCCTAAATAGTACATATAGCTGCTTCCAAGTGGAGGCAGGGTTAGAACTTTGAAATTGGAAGCTTTGTTTGAATATTCACTAGCAACTCAAAGACCAATCATGGCATTCCTGATGGCCCAAATTTTAACTGATAAAAATGCACGATTTACACTAGGTGAATCGGGGTTCACTGCAGAAATTATATATATGTGTAACCATTATGCTGCACACATGCAATTTGAATGTCAACTGTAACTGAAAAAACGGAATCAAGAATTAAGAACACAAAGAAACAATAGTCAATACACTAAAAACCAAGACATGCTTCCTTTGCTTGGAAATCCCATTTTACAATGTTATTTTAAACATCCAGTGAAAAATTCATTACATCAAGATATCTTTACTGAATTAAAAAGTGTTTGCATTTCTATTCCGCTGTGTAGAATCAAGCATAAAGTATAACTTTGCAGTTATTTGTTGCTTTTAATTTTTCATTAGCAGTTTATGTCTGGATTCCAACTATTTTACATGTTATACTACAATGGAAAACTATTTTCATTGTACTTCCCCCATGCATTATCATTTAAAAGTTTGGCTATGCGTTTTTTCTTTCTTTCTTTCTTTCTTTCTTTCTTTCTTTCTTTCTTTCTTTCTTTCTTTCTTTCTTTCTTTCTTTCTTTCTTCCTTCCTTCCTTCCTTCCTTCCTTCCTTCCTTCCTTTCTTTCTTTCTTTCTTTCTTTCTTTCTTTCTTTCTTTCTTTCTTTCTTTCTTTCTTTCATTCTTTCTTTCTTCCTCTCTTTCTGTCTCTCTTTCTTTCAATTGAGGAGTTGGGGGAGGAGAAGAGTTTTGGAGAATTGGGGGATTGGTGCCTGGGTAGTTCCTGTTTCCAAGGTACTCTCTGTTGCCAAGATCCTCTCAGTGACCTGGGACCTCTCTGTTGCCTGGATTACCCTGTTGCCTGGGTCCTTCCTGTTGCCAAGTTTCTCTCTGTGACCTGGGTCCTCTCTGTTCCCTGGATACTCCCTAATACCTGGTTCCTTCCTGTGGCCAAGCTCCTCTCTCTTCCCTGGGTCCTCTCTGTTGCCTGGGATGTCCCTGTTGCCTGGGTCCTTCCTGTGGTCAAGCACCTCTCTGCTACCTGCGTCCTGTGTTGCCTGGTTCCTCTCTGTTGCCTGGGTCCCTGCTGTTGCCAAGCTCGTCTAGGTTACGTCGGAACTCCCCGTCGCCTGGGTACTCCCTGTTGCCTGGGCCCTTGCTGTGGCCTCGCTGCTCTCTGTTAGGTGTGTCCTCTCTGTTGCCTCCCTTCCTACTGTTACCTACGCCCTCAATGTGACGTGTCTCCTTCACATTACCTGTTTCCTTCCCTTTGCCTGCATAATTGCCAATGCCTCTGTCCTCCCCATGCCGGAGTCCTCCCTATTGCCTGGGTCTCTCCTGTTGCCAAGCTCCTCTCTGTGACCTGAGTTTTCTCTGTTGCCCAGGTCCTCGCTTCTACCTGGGTCCTACTTGTTGCCTACCTCCTCTCTGTTACCTTGGTGTTCTCTGTTGCCTGTGTCATGGCTCTTACCTGGGTCCTTCCTGTTGCGAAGTTCCTCTCTGTTAGCTGAGGGTTCTCTGTTGGCTAGCTTCTCCCTTTTGCCTGGGTCCTTCCTGTTGCCAATCTCCTGTCTGTTACCTGTGTCCTCACTGTTGCCTGAGTCCTCACTGTTGCCAAGCTCCTCTCTGTTTCCTGGGTCCTCCCTGTTGCCTGGGTGCATCCTGTTGCCAAGCTCCTCTCTGTTACCTGGGTCCTTTGTGTTGCCTGGATAACTACTGTTGCCAGAGTAACACCTGTTACCAAGCTCTTCTCTGTTACCTGGGGAACTCCTCTTTCTAAGCTCCTCTCTGTTACAAGGTTAACTCCTGTTGCCTGGGTAACTCCTGTTGCCAAGCTACTCTCTGTTACCGAGGTTCACCCTGAATCCTGGGTAACTCCTGTTACTAAGTTCCTCTCTGTTACCGGGGTCCTCCCTGTTGCCTGGGTAACTCCTTTTAGTCTCGGTATCACCTATTTCCAAGCTCCTCTCTGTTACCTGGGTCCTCTATGTTGCGTGGGTAACTCCTGTTGCCTGGGTAAATCCTGTTGCCAAGCTCCTCTCTGTTACCGCGGTCCTCACTGTTGCCTGGGTAACTCCTCTTGCCAGGGTAACTCCTATTGCCAAGCTCCTCTCTGTTACCGGGGTCCTCTCTGTTGCCTGGGTTATTCCTGTTGCCTCGGTAACTCCTGTTGCCTGGGTAACTCCTATTGCCAAGCTCCTCTCTGTTACCCCAGTCTTCTCAGTTCCCTGGGTAATGCCAATTGCCTCGGTAAATATTGTTGCCTGGGTAACTACGGTTGCCAGGAAAATTCCTGTTTCCAATCTCCTGTCTATAACCTGTGTAACTCCTGTTGACTGGGTAACTCCTGTTGCCTAGGTAAATCCTGTTGCCAACTCCTCTCTGTTACCGGGGTCCTCTCTGTTCCCTGGGTAATGCCTGTTGCCTCAGTAACTACTGTTACCTGGGTAACTACTGTTGCTATTGTAACTCCTGTTGCCAAGCTCCTCTCTATTACAAGGTTAACTCCTGTTGACTGGGTAAATGCTGTTTCCTCGTAACTCCTGTTACCTGGGTAAATCTTGTTGCTATGTTCCTCTTTGGTACCACGGTCCTCTCTGTTTCCTTGGTAACTCCTGTTGGCTGGGTAACTCCTGTTGTCAATCTCCTCTCTGTAACCTGGGTCCTCACTGTTGCCTTGCTAACTAATGTTGCCAGGGTAACTCCTGTTGCCAAGCTCCTCGCTATTACCTGGGTCACTCCTGTTGCCTCGGTAAATCCTGTTGCCTGGGAAACTCCTGTTGCCTGGGTAACTCCTGTTGCCTGGGTAATGCCTGTTTCCTGGGTAACTTCTGTTGCCTGGGTAACTCCTGTTGCCATGCTCCTCTCTGTTACTCCTGTCCTCTCAGTTCCCTGGGTAATGCCAGTTGCCTCGGTAAATCCTGTTGCGTGGGTAACTCTGGTTGTAAAGCTCCTCTCTCTAACCTGGGTCCTCAGAGTTGCCTTGGTAACTACTGTTGCCAGGGTAACTCCTTTTGACAAGCTCCTCTCTGTTACGTGGGTATCTCCTGTTGCCTGCGTAAATCCTATTGCCTGGGAAACTCCTGTTGCCAAGCTCCTCACTGTTACCTCGGTAACGCCTATTGCCTAGGTAACACATGTTGCCTGGGTAACTCCTCTTTCCTGTGTAATTCCTGTTGCCAAGCTCTTCTCTGTTACCGGGGACACTCCTGTTGCCAAGCTCCTCTCTGTCACCGGGGTCTTCCATGTTGCCAAGGTAACCCCGATTGTCTGTGTAACTCCTGTTGCCAAGCTCCTCAATGTTACCTGGGTAACTCCTGTACCCTCTTAACTCATGTTGCCTGGGGAACTCCTGTTGGCTGGGTAAATCCTGTTTCCAAACTCCTCCCTATTACTTGGGTAACTACTGTTGCCTTGGTAACTCCTGTTGCCTGTGTAACTCCTGTTTCCTGGGTATCCTCTGTTGCCAAGCTCCTCTCTCTTACCTGGGGAACTCTTGTGGACAATCACCTCTCTGTTACCTGAGTCCTATCTGTTGCCTGGGTAATACTGTTGCCTGGGTAACTCCTGTGGCCAAGCTCCTCTCTGTTACCTGGTTAACTGCTCTTGCCAAGCTCCTCTCTGTATTCTGGGTCCTCTCTGTTGCCTGGATAGCTACTATTGCCAGGGTAACTCCTGTTGCCAAGCTCCTCTCTGTTACCTGGGTCCTCTGTGTTGCCTGGATAACTACTGTTGCCAGAGTAACACCTGTTACCAAGCTCTTCTCTGTTACCTGGGGAACTCCTGTTTCTAATCTCCTCTCTGTTACAAGGTTAATTCCTGTTGCCTGGGTAACTCCTGTTGCCAAGCTACTCTCTGTTACCGAGGTTCACCCTAAATCCTGGGTAACTCCTGTTACTAAGCTCCTCTCTGTTGTCGGGGTCCTCCCTGTTGCCTGGGTAACTACTTTTAGTCTGGGTATCACCTATTTCCAAGCTCCTCTCTGTTACCTGGGTCCTCTATGTTGCGTAGGTAACTCCTCTTGCCAGGGTAACTCCTGTTGCCAAGCTCCTCTCTGTTACCGGGGTCCTCTCTGTTGCCTGGGTTATTCCTGTTGCCTCGGTAACTCCTGTTGCCTGGGTAACTCCTATTGCCAAGCTCCTCACTGTTACGTGGGTAACCCCTGTTGCCTGGGTAACTCCTGTTTCCTAGGTAACTCCTGTTTCCGGGGTAACTCCTGTTGCCTGGGTAACTCTTGTAGACGAGATACTCTCTGTTACCTGGGTAACTCCTATTCCCTGGGTAACTCCTGTTGCCTGGGAAACTCCTGTTGCCAAGCTCCTCACTGTTACCTGGGTAACTGCTGTTGCCATGCTCCTCTCTGTTACCTGGGTAACTCCTGTTGCCTGGGTTACTCCTGTTGCCTGGGTAACTCCTGTTGCCAAGCTCGCTCTGTTACCAGGGTCCTCCCTGTTGCCTGGGTAACTCCTGTGGCCAAGCTCCTCTCTGTTACCAGGGTCCTCTCTGTTGCATGGGTAATTCCTGTTGCCTCGGTAATTCCTGTTGCCTCGGAGCATCTGTTGCCAAGTTCCTCACTGTTACCTGGGTAACTCATGTTGCCTGCGTAACTCCTGTTTCCTTTGTAACACCTGTTGCCAAGCTACTCTCTGTTACCTGGGTAACTCCTGTTGCCTGGGTATATCCTTTTGCCTGGGTAACTCCTGTTGCCAAGCTCCTGCTGTTAACTGGTTAACTCCTTTTGCAAAGCTCCTCTCTGATACCTGGGTCCACTCTGTTGCCTGGACAACTACTGTTGCCAGGGTTTCTCCTGTTGACAAGCTCCTCTCTATTACCTGGGTAACTCCTGTTGATTGGGTAACTCATGTTGCCTGGGTAACTCCTGTTGCCGGGGTAACTCCTGTTGCTAAGCTCCTCTCTGTTACTGGGGTCCTCCCTGTTACCTGGGTAAATCCTGTTGCATGGGTAACTCCTGTTGCCAAGCTCCTCTCTGTTACCCCGGTCTTCTCAGTTCCCTGGGTAATGCCAATTGCCTCGGTAAATATTGTTGCCTGCGTAACTACGGTTGCCAGGGAAATTCCTGTTTCCGATCTCCTGTCTATAACCTGTGTAACTCCTGTTGCCTGGCTAACTCCTGTTGCCTAGGTAAATCCTGTTGCCCAGGTAACTCCTGGTGCCAAGCTCCTCTCTGTTACCAGGGTACGTTCTGTTGCCTGGTATCTCCTGTTACCTGGGTAAGTCCTTTTGCTAAGTTCCTCTTTGTTACCACGGTCCTGTCTGTTGCGTTGGTAACACCTGTTGCCTGGGTAACACCTGTTGTCAAGCTCCTCACTGTTACCTGGGTAACTACTGTTGCCTGGGTAACTCCTTTTGCCTGGTTAACTTGTTGTCAAGATCCTCTCTGTTACCGGGGTCCTCCTGTTGCCAGGGTAACTCCTGTTGCCTGGGTAACTTCTGTTGCCTGGGTAAGTCCTGTTGCCTGGGTAACTCCTGTTGCCAACCTCCTCACTGTTACCTGGGTAACTCCTGTTGCCTGGGTAACTTCTGTTCCCTGGATAACTCCTGTTGCCAAGCTCCTCTCTGTTACCTGGGTCACTCATGTTGCCCACTTCCTCTATATTACCGGGGTCCTCCCTGTTTCCTGGGTAACTCCTATTGCCTGGGTAACTCCTGTTGCCTGGGTAACTCCTGTTGCCAAGCTCCTGTCTGTTACCTGGGTCACTCATGTTGCCAACCTCCTCTATGTTACCGGGGTCCTCCCTGTTTCCTGGGTAACTGCTGTTGCCTGCGTAACTCCTGTTGCCAAGCTCCTCTCTGTTACCTGGGTTCTCTCTGTTGCCTGGGTAACTCCTGTTTCCTGGGTAACTCCTGTTTCCTGGGTAACTGCTGCTGCCAATCTTCTCACTGTTACCTGGGTAAGTCCTGTTACCTGGGTAAGTCCTGTTGCCTGGGTAACACCTGTTGCAAAGCTCCTCACTGTTACCTGGGTAACTCCTGTTTCCGGGGTAACTACTGTTGCCTGGGTAAATCCTGTTGCCAAGCTCCTCACTGTTACCTGCTTAACTACTCTTGCCATGCTCCTCTCTGTTACCTGGGTAATTCCTGTTGCCTGGGTAACTCCTGTTGCCTGGGTAACTATTGTTGTCAAGCTCCTCTATGTTACCGGGGTCTTCCCTGTTGCCTTGGTAACTCCTGATGCCTGAGTAACTCCTGTTGCCAAGCTGCTCTCTGTTACCTGGGTCCTCTCTGTTGCCTGGGTAACTCCTGTTTCCTGGGTAACTCCTCTTTCCCGGGTAACTCCTGTTGCCAAGATCCTCTCTATTACCTGGGTGACTCCTGTTGACAAGCTCCTCTCTGTTACCGGGGTTCTCCCTGTTGCCTGCGTTACTCCTGTTTCCTGGGTAACTCCTGTTGCTGAGCTCCTCTCTGTTACTGGGGTCCTCACTGTTTCCTGTGTAATTCCTGGTGCTTCGATATCTCCTGTTGCCTGGGAAACTCTTGTTGTCAATCTCCTCTCTGTTACCAGGGTCCTCCCTGTTTCCTGGGTAACTCCTGTTGCCTGAGTAACTGCTGTTGTCAAGCTCCTCTCTGTTACCTGGGTCCTCTCTGTTGCCTGGGTAACTAATGTTGCGTGGGTAACTCCTGTTGCCTGGGTAAATCCTGTTTCCAAGCTCCTCCCTATTACCTGGGTAACTCCTGTTGCCTTGGGAACTCCTGTTACCTGTTTAACTCCTGTTGGCAAGCTGCTCTCTATTACCGGGCTAACTCCTGTTGCCTGTGTAACTCCTGTTTCCTGTGTATCCTCTGTTACCAAGCTCCTCTCTCTTACCTGGGGAACTCTTGTGGACAATCACCTCTCTGTTACCTGAATCCTATCTGTTGCCTGGGTAATACTTTTGCCAGGGTAACTCCTGTTGCCAAGCTCCTCTCTGTTACCTCGGTCATCTCTGTTGCCTAGGTAACTACTGTTGCCTCGGTAACTCCCGTTGCCTGGGTCACTCTTGTTGCCAAGCTCCTCACTGTTAACTGGATAACTCCTGTTGCCTGGGTAACTCCTGTTGCCTGGGTAATTCCTGTTGCTAAACTACTCTCTCTTACTGGGGTACTCCCTGTTACCTGGGTAAATCCTGTTGCCAGGGAAATTCCTGTTGCCAAGCTCATCTCTATTACCTGGTTAACTCCTGTTGCCTGGGTAACTCCTGTTGCCAAGCTCATCTCTGTTACCAGGTTCCACTCAATTGCCTGGTAAGTCCTGTTACCTGGGTAACTCCTGTTTTCAACTTCCTTTCTGTAACCTGGATCCTCACTGTTGCCTGGGTATCTACTGTTGCCAGGGTAACTCCTGTTGCCAAGCTCCTCTCTATTACCTGGGTAACTCCTGTTTCCTGGGTAACTCCTGTTGCCTGGGAAACTCCTGTTGCTAAGCTCCTCACTGTTACCTGGGTAACTCCTGTTGCCTGGGTAACTCCTGCTTAATGGGTAACTCCTGCTGCCGAGCTCCTGTCTGTTACCTGGGTAATTCCTGTTGCCTGGGTAACTCCTGTTGCCTGGAGAACTCCTGTTGCCAAGCTCCTCTCTGTTACCTGGGTCCTCTCTGTTGACTGGGTAACTCCTGTGGCCTGGATATCTTCTGTTGCCAAGCACCTCTCTGTTAACGTGGTTCTCTCTTTTGACTGGGTTATTCCTGTTCCCTCGGTAACTCCTGTTACCAAGCTGCTCACTGTTACCTTGGTAACTCCTGTTGATTGGGTAACTACTGTCGCCTGGGTAACTCCTGTTGCTTGGGTAACTCCTGTTGCCTGGGTAAATCCTGTTGCCAAGCTCCTTTCTGTTACCTGGGTCTTCCCTGTTGCTTGGTTAACTCCTGTTGCCTGGGTAAATTCTGTTGCCAAGCTCCTCTCTGTTACAGGGTTCCTCTCTGTTGCCTGGGTAATTCCTGTTGCCTCGGTAACTTCTGTTGCCTGGATAACTCCTGTTGCCAAGTTCCTCTGTTACCGGGGTCCTCTCTGTTGCCTGGATAACTACTTTTGCCAGGGTTACTCCTGTTGCCAAGCTCCTCTCTGTTACCCCGTTCTCAGTTCCCTGGGTAATGCCACTTGCCACGGTAATTCCTGTTGCCTGGATAACTACTGTTGCCAGGGTAATTCCTGTTTCCAATCTCCTGTCTATTACCTCGGTAACTCCTGTTGACAGGGTAACTCCTGTTGCCTAGGTATGTCCTGTTGACTGGGTAACTCCTGTTGCGTGGTAACTCCTGTTACCTGGGTAACTCCTTTTGCTAAGTTCCTCTTTGTTACCGTGGTCCTCTCTGTTGCCTTGGTAACTCCTGTTGCCTGTGTAACTCCTGTTTTCAAGCTCCTCACTGTCACCTGGGTAACTCCTCTTGCCTGGGTAACTCCTGTTGCCAAGCTCCTCTCTGTTACCTGGGTCACTCCTGTTGCGTTGGTAACTCCTGTTGCATGTTTAACTCCTGTTGCCAAGCTCCTCTCGTTTACCTGGGTAACCTCTGTTGCAAAGGTAACTACTGTTGCCTCGCTATCTCCTTTTCCTTGGTAACTCTTGTGGCCAAGCTCCTCACTGTTACATGGGTAACTCCTGTTGCCTGGGTAACACCTGTTGCTAAGCTCCTCTCTGTTACTGGGGTCCTCCCTGTTACCTGGGTAACTCCTGTTGCCTGGGTAACTGCTGTTGCCAAGCTCCTCTCTGTTACCGGGATCCTCTGTGTTCCCTGGGTAGTGCCTCTTGCCTCGGTAACTCCTGTTGCCTGGGTAACTACTGTTGCCAGGGTAATTCCTGCTTCCAAGCTTCTCTCTATTACCTGGGTAACTCCTGTTGCCTGGGTAACTCCTGTTGTCTTGGTAACTCCTGTTGCCTGGGTAACTGCTGTTGCCAAATCCCTCTCTGTTACCTGGGTAACCCCTGTTTCCTGGGTAACTCCTGTTGCCTGGGTAACTCCTGTTTAGTGGGTAACTCCTGTTGCCAAGCTCCTCACTGTTAACGCAGATAACCCCTGTTGCCTGAGTAACTCCTGTTGCCTTGGTAACTCCTGTTTCCTGGATAACTTCTGTTGCCAAACACCTCTCTGTTACCTGGGTAACTCCTGTTGCCAATGAAACTCCTGTTGCCGAGCTCCTCTCTATTACCTGTGTAACTCGTGTAGCCTGGGTATCTCCTTTCGCCTGGGTAACTCCTGTGGCCAAGCTCCTCTCTGTTAACCCGGTCTTCTCAGTTCCTTGGGTAATGCCAGTTGCCTCGGTAACTCCTGTTGCCTGGATAACTACTGTTGCCAGGGTAATTCCTGTTTCCAATCTCCTGTGTATTACCTGGGTAACTCCTGTTGCTTGGGTAACTCCTGTGGACAAGATCCTCTCTGTTACCGGGGTCCTCCCTGATAACTGGGTAACTCCTTTGGCCTGGGTAATTTCTGTTTCCTGGGTAACTCCTGTTGCGTGGGTAACTCCGGTTGCCAAGCTACTGTCTGTTACCCGGTTAACTCCTCTTGCAAAGCTCCCCTCTGTTACCTGTGTCCTCTCTGCTGCCTGGATAACTACTGTTGACAGGGTTACTCCTGTTGCCAAGCTCCTCTCTATTACCTGGGTAACTCCTGTTGCCTGGGTAACTCCTCTTACCTCAGTAACTCCTGTTGCCAAGCTCCTCTCTGTTACCTGGGTCCTCTCTGTTGTCTAGGTAACTCCTGTTGCCTGGGTAACTCCTGTTGCCTGGGTAACTCTTGTTTCCAAGCACCTCACTGTTACGTGGGTAACTCCTGTTGCCTGGGTAACTCCTGTTCCCTGTTGCCAAGCTCCTGTCTGTTACCTGGGTCCTTTCTTTTGCCTGGGTAACTCCTGTTGCCTGGGTAACTCCTGTTGCCCAGCTCCTCTCTGTTACCCCGGTCCTCTCAGTTCTCTGGGTAATGGCACTTACCTCGGTAACTCCTGTTGCCTGGGTAACTACTGTTGCCAGGGAAACTCCTGTTGTCGAGCTCCTCTCTATAACTTGGGTAACTCCTGTTGCCTTCGTAACTCCTGTTACCTGGGTAAGTCCTGTGGCCAAGCTACTCTCTGTTACCGGGGTCCTCCCTGTTACCTGGGTAACCTCTGTTGCCTGGGTTACTCCTGATGCCAAGCTCCTCTCTGTTACCCCCGTCCTCTCAGTTCCCTGGGTAATGCCACTTGCCTCGGTAACTCCTGTAGCCTTGGTAACTACTATTGCCAGGGTAATTCCTGTTTCCAAGCTCCTGTCTATCACCTGGGTAACTCCTGCTGACTTGGTAACTCCTGTTGCCTAGGTAACTCCTGTTGCCTGGGTAAATCCTGTTGCCAAGCTCCTCTCTGTTACTGGGGTCCATTCTGTTGCCTGCTAACTCCTGTTACGTAGATAACTCCTGTTTCTAAGTTCCTCTTTGTTACCGCGGTCCTCTCTGTTGCCTTGGTAACTCCTGTTGCCTGGGTAACTCCTCTTGTCAAGCTCCTCACTGACACCTGGGTAACTCCTGTTGCCTGGGGAACTCATGTTGCCTGGGGAACTCCTGTTCCCAAGCTCCTCACTGTTACCTGGGTAACTCCTGTTGCCTAGGTAACTCCTTTTGCCTGGTTAACTCCTGTTGCCAAGCTCCTCCCTGTTACGTGGGTATCTCCTGTTGATTGGGTAAATCCTGTTGCCTGGGTAACTCCTGTTGCCAAGCTCCTCTCTGTTACCGGGGTCCTCCCTATTGCCTGGGTAACTCCTGTTGCCAAGCTCCACTCTGTTACCCGAGTCCTCTCCGTTGAGTGGGTAACTCCTGTTGCCAGGGTAACTGCTGTGGCCAATCTCCTCACTATTACCTGGGTACCTCCTATTGTGTGGGTCAATCCTGTTGCCTGGGTAACTCCTTTTCCCAAGCTCATCTCTGTTACCGTGGTCCACCCTGATGCCTGCGTAACTCCTATTGCCTTGGTAACTGCTGTTGCCAAGCTCTTCTCTGTGACCGGGGTCTTCTCTGTTACCTGGGTAACTCCTGTTGCCAGGGAAACTCTTCTTGCCGAGCTCCTCTCTACTACCTGTGTAACTCCTGTTGTCCGGGTAACTCCTGTTGCCTGGGTAACTCCTGTGGCCAAGATACACTCTGTTACCGGGGTCCTCCCTCATACCTGGGTAACTCCTGTTGCCTGGGTAATTTCTGCTTCCTGGGTAACTCCTGTTGCCTGGGTAACTCCGGTTGCCAAGCTACTGTCTGTTACCCAGTTAACTCCTCTTGCAAAGCTCCCCTCTGTTACCTGGGTCCTCTCTGCTGCCTGGATAACTACTGTTGACAGGGTAACTCCTGTTGCCAAGCTCCTCACTGTTACCTGGGTAAGTCCTGTTACCTGGGTAACTCCTGTTGCCTAGCTCCTCTCGGTAACTGGGGTCCTCTCTGTTTCCTGTGTAATTCCTGTTGCTTCAGTAACTCCTGGTGCCTTGGTAACTCTTGTTGTCAAGCTCCTCTCTGTTTCCTGGGTCCTTTCTGTTACCTGGGTAACTACTGTTGCCTGGGTAACTCCTGTTGCCTGGGTAACTCCTGTTGCGAAGCTCCTCACTGTTACCTGGGTAACTTCTGTTGATTGGGAAACACCTGTGGCCTGGGTAACGGCTGTCGCCTGAGTAACTCCTGTTTCCTGGGTAACTCCAGTTGCCGAGCTCCTCTCTATTTCCTGGGTAACTACTGTTTCCTGGGTAACTCTTGTTGCCTGGGTAACTCCTGTTGCCAAGCTCCTCTCTGTTACCAGGGTCCTCCCTTTTGCCGGGGTAACTCCTGTTGCCAAGCACCTCTCTGTTACCTGGGTCCTCTCTGTTGACTGGGTAACTCCTGTGGCCTGAATATCTTCTGTTGCCAAGGTCCTCTCTGTTAACATTGTTTTTCTCTTTTGACTGGGTTATTCCTGTTCCCTAGGTAACTCCTGTTTCCAAGCTCCTCACTGTTACCTTGGTAACTCCTGCTGATTGGGTAACTACTGTTGCATGGGTAACACCTGTCGCTTGGGTAACTCCTGTTGCCTGGGTAAATCCTGTTGCCAAGCTCCTCTTTGTTTCCGGGGTCCTCTCTGTTACTTGGGTCCTCCCTGTTGCCTGGGTCCTGCCTGTTGCCAAGCTCCTCCCTGTAACCTGGGTCCTCCCTGTTGCCTGAGTTCTTCCAGTTACATGGGTCCTTCCTGATGCCAAGCTACTCTCTGTTGCGTGGGTCCTTCCTGTTGCCAAACGCCTCTCTGTAACCTGGATCCTCCCTGTTGCCTGAGTTCTTCCTGTTACCTGGGTCCTTCCTGATGCCAAGCTACTCTCTGTTACCTGGGTCATCTCTGTTGCATGGGTCCTCCCCGTTACCTGGGTAATTCCTGTTGCCATGCTCCTCTCTGTTACATGGGTCCTCTCTGTTGCCTAGGTCCTCCCTGTTGCCTGGGTCCTTCCTGTTTCCAAGGTACTCTCTGTTGCCAAGATCCTCTCGGTGACCTGGGACCTCACTGTTGCCTGGATTACCCTGTTGCCTGGGTCCTTCCTGTTGCCAAGTTCCCCTCTGTGACCTGGGTCCTCTCTGTTCCCTGGATCCTCCCTAATACCTGGTTCCTTCCTGTGGTCAGGCTCCTCTCTCTTACCTGGGTCCTCTCTGTTACCTGGGTCATCCCTGTTGCCTGGGTCCTTCCTGTTGTCAAGCTCCTCTCTGTACCTGGGTCCTGTTTTGCCTGGTTCCTCTCTGTTGCCTGGGTCCCTGCTGTTGCCAAGCTCCTCTATGTTACGTCGGACTTCCCCATCGCCTGGCTACTCCCTGTTGCCTGGGCCCTTGCTTTGGCCAAGCTACTCTCTGTTACGTGTGTCCTCTCTGTTGCCTCCCTTCCTACTCTTACCTATGCCCTCAATGTGACATGTCTCCTTCACATTACCTGTTTCCTTCCCCTTGCATGCATAATCGTCAATACCTCTGTCCTCCCCATTGCCGGAGTCCTCCCTATTACCTGGGTCTCTCCTGTTGCGAAGCTCCTCTCTGTGACCTGGGTCCTCTCTGTTGCCTGAGTCCTACCTGTTGCCTGGGTCCTTCCTGTTGCCAAGCTCCTCTCTGTTACCTGAGTTTTCTCTGTTGCCCAGGTCCTCGCTTCTGCCTGGGTCCTCCCTGTTGCCTACCTACTCTCTGTTACCTTGGTCTTCTCTGTTGCCTGTGTCATCCCTCTTACCTGGGTCCTTACTGTTGCGAAGTTCCTTT
This sequence comes from Aselliscus stoliczkanus, assembly GCA_033961575.1. Lineage (NCBI taxonomy): Eukaryota > Metazoa > Chordata > Mammalia > Chiroptera > Hipposideridae > Aselliscus > Aselliscus stoliczkanus. Next base: position 224,331 of record JAWWOG010000019.1, on the reverse strand, counting down.
CTGTCAGCTGAGGAATCTCTGTTGGCTAGGTTCTCCCTTTTGCCTGGGTCCTCCCTGTTGCCAATCTCCTGTCTGTTACCTCTGTCCTCTCTGTTGCTTTAGTCCTCACTGTTGCCAAGCTCCTCTCTGTTTCCTGGGTCGTCCCTGTTGCCTGGGTCCATCCTGTTGCCAAGCTCCTCTCTGTTACCTGGGTGCTCTCTGTTGCTTGGGTCCTCCCTGTTGCCTGGGTCCTTCCTGTTGCCAATCTCCTGTCTGTTACCTGTGTCCTCTCTGTTGCCTGAGTCCTCACTGTTTCCAAGTTCCTCTCTGTTTCCTGGGTCGTCCCTGTTGCCTGGGTCCATCCTGTTGCCAAGCTCCTCTCTATTACCTGGGTCCTCCCTGTTGCCTGGGTCCTTCCTGTTGCCAAGTTCCTCTCTGTTACCTGTGTCCTCTCTGTTGCCTGGTTCCTCCCTGTGTCCTGGGTCGTTCAATTTGTCCAACTCCTCTCTGTACCTGTGTCCTCTCTGTTGCCTGGGTCCTTCCTCTTGCCTCGGACCTTGCTGTTGCCAAGCTCCTCTCTGTTCCGTGGGTCTTCTCTGTTGCCTGGGTTCTCTCTGTTACCTAGGCCCTCACTGTGACCTGGCCCCTGCACGTTACCTGGGTCCTTCCCTTTCCCTCGATCCTCCCCAATGCCTGGGTCCACCCTGTTTGCAGGGTTCTCCCTGTAGCCTAGGTACTTCCTGTTGTCAAGCTCCTCGCTGTTACCTGGGCCCTCACCTTTGTCTGGGACCTCCCTGTTGCCTGGGTCCTTCCTGTTGCCTGGGTCATTCCTGTTGCCAAGCTACTGTCTGTTGCCTGGGTCCTTCCTCTTGGGAAGCACCTCTCTGTTACCTGGGTCATCTCTGTTGCTAGAGTCCTCACTGTTGCCTGGGTCTTTCCTTTTGCCAAGGTCGTCTCTGTTACATGGGTCCTCTCTGTTGCCTGGGTACTCCCTGTTTCCAAACCCCTCTCTGTTACCTGTGTCCTCCCTGTTGCCTGGGTTCTTCCTGTTACCTGGGTCATTCCTGTTGCCAAGCTCCTCTCTGTTACCTGGGTCTTCTCTGTTACCTGGGTATTCCCTGTTACCTGGGTCCTTCCTATTCACAAGATGCTCTGTGATACCTCGGTCCTCTGGGTTACCTGGGTCCTGCTTCTCACCTAGGCCCTCACTGTTAACTGGCTCCCTCTCGTTACCCGTTTCCTTCCCGTTGCCTGTATCATCCCGAATGCCCGTGTCCTCCCTATCGCCGGTGTCCTCCCTATTGACTGGGTCCCTCCTGTTGCCAAGCTACTTTCTGTTACCTGAGACTTCTCTGTTGCCTAGGTCCTCCGTTTTGCTTGGGTCCTCCCTGTTGCCAATCTCCTCTCTGTTACCTGGGCCCTCACCGTTGCCTGGGTCCTCCCTGTTGTCTGGGTCCTTCCTGTTGCCTGGGTCTTTGCTGTTGCCAAGCACCTCTCTGTTACGTGGGTCTTCTCTGTTGCCTGGGTTCTCCCGGTTCCCTAGGCCCTCACTGTTACCTGGCCCCTTCATGTTACCTGGGTCCTTCCCGATGCATGGTTCCTCCCCAATACCTGGGTCCTCCCTTTTGGCTGGGTCCTCCCTGTTGCCTGGGACCTCTCTGTTACCTAGGCCCTCACTGTTACCTGTCACTTTCACGTTACCTGGTTCCTTCCTGTTCCCTCGATCCTCCACAATGCCTGAATCCTACCCGTTGCCTGGGACCTTCCTGTTGCAAATCTCCTCTCTGTTAACTGGATCCTCTTTGTTGCCATAATCCTCCCTTTTATCTAGGCCCTCACTGATACATGTCTCCTTCACGTTACCTGTTTAATAACTGTTGCCTGGATCCTATGCCATGCCTGGGTCTTCCCCGTTGCCTGGGTCCTCCATGTTGCCTGAGTCCTTCCTGATGCCAAGCTCCTCTTTATTACCGGGGTGCTCCCCGTTGCCTGGATCCTCCATGATGTCAGGGTCCTCCCTGTTAACTAGGCCCTCACTGTTACCTGGCTTCTTCACGTTACCTGGGTCCTTCCCTTTGCCTGGATTCTCCCCAACGTCCTTCCTGTTTCCCAGCTTCTCTCTGATACCTAGGTCATATCTGTTTCCTGGGTCTCCCTGTTGCCTGTGTCCTTCCTATTGCCAAGCTCCTCTCTGTTATAATTGGTCCTCTCTGTTGCCTGGGTCCTCCCTATTGTCTGGGTAATTGCTGCTGCCAAGCTCGTCTCTGTTACGTGGGTCCTTCCCGTTGCCTGGGTCCTCCCTGTTGCCTGGGACATCGCTGTTACCTGGGACCTTCCTGTTGCCAAGATCCTCTCTGGAACCGGGGTCCTCCCCGTTGCCTGGATCCTCCATGTTGCCTGGGTCCTTCCTTTTACCTAGGCCCTCACTGTTAACTGGGTCCTTCACATCACCTGGGTACTTCCAGTTACCTGGTACATCCCGAAAGCCTGGGTCCTCCCCGTTGCCTGGGTCCTCAATGTTTCCTGGGTCCTTCCTGTTACCTAGGGCTTCACTGTTACCTGACTCCTTCACCTTACCGGGATCCATCCCTTTGCCTGGATCCTTCACAATGCCTAGGTCCTCTCAGTTGCCTGGGTCCTTCCTGTTGCAAATCTCCTCTCTGTTACCTGGATTATCTCTGTTCCGTGGGTCCTCCCTGTTACCTAGGCCCTCACTGTAACCTGGCTCCTTCACGTTACCTGGTTTCTTCCCATTGCGTGGATCCTCCCCAATGTCTGAGTCTTCCCCACTTGAGGGTCCAACCTATTGCCTAGGTCCTTCCGGTGGCCAAGCTCCTCTCTGTTACCTGGGTCCACTCTGTTACTTGTGTCCTCCCTTTTGCCTGCATCCTCCCTGTTGCAAAGCTCCTCTCTGTTACCTGGGTCCTCTTTGTGGCCTGCGTCGTCCCTGTTTCCTGGGTGCTTCCTTTTGCCAAGCTCCTCCCTGTTACCTGGTTCCTATCTGTTGCCTGGGTCCTCCATGTTGTGTGGGTCCTTCCTGTTGTCAGTCTCCTGTCTGTTAGTTGAGTCCTCCTCATTGCCTGGTTCCTACCTGTTGCCAATCTACTCTCTGTTTCCTGGGTCCTCCCTGTTGCCTGGGTCCTTCTGTTACCTTGGTCCTTCAAGTTACCTGGAACCTTCCCGTTGCCTGGATCCTACCCAATGCCTGGGTCCTCCCCATTGCCTGGGTTCTCCCTGTTGCCTGTTCCTTCCTGTTGCGTGAGTCCTTGCTGTTGTCAAGCTCCTCTCTGTTATGTGGTTCCTCTCTGTTGCCTGGGTTCTCCCTGTTACCTAGGCCCTCACTGTTACCTGGCCCCTTCACGTTACCTGGGACCTTCCCGTTGTGTGGTTCCTCCCCAATACCTGCATCCTCCCCATTGCCTGAGTCCTCCCTGATGCCTGGGATATCTCTGTTACTTACGCCCTCACGGTTACCTGTCTCATTCAAATATCTGGGTCCTTTCCTTTCCCTTGATCCTCCCCAATGCCTGGATCCTCCCCATTTGCTGGGTCCTCCCTGCTGCGTGAGTGCTTCCTGTTGCCAAGGTCGTCTCTGTTACATGGGTCCTCTCTGTTGCCTGGGTACTCCCTGTTTCCAAGTTCCTCTCTGTTACATGGGTTCTCCCGTTTGCCTGGGTCCTTCCTGTTACCTGGGTCATTCCTGTTGCCAAGCTCCTCTCTTTTACCTGGGTGCTCTCTGTTGCTTGTGTCCTCCCTGTTGCCTGGGTCCTTCCTGTTGCCAATCTCCTGTCTGTTACGTGTGTCCTCTCTGTTGCCTGAGTCCTCACTGTTGCCAAGCTCCTCTCTGTTTCCTGGGTCCTCCCTGTTGCCGGGGTGCATTCTGTTGCCAAGCTCCTCTCTGTTATCTGGGTCCTCTCTGTGGCCTGTGTCGTCCCTGTTTCCTGGTGGCTTCCTTTTGCCAAACCCCGCCCTGTTACCTGGTTCCTATCTGCTGCCTGGGTCCTCCATGTTGTCTGCGCCCTTCCTGTTGTCAGTCTCCTGTCTGTTAGTTGAGTCCTCCCCATTGCCTGGTTCCTACCTCTTGCCAATCTACTCTCTGTTTCCTGGGTCCTCCCTGTTGCCTGGGTCCTTCTGTTACCTTGGTCCATCAAGTTACCCGGGACCTTCCCGTTGCCTGGATCCTCCCAAATACCTGGGTCCTCCCTGTTGCCGGGGTCCATCCTGTTGCCAAGCTACTCTCTGTTACGTGGATCCTCTCTGTTGCCTGCGTCCTCCCTGTTACCTAGGCCCTCACTGTTTCCTGGCCCCTTCACGTTACCTGGGTCCTTCCCGTTGCGTGGTTCCTCCCCAATACCTGGATCCTCCCCATTGACTGGGTCCTCCCTGATGCCTGGGACATCTTTGATACTTATGCCCTCACTGTTATCTGGCTCCTTCAAGTTACCTGTGTGCTTTCCTTTCCCTTGATCCTCCACAATGCCTGGGTCCTCCCAGTTTTCTGGGTCCTCCCTGTTGCCTGGGACTTTCCTGTTTCCAAGCTCCTCTCTGATAACTTGGTCCTCCCCATTGCCTGGGTTCTTCCTGTTACCTGAGTCATTCCTGTTGCGAAGCTCCTCTCTGTTACCTGGGTCTTTTCTGTTACCTGTGTATTCCCTGTTACCTGGGTCCTTCCTATTCCCAAGATGGTCTCTGTTACCTCGGTCCTTTGTGTTGCCTGGGTCCTCCCTCTCACCTAGGCCCTCACTGTTACCTGGCCCCTTCACATTACCCGTTTCCTTCCCGTTGCCTGTATCATCCCCAAAGCCTGGGTCCTGACTATTGCCGTGTTCCTCCCTGTTGCCTGTGTCCTTCCTGTTTCCAAGGAACTCTCTGTTGCCAAGATTCTCTCGGTGACCTGGGACCTCTCTGTTGCCTGGATTACCCTGTTGCCTGGGTCCTTCCTGTTACCAAGTTCCTCTCTGTGACCTGGGTCCTCTCTGTTCCCTGGATCCTCCCTAATACCTGATTCCTTCCTGTGGCCAAGTTCCTCTCTCTTCCCTGGGTCCGCTCTGTTGCCTGGCACGTCTCTGTTGCCTGGGTCCTTCCTGTTGTCAAGCTCCTCTCTGTTACCTGCGTCCTGTGTTGCCTGGTTCCTCTCTGTTGCCTGGGTCCCTGTTGTTGCCAAGCTCCTCTCTGTTACGTCGGACTTTCCCGTCGCCTGGGTACTCCCTGTTGCCTGGGCCCTTGCTGCGGCCAAGATGCTCTCTGTTACGTGTGTCCTCTCTGTTGCCTCCCTTCCTACTGTTACCTACGCCCTCAATGTGACGTGCCTCCTTCACATTACCTGTTTCCTTCCCGTTGGCTGCATAATCGCCAATGCCTCTGTCCTCCCCATGCCGGAGTCCTCCCTATTGCCTGGGTCTCTCCTGTTGCCAAGCTCCTCTCTGTGACCTGAGTTCTCTCTGTTGCCTGAATCCTACCTGTTGCCTGGTTCCTTCCTGTTGCCAAGCTCCTCTCTGTTACCTGAGTTTTCTCTGTTGCCCAGGTCCTCGCTTCTGCCTGGGTCCTCCCTGTTGCCTACCTCTTCTCTGTTACCTTGGTGTTCTCTGTTGCCTGTGTCATGGCTCTTACCTGGGTCCTTCCTGTTGCAAAGTTCCTCTCTGTTAGCTGAGCGTTCTCTGTTGGCTAGGTTCTCCCTTCTGCCTGGGTCCTTCCTGTTGCCAATTTCCTGTATGTTACCTGTGTCCTCTCTGTTGCTTGAGTCCTCATTTTTGCCAAGCTCCTCTCTGTTTCCTGGGTCCTCCTTGTTGCCTGGGTCCATCCTTTTGCCAAGCTCCTCTCTTTTACCTGGGTGCTCTCTGTTGCTTGGGTCCTCCCTGTTGCCTGGGTCCTTCCTGTTGCCAAGCTCCTCTCTTTTACCTGTGTCCTCTCTGTTGCTTGAGTCCTCACTTTTGCCAAGCTCCTCTCTGTTTCCTGGATCCTCCCTGTTGCCTGTGTGCATCCTGTTGCCAAGCTCCTCTCTGTTACCTGGGTCCTCTCTGTGGCCTGTGTCGTCCCTGTTTCCTGGTGGCTTCCTTTTGCCGAGCCCCTCCCTGTTACCTGGTTCCTATCTTTTGCCTTGGTCCTCCATGTTGTCTGCGTCCTTCCTATTTTCAGTCTCCTGTCTGTTAGTTGAGTCCTCCCCATTGCCTGGTTCCTACCTCTTGCCAATCTACTCTCTGTTTCCTGGGTCCTCCCTGTTGCCTGGGTCCTTCTGTTACCTTGGTCCTTCACGTTACCCGGGACCTTCCCGTTGCCTGGATCCTCCCAAATACCTGGGTCGTCCCCCTTGCCTGGGTCCTCCATGTTGCCTGGGTCCATCCTGTTGCCAAACTACTCTCTGTTACGTGGATCCTCTCCGTTGCCTGGGTCCTTCCTGTTACCTAGGCCCTCACTGTTTCCTGGCCCCTTCACGTTACCTGGGTCCTTCCCTTTGCGTGGTTCCTCCACAATACCAGGGTCCTCCCCATTGCCTGGGTCCTCCCTAATGCCTGAGACATCTCTGTTACTTATGCCCTCACTGTTACCTGTCTCCTTCAAGTTACCTGTGTGCTTTCTTTCCCTTGATCCTCCCCAACGCCTGGTCCTCCCCGTTTGCTGGGTCCAACCTGTTGCCTGGGACCTTCCTGTTGCCAAGGTCGTCTCTGTTACATGGGTCCTCCCTATTGCCTGGGTACTCCCTGTTTCCAAGCTCCTCTCTGATACCTGGGTCCTCCCCATTGCCTGGGTTCTTTCTGTTACCTGGGTCATTCCTGTTGCCAAGCTCCTCTCTGTTACCTGGGTCTTTTCTGTTACCTGTGTATTCCCTTTAACCTGGGTCCTTCCTATTCCCAAGATGGTCTCTGTTACCTCGGTCCTTTGTGTTGCCTGGGTCCTCCCTCTCACGTAGGCCCTCACTGTTACCTGTCTCCTTCACATTACCCGTTTCCTTCCCGTTGCCTGTATCATCCTCAAAGCCTGGGTCCTCCCTATTGCCGTGGTCCTCCCTATTGCCTGGGTCCTTCCTGTTGCCAAGCTCCTCTCTGTTACCTCAGACTTCTCTGTTGCCTATGTCCCCCCTTTTGCCTATGTCCTCCCTGTTGCCAAGCTCCTTTCTGTTACCTGGGCACTCACCGTTGCCTGGATCCTTCCTGTTCCCAAGCTCCTCTTTGTTTCCTGTGTCCTCTCTGTTACTTGGGTACTCCCTGTTGCCTGGGTCCTGCCTGTTGCCAAGCTCCTCTCTGTAACCTGGGTCCTCCTTGTTGCCTGAGTTCTTCCTGTTACGTGGGTCCTTCCTGATGCCAAGCTACTCTCTGTTGCGTGGGTCCTTTCTGTTGCCAAGCGCCTCTCTGTATCCTGGATCCTCCCTGTTGCCTGAGTTCTTCCTGTTACCTGGGTCCTTCCTGATTCCTAGGTAGTCTCTGTTATCTGGTTCATCTCTGTTGCATGGGTAATCCCCGTTACCTGGGTACTTCCTGTTGCCACGCTCCTCTCTGTTACCTGGGTCCTCTCTGTTGCCTAGGTCCTCCCTGTTGCCTGGGTCCTTCCTGTTTCCAAGGTACTCTCTGTTGCCAAGATCCTCTCGTTGACCTGGGACCTCTCTGTTGCCTGGATTACCCTGTTGCGTGGGTCCTTCCTGTTGCCAAGTTCCTCTCTGTGACCTGGGTCCTCTCTGTTCCCTGTATCCTCCCTAATACCTGGTTCCTTCCTGTGGCCAAGCTCCTCTCTCTTCCCTGGTTCCTCTCTGTTGCCTGTGATGTCCCGGTTGCCTTGGTCCTTCCTGTTGTCAAGCTCCTCTCTGTTAACTGCGTCCTGTGTTGCCTGGTTCCTCTCTGTTGCCTAGGTCCCTGCTGTTGCCAAGGTCATCTCTGTTACGTCGGACTTCCTCGTCGCCTGGGTACTCCCTGTTGCCTGGGCCCTTGCTGTGGCCAAGCTGCTCTCTGTTACGTGTGTCCTCTCTGTTGCCTCCCTTCCTACTGTTACCTACGCCCTCAATGTGACGTGTCTCCTTCACATTACCTGTTTCCTTCCCGTTGGCTGCATAATCGCCAATGCCTCTTTTCTCCCCATGCCGGAGTCCTCCCTATTGCCTGGTTCTCTCCTGTTGCCAAGCTCCTCTCTGTGACCTGGGTTCTCTCTGTTGCCTGAGTCCTACCTGTTGTCTGGGTCCTTCCAGTTGCGAAGCTCCTCTCTGTTGCCTGAGTTTTCTCTGTTGCCCAGGTCCTTGCTTCTGCCTGGGTCCTCCCTGTTGCCTACCTCCTTTCTGTTACCTTGGTGTTCTCTGTTGACTGTGTCATGGCTCTTACCTGGGTCCTTCTTGTTGCGAAGTTCCTCTCTGTTAGCTGAGGGTTCTCTGTTGGCTAGGTTCTCCCTTTTGCCTGGGTCCTTCCTGTTGCCAATCCCCTGTCTGTACCTTTGTCCTCTCTGTTGCTTGAGTCCTCACTGTTGCCAAGCTCCTCTCTGTTTCCTGGGTCCTTCCTGTTGCCTGGGTCCATCCTGTTGCCAAGCTCCTCTCTTTTACCTGGGTGCTCTCTGTTTCCTGGGTCCTCCCTGTTGCCTTGGTGCATCCTGTTGCCAAGCTCCTGTCTGTTACCTGGGTCTTCTCTGTGGCCTGTGTGGTCCCTGTTTCCTGGTGGCTTCTTTTTGCCAAGCCCCTCCCTGTTACCTGGTTCCTATCTGTTGCCTGTGTCCTCCATGTTGTCTGCGTCCTTCCTGTTGTCAGTCTCCTGTCTGTTAGTAGAGTCCTCCCCATTGCCTGGTTCCTACCTCTTGCCAATCTACTCTCTGTTTCCTGGGTACTCCCTGTTGCCTGGGTCCTTTGTTACCTTGGTCCTTCAAGTTACCCGGGACCTTCCCGTTGCCTGGATCCTCCCAAATACCTGGGTCCTTCCCCTTGCCTGGGTCCTCCTTGTTGCCTGGGTCCATCCTGTTGCCAAGCTACTCTCTGTTACGTGGATCCTCTCTGCTGCCTGGGTCCTCCCTGTTACCTAGGCCCTCACTGTTTCCTGGCCCCTTCATGTTACCTGGGTCCTTCCCCTTGCGTGGTTCCTCCCCAATACCTGGCTCCTCCCCATTGCCTGGGTCTTCCCTGATGCCTGGGACATCTCTGTTACTTATGCCCTCACTGTTACCTGGCTCCTTCAAGTTACCTGTGTGCTTTCCTTTCCCTTGATCCTCCCCAATGCCTGGGTCCTCCCCGTTTGCTGGGTCCTCCCTGTTGCCTGGGACCTTCCTGTTGCCAAGGTCGTCTCTGTTACATGGGTCCTCCCTGTTGCCTGGGTACTCCCTGTTTCCAAGCTCCTCTCTGATACCTGGGTCCTCCCCATTACCTGGGTTCTTCCTGTTACCTGGGTCATTCCTGTTGCCAAGCTCTTCTATGTTACCTGGGTCTTTTCTGTTACGTGTGTATTCCCTGTTACCTGGGTCCTTCCTATTCCCAAGATGGTCTCTGTTACCTCGGTCCTTTGTGTTGCCTGGGTCCTCCCTCTCACGTAGGCCCTCACTGTTACCTGGCTCCTTCACATTACCCGTTTCCTTCGCGTTGCCTGTATCATCCCCAATGCCTGGGTCCTCCCTATTGCCGTGGTCCTCCCTATTGCCTGGGTTCTCCCTGTTGCCAAGCTCCTCTTTGTTTCCTTGGTCCACTGTGTTACTTGGGTCCTCCCTGTTGCGTGGGTCCTGCCTGTTGCCAAGTTCCTCTCTGTAACCTGGGTCCTCCCTGTTGCCTGAGTTCTTCCTGTTACGTGGGTCCTTCCTGATGCCAAGCTAGTCTCTGTTACCTGGGTAATCTCTGTTGCATGGTCCTCCCCGTTACCTGGGTACTTCCTGTTGCCACGCTCCTCTCTGTTACCTGGGTCCTCTCTGTTGCCTAGGTCCTCCCTGTTGCCGGGGTCCTTCCTGTTTCGAAGGTACTCTCTGTTGACAAGATCCTCTCGGTTACCTGGGACCTCTCTGTTGCCTGGATTACCCTGTTGCCTGTGTCCTTCATGTTTCCAAGTTCCGCTCTGTGACCTGAGTCCTCTCTGTTCCCTGGATCCTCCCTAATACCTGGTTGCTTCCTGTGGCCAAGCTCCTCTCTCTTCCCTGGGTCCTCTCTGTTGCTTGGGACGTCCCTGTTGCCTGGGTCCTTCCTGTTGTCAAGCTGCTCTCTCTTACCTGCGTCCTGTGTTGCCTGGTTCCTCTCTGTTGCCTGGGTCTCTGCTGTTGCCAAGCTCGTCTCTGTTACGTCGGACTTCCCCGTCGCCTGGGTACTCCCTGTGGCCTGGGCCCTTGCTGTGGCCAAGCTGCTCTCTGTTACGTGTGTCCTCTCTGTTGCCTCCCTTCCTACTGTTACCTACGCCCTCAATGTGACGTGTCTCCTTCACATTACCTGTTTCCTTCCCGTTGCCTGCATAATCGCCAATGCCTCTGTCCTCCCCATGCTGGAGTCCTCCCTATTGCCTGGGTCTCTCCTGTTGCCAAGATCCTCTCTGTGACCTGGGTTCTCTCTGTTGCCTGAGTCCTACCTGTTTCCTGGTTCCTTCCTGTTGCCAAGCTCCTCTCTGTTACCTGAGTTTTCTCTGTTGCCCAGGTCCTCGCTTCTGCCTGGGTCCTCCCTGTTGCCTATCTTCTCTCTGTTACCTTGGTCTTCTCTTTTGCCTGTCATCCCTGTTGCCTGGGTCCTTCCTGTTGCGATGTTCCTCTCTGTTAGCTGAGGGTTCTCTGTTGGCTAGGTTCTCCCTTTTGCCTGGGTCATACCTGTTGCCAATTTCCTCTCTGTTTCCTGTGTGCTCTCTGTTGCCTGAGTCCTCACTGTTGCCAAGCTCCTCTCTGTTTCCTGGGTCCTCCCTGTTGCCTGGGTCCCTGCTGTTGCCAAGCTCCTCTCTGTTACGTGGGTCTTCTCTGTAGCCTGGGTAGTCCCTGTTGCCTGGTCTCTTGCTGTGGCCAAGCTGCTCTCTGTTACGTGTGTTCTCTCTGTTGCCTCCGTTCCTACTGTTACCTCCACCCTCAATGTGACGTGTCTCCTTCACATTACCTGTTTCCTTCCTGTTGCCTGCATAATCGCCAATGTCTCAGTCCTCCCCATGCCAGATTCCTCCCTATTGCCTGGGTCTCTCCTGTTGCCAAGCTCCTCTCTGTGACCTGGGTTCTCTCTGTTGCCTAAGTTCTACCTGTTGCCTGGTTCCTTCTTGTTGCCAAGCTCCTCTCTGTTTCCTGGGTCCTCCCTGTTGCCTGGGTCCATCCTGTTGCCAAGCTAGTCTCTGTTACGTGGATACTCTCTGCTGCCTGGGTCCTCCCTATTACCTAGGCCCTCACTGTTTCCTGGCCCCTTCACGTTACCTGGGTCCTTCCCGTTGCGTGCTTCCTCCCCAAAACCTGGATCCCCCCCATTGCCTGGGTCCTCCCTGATGCCTGGGACATCTCTGTTACTTATGCCCTCACTGTTACCTGGCTCCTTCAAGTTACCTGGGTGCTTTCCTTTCCCTTGATCCTCCCCAATGCCTGGGTCCTCCCCGTTTGCTGGGTCCTCCCTGTTGCCTGGGAACTTCCTGTTGCCAAGGTCGTCTCTGTTACATGGGTCCTCCCTGTTGCCTGGTTACTCCCTGTTTCCAAGCTCCTCTGTGATACCTGGGTCCTCCCCATTGCCTGGGTTCTTCCTGTTACCTGGGTCATTCCTGTTGCCAAGCTCCTCTATGTTACCTGGGTCTTTTCTGTTACCTGTGTATTCCCTGTTACCTGGGTCCTTCCTATACCCGAGATGGTCTCTGTTACCTCGGTCCTTTGTGTTGCCAGGGTCCTCCCTCTCACCTAGGCCCTCACTGTTACCTGGCTCCTTCACCTTACCTGTTTCCTTCCCATTGCCTGTATCATCCCCAAAGCCTGGGTCCTCCCTATTGCTGTGGTCCTCCCTATTGCCTGGGTCCTTCCTGTTGCCAAGCTCCTCTCTGTTACCTCAGACTTCTCTGTTGCCTATGACCCCCTTTTGCCTGTGTCTCTCCTGTTGCCAAGCTCCTCTCTGTGACCTGGGTTCTCTGTGTTGCCTGTGTCCTACCTGTTGCCTGGGTCCTTCCTGTTGCCAAGCTCCTCTCTGTTATCTGAGTTTTCTCTGTTGCCCAGGTCCTCGCTTCTGCCTGGGTCCTCCCTGTTGCCTACCTCCTCTCTGTTACCTTTGTGTTCTCTGTTGCCTGTGTCATCCCTCTTACCTGGGTCCTTCCTGTTGTGAAGTTTCTCTCTGTTACCTGGGCACTCACCGTTGCCTGGGTCCATCCTGTTGCCAAGATCCTCTCTTTTACCTGGGTGCTCTCTGTTGCTTGGGTCCTCCCTTTTGCCTGGGTCCTTCCTGTTGCCAATCTCCTGTCTGTTACCGGTGTCCTCTCTGTTGCTTGAGTCCTCACTGTTGCCAAGCTCCTCTCTGTTTCCTGGGTCCTCCCTGTTGCCTGGGTCCATCCTGTTCCCAAGCTGCTCTCTGTTACCTGGGTCCTCTCTGTAGCCTGTGTCGTCCCTGTTTCCTGGTGGCTTCCTTTTGCCAAGCTCCTCCCTGTTACCTGGTTCCTATCTGTTGCCTGGGTCCTCCATGTTTTCTGCGTCCTTCCTGTTGTCAGTCAACTGTCTGTTAGTTGAGTCCTCCCCATTGCCTGGTTCCTACCTCTTGCCAATCTACTCTCTGTTTCCTGAGTCCTCCTTGTTGCCTGGGTGCATCCAGTTGCCAAGCTCCTCTCTGTTACCTCGGTCCTCTCTGTTGCCTGGATTACCCTGTTGCCTGGGTCCTTCCTGTTGCCAAGTTCCTCTCTGAGACCTGGGTCCTCTCTGTTCCCTGGATCCTCCCTAATACCTGGTTCCTTCCTGTGGCCAAGCTCCTCTCTCTTCCCTGGGTCTTCTCTGTTGCCTGGGACATCCCTGTTACCTGGGTCGTTCCTGTTGTCTAGCACCTCCCTGTTACCTGCGTCCTGTGTTGCCTGGTTCCTCTCTGTTGCCTGGGTCCCTGCTGTTGCCAAGCTCCTCTCTGTTACGTCGGACTTCCCCATCGCCTGGGTACTCCCTGTTGCCTGGGCCCTTGCTGCGGCCAAGCTGCTCTCTGTTACGTGTGTCCTCTCTGTTGCCTCCCTGCCTACTGTTACCTACGCCCTCAATGTGACGTATCTCCTTCACATTACCTGTTACCTTCCCGTTGCCTGCCTAATCGCCACTGCCACTGTCCTCCCCATGCCGGAGTCCTCCCTATTGCCTGGGTCTCTCCTGTTGCCTACCTCCTCTCTGTTACCATGGTCTTCTCTGTTGCCTGTGTCATCCCTCTTACCTGGGTCCTTCCTGTTGCGAAGTTCCCCTCTGTCATCTGAGGAATCTCTGTTGCCTGAGTCGTACCTGTTGCCTGGGTTAGCCATAATCCTATTATTAGCCCTAGCCCTAAACCTAGCCCTAACTCCAGCCCTAGCCCTAATCCTAACCCTAGCTCTAGCCCAAGCCATAACCCTACGCCTAACCCTACCCCTAAGCCGAGTCCTAGCACTAGCCCAAACCCTAGCCCTTGCCCTAGCCTATCACTAACCTAGCCATAGCCATAACCATGACCATAACCATAGCATGAACCCTAACCCTAATCCTACCCCTAGCACTAACCCAAACCCTAGACCTAACCCTAGCCCTAGCCTAGCCCTAACCCTAATCTTAGACGTAGACCTAGCCCTAGCCCTTATACGAACCCTACCACTGGGCTTAACACTAAACCTAGCCCTAGCCCTGACCATAACACTAACCCTAGCCATAAACCTAGCCCTAGCGCTAAACTTAGGCCTAGACTGAGCGCTAACACTAGCCCTAGCCCTAACCTTAACCGTAAACCTAACCCTAAACCTAACCCTAGCCCTAGCCCTAAACCTAAACATAACACTAACCGTAACCCTAACACTAAACCTAGCCCTAGCCCGAAACCTAGCCCTTGCCCTAGCCCTAGCCTTAACCCTAACCCTAGGCCTAGACCTAAATCTAGTCTTAACCCTAGCCATAGCCCTATTCCTAACCCTAGCCCTAGCCCTAAACCTAGCCCTAGACCTAGTCCTAGCCCTAGCCAGAGCCCTGACCCTAGCACTATCCATAAACCTATCCCTAGCCCTAGCCGTAATGCTAGACATAGGCCCAACACTAACCCTAACCCTAGACCTAGCCCTAGTCAAAAATCTTCTTCATGGCTGAGCCTAAAGGCTTGGGAATACCCTCAGCACTCACTAGTAATTCAGTCTCCTGTGCCCAACAACAGTAGACTCTTGAGTAGCTAATTACTCTCCCCACAATATCCCAGCAGGGCAGTGAGGCAGTTTAGAATCTCTCAGCTCACAATGGCTGTAACCAAGAAATTGTGCATGTCTCAGAGGTGATGTCACAGTGCATGTGCACAGAGGCCTTGTGGCCTAGAGCAAGGGCACCCAAGCTCAAGTACATGGCCCAGGTTTCTGAAATCTCAGGTTGCTTGTGGGCAACTCTGGGTTCATTTTGCCTCATGATTTCATCCATTTCTTCAATCTACAATGCCCAGGAAGATGTACCTTTCCATTCTTTGCCTTGGTACTGCATTCACTTGTCAATTTGTGACTACTGTACCGGTATTATGACAGCTTATCCTTGATTTTCATACCCTGTTGTTGCAACCCACCTTCAATTTGTCACTTAAATCCTTCAATTGTCTTTCAAAAGGTGGGTTTGGATTAAGTTAATCAGTTCATGAATACAACACTACTATTGACAGTTCATTGTTGGCAGTGTCACAACATTTGTCTGTCTGACCATTTTGCCAATATTTGAGTATTTCATCATATTTTTGTCCTTATAAAACTGCATGGAATCTACCAACACCAGGAAGCATAGATCATATAGACATAATACAATTTTTAAACTTAGACATCATTAGAAATTCTGACAAAAATACATCAAGTGAAATAATTGAATTAAAGAAACTATATGAAACCTTGGGGAAAAATCAGGGAAGAGTATAGCTAAAATTCAAGGATCAATCTTTAATGACTCTTTCAGCTTTCTTAGGGTGAAACCCTTATATTATAATATGTTAAGAATACAATTTCGTATTTATGCTTCTAAGTTTCATATACAAGGCATAGCCACCATCTCATGTGGGAGTCAAACTGGCAGCCTTGTTGTTAAGAATGTGTGCTCTGTCATGAGACATGCGGGCAGCAGCAATTCAATTCAAGGTGCCAAGTTCAGTACTTAGCTTCGGGTGGGCATAGCCCTCCATCTCCAACAGGCAAACTTGTTGTTAGGAGCACGTGCTCTCACCAGCTGAACCATCCTGCCACCTGTTGGCAGCTCAGTGGCAGCTCACCTCGGGTGCAGTGCCACTGGCCCACATGGGCATCAAATAGGCCATCCTGTTGCTCAGAGGGAGCTCCTAACCAAGCAAGACACTTGAACAGTACTGCTCTGTATTTTCTTAATGGTGTATTTGATGGATTAAGTTGTTAAAATTTTGAAATTCAATTTTTCTCCTCCTCCTCCTCCTCCTCCTCCTCCTCCTCCTCCTCCTCTTCCTCCTTGTTCTCGTTCTTGTTCTTCTTCTTCTTCTTCTTCTTCTTCTTCTTCTTCTTCTTCTTCTTCTTCTTCTTCTTCTTCTTCTTCTTCTTCTTCTTCTTCATCTTCTACTTCTCCTTCTCTATTTTTTTATTATTGGTTAGAGATTTCTGTGTCCTAAGAGAATATTGCCTATTCATAGATTACAAAACACGTAATCTGTGTAGTCTTTTTCTCTTTTTTTTTCTTTTTGAGGGCTGTGTCCCTGGCCCTCATATGTGGCATGTAACCGGGGCCACTGGTTTCCTAATAACGCGTTTAACCGCTGCGCCACTCGGAGAGCCCTAGCATAAAAAATTATGATCTAAATGTGTGAACATCTGTCCAGGCACCTGGCTCAGTTGGTTAGGAGTTGGCATAGAGCACATGCTCTGAGTAACAGGGACACCAGTTTGATACCCATATGGGGCAGTGAATGCTTCGTCTGAGCAGAGCTAACACTGAGCTGACAAGGAGTGGCAGGATGGCTCAGCTGGTGTAACAACCGGATTGCCTGTTCAATGGTGGGCTCCGCCCACCCGCAACTAAAGATTGAACTCGGCACCTTGAGCTGAGCTGCCTTCCGGATGGCTCAGTGGATAGGGCATGCACGCTTAACAAAAAGGCTGCTGGGTTTTCACTCCCACAAAGGACGGTCGCTACTCCAACCCGCAACTGAGATTGAACACAGCACTTTAAGCTTAGGGGACATGAGCTGCCAAGGGGAAGCCAGACGGCGACTGGCTCCCACCACAATGAAGATTAAAGCACAAAACTTGGCTGGTCCCCTTGCCCAATTAACCAACTGTTCCCCTCACTAACCTTAAACCTAGCCCAAGCCCAAAGCCTAGCCCTAGCACTCACACTAGCCCTAACACTAAACCTAGCCCTAGCCCTAGCCCTAGCCATTCCCTAACCATAACCATACCCATAGCCTGAACCCTAACCCTAATCCTAACCCTAGCCCTAACCCAAAAACTAGACTTAACTCTAGTCCTAGCCCTAGCTGTAAACCTAACCCTAGACCTAGTCCTAGCCCTAGCCCTAACCCTAACCCTAACCCTAACCCGAGATGTAGCCCTAAATCTAGGCCGAGCCGAAGCCCTTACCCTAACCCTAGCCCTAGCACTAAGCCTAACCCTATGCCTAGCCGTAGCTCAAGCCCTAACCCTAACCCTAGCACTAACCATAACCATAACCCTAATCGTAACACTAACCCTCGCCCTAACCCAAGCCCTAGACCTTGCCCTAACCATAACCCGAACCCTAGCCCTAACCCTAACCCTAACCCTAAACCTAACTCTAGCCCTAACACAAACCCTAACACTAACCCGAACCCTAAGCCTAACCCTTACCTTAACCCTAGCCCTATACCTCAGCCTAGGCCTATACCTGTTCAGCAAGTGTCCAACTATACTGCCACGTGGTCACGCAAATGAGTCAAGCTAAATACAGAAATTGTATGTGTTATCAAGCCTCGATAATGGGTGTAACAAAAGCTGAGGGGAAACCTAATTTGACTTTCGACTCTAATCTTTCTTCGCTGGGATGGCTGGCATCTTGAATTGTCCATTTCCACAAATTCCGCAACTTTGGACCAAGTGCATTTTGAAATTCATAACTTCTCAGATTTTAGGAAGAGAACATGGAACATATGCCAAATGTTAGACAACACTCCCTGTAAGGTCGACAATAGCATCCTATACTTAAGAATATAAATAATCCTGTTTTGTTTTAAGTTTGAAAATGTCCATGGATGCCTATATTTCCCTGCTTCCACTTGTACAGTTTGTGGCCACCTGTCCTCCCCTGGCACGCCATCTCCAGACAGTGACACCCAGCATTCCCTGCTACCCCTTGTCCAGCCCGTGGCCACCACCATTCCTTGGCTCTTCCTGGACCAGTCCTTGGCCACCTGCCTACCCAAGATCCCACATGTCCAACTCAGGTGAGCCTCAATTCCCCTGCTCACCCTTATCAACCCCCATGGCTAACGGCCTGCCTTCCACTGTGCACCACTGTCCGGCCAGAGGCTGCCTGCCTCCTCAAGCGACCCTTTCTCACGTACTGGCCACCTGCCTTTCCCTTCTCTTCCTTGTCCACACAGTGGCTGCCTGCCTTTCCCTGCTTCCATTTATCCAGCCAAGAGCTGCCTGCCTTCCCCTGTTCCCCCTCATCAGGCCATGGATCCCGACCTTCCCTTGCTCCCACCTTCCTTTGTGGCCACCTGCTTTCCCTCTGCTTCCAGTTCTCGAACCAGGGGCATCTGCCTACCGCAGCTTCCCTTTGTCCACCCTGTGGTCGCTTGAATTCCCCTTGTCCATCCCAGGGATACCTGCCTTTGCCTGCTTCCCTTGTCCAACCTGTGGCCGCCTTCCTTCCTAAGCTCCCCATTGTCCAGCCCGTGGCCCACATGCCTTCCCTGCTCTCCATTGTCAGCCCAAATTCCCCTACACCCTCTTCCAGCCCAGGGCCGCCTGCCCTTTCCAATTCCCCTTGTCCACCCCGTGACGGCCTAGTATTACCTGTCCGCTCTTGTCTAAGCCCATGTCCGCCACCCTTTCTTGACTCTTCCTTGTCCAGCCCTTGGCCACCAGGCTACCCCTGTTCCCAAATGTCCAACTCAGGTCAGCCTCAATTCGCCTGCTCACCATTGTCCAACCCGTGGCCCCCCGCCTTCTCATGCATACTTTTGTCCAGCCTGACGCCCCGTGTCTCTCCTTGCTACCCCTTTCTTTGGCAGACGGTGGCCGCATGCCCTCTCTTGCACGACCTGTCTGATCCCTGGTCACCTGCCTTCCCCTGTGCATTGTTCTGCAGTCGGAGTTTGCCTGCATCCTCATGCTCTCCCTTTGTCAACCCATGACCACCTGCCTTCCCCTGCCTCCCCTGGCCCAGCCCTTGACAACATGCCTTTCCCCGCTTCCCGTTTTCTGTCAGTGGATGCTTGCCTTTCCTGGCGTCCCCTGGCCCCGCCCAGTTCCAAAACCCTCCTCCTGCTCCTCTTGTCCAGACAATTGTTGCCTGCCTTGCTCTGCTCCCCGTTGTCCATGAAATGCCCGCCTGCTTTACTCTGGACGCCCTTGTCCAACCCATGGCCGCCCGTTCTCCCTGTTCCACTTTCTCAAGCTCAGGGCTGCCTTCCTTCCCCTGCTACCACATGTCCAGCACAGAGCCACCTGCCGTCCTCTGCTTCCCCTTGTTAGGCCATGTCAGTATGTCTTTCCTTGCTAGCTCTTGTCCAGCCTGCTGCCCGCTGCCATCTCCCGTGCCCACTTGTCCAGCTCAGGGCTGCCTGGTTTTGCCTGCTCCCTTCTGTCCAGCCTGTGGCCACCTACCTTAATTGGTGCCCCTTCGAGGCCAGGGCCACCTGCCTATTCCTGTTCTCCTTACCTACCCTGTGGCTGCCTGACTTGCCCAGTTCCCCTTGTCCAGTATAGGTCCACCTCCATTCCCCTGCTCCGCTTTGTCTACCCCGTGGTTGCCTGCCTTATCCTGCTCCCGCTTGCCCAGCCCATCTTCGCCTGCGTTCCTCAGCTCACAAGTGTCCAAGCCATGGCAGCCTGGCTTCCCCTGCTCTCCTTGCCCTGCCTGTGGCCTCCTGGCTGGTCCCCCTTGTCCACCTTATGGCTGCACGCCTTCCCCTGGACACCCTTGTCCAGCCATTGAACGCCTGCATTCGTTGTCTCCTCCGGGCCAAGCCTGTGGCCCCCTGCCTTCCCCTGCTGTCACTTGTGTGGCGTGTGGCTTCCCGCCTTCTCCTGCTTCCCTTGTGTAGCCAGCGGCTGCCTGCTTTTTCTTGCTCCCCTTTGTCCAGCTCCGTCACGAAATCCTTCCCCTGCTCCCCTTGTCCAGCCAAGGGACACCAGCCTTCCCCTGCACCCTGTTATCCAGGCCATGGCAACCTGTTTTCCCCTGAACTCCTTGTCCAGCCCGTGGTCGCCTGCTTGCCCTGTTACACTTTGTCAGGCCCAGGGCCACCTGCCTTGCCCTGCTACCACTTGTCCCGCTCAGAGTCGCTTGCTGTCCTCTGCTTCCCCTTGTCAACTTATGACTGCATGTCTTTCCTTGCACCCCCTTGTCCAGCCTGCTGCCAGCTGCCTTCTCCCACTCACACTTGTCCTGCTCAAGGCTGCTGGTCTTTGTCTTCTCCCCTGTGTCCAGACAATGGCTGCCACCCTGTTCCACCTTGTCATCCCTGGGCCCCCTGCCTTCCTCTGCCACACCATGTCCACCCCATGGCCACGCCTAATCAACCTTGTCCAGCCCAGGGCTGCCTTCAGAGTGAAGGCTCTATCTTGTCCTGCCCAAGGCAGCAAAGTGAATTCCGGGGGTCCCTGCCTCGGAGACCTGAAGTCATTTCAGCCATGTGGAACAACCTAGTGCAGTCACATCAAGGCATCCTCTAGCTGACACTAAGTTGTGTGCATTCCGGGAACCAACTGAGTGAACTCAGGAAAAGCCTCCCGAAACACTGCCTTAACGCAACCCTTGCACTGGAAGGAATGCAGGTACCAGTGTGGCTGCTGCCCAAGGCGTTCCAGTGTTAGTGACCAAGGCTCTCTGAAATTCCACTGCAATGCTCAATGCGTGCAAGTGTGAGAACTGGAAACAAATGAACGTCAAAGCTATTGGCGACATTAAGCCACAAGACAAGAAGAACAGTGCTTTCACGTACAGAGCTGATTGGCACGACGAAACACAGGTTTGCTTAAGCAAGCCAAGTGGATGCATGTGCTTTCGTCTAAAGCGGGTTTCCAAACGCAGTCTCATGGCTGGATGTGGTGCAGTGGGCAATAGAATGAGTTGTCATTCCTAACGCGTTTGCTGATTCTGGGGAAGAAGACATGTTGGGTGGCATCAGGGAACGTGTTTGTCTCCCTTCTAACAAATCTCGTTCAGAATTGGCAGAAATGTCAGTTGGGGAGGTCTCTGTCTTGGAAAACTGAAATCATTACCGCCATGTGGAAAAAACTAGTGCAGTCAGATCAAGGCATAGCCTTCATCCGCTGGCTGGCAAGTTATGCGCATTCTGGTCACTACTGAGTGAACCAAGGAGTAGGCCTCCTAAACCATTCACTTAGCACAACCATTGCATAGCAAGGAATGCAACGCACTGTGTCCCTGCTGCCCAAAGCATTTCAGTGTTCATGACCAAGGCTCGCTGGAATTCCACTGCAATGCTCAATGGTTTCAAGTGTGAGAACTGGAAACAAACGGACGTGAAAACTATTGGGGAAATTAAGCTGCACGACAAGAGGAACAGTGCTTTCACGTTCAGATCTGATTGGCGCTATGAAACACAGGTTTGCTTAAGCAAGGGATGTGGAAGCATGTGTTTTCGTATAAAGTGGGTTTCCACACTCAGTCTCAAGGCTGGATGTGGTGCATTCGGCAACAGAATGAGTTGTCATTCTGAATGCGTTTGCTGATACTGGGGAAGAAGACATGTTGGGTAGCATCAGGGCTCCCTTCTAACAAACCTCATTCTGAATTGGCAGAAAAGTCCATTGGGGAGGTCTCTGTCTCAGAAAACTGAAATCATTACCGCCAGGTGGAAAAATCTGGTGCAGTGAGTTCAGAGCATAGTCTTCATTTGCTGGCAGGCAAGTTATGAGCATTCCAGAAATACAGAGACAACCAAGGAATAGGCCCCCCAAAACATTCATGTATCGCAATCCTTGCATAGGAAGGAATGCAAGGAGCTGTGTAGCCGCTGCCTAAAGCGTTTCAGTGTTTGGGACCAACGCTCTCTGAAATTCCACTGCAATGCTCAATGCTTCCAAGTGTGAGAACTGGAAACAAACATGTCAAAACTGTTGGGGGAAATTAAGCTGCACGACAAGAGAAACAGTGCTTTCACGTTCAGAACTGATTGGCGCTACGAAACACAGGTTTGCTTAAGCAAGCGATGTGGAAGCATGTGTTTTCGTCTAAAGCGGGTTTCCAAACTCAGTCGCAAGGCTGGATGTGGTGCATTCGGCAACAGAATGAGTTGTCATTCTGAATGCGTTTGCTGATACTGGGGAAGAAGACATGTTGGGTAGCATCAGGGATCGTGTTTGTCTCCCTTCTAACAAATCTCATTCCGAATTGGCAGAAAAGTCCATTAGGGAGGTCTCTGTCTCAGAAAACTGAAATCATTACCGCCATGTGGAAAAATCTGGTGCAGTGAGTTCAGAGCATAGCCTTCATCCCAAGATGGTCTCCATTACCTCGGTCCTTCGTGTTGCCTGGGTCCTCCCTCTCACCTAGGCCCTCACTGTTACCTGGCTCCTTCACATTACCCGATTCCTTCCCGTTGCCTGTATCATCCCCAATGCCTCAGTCCTCCCTATTGCCATGGTCCTCCCTATTGCCAAGCTCCTCTCTGTTTCCTGGGTCCTCTCTGTTACTTGGGTCCTCCCTGTTGCCTGGGTCCTGCCTGTTGCCAAGCTCCTCTCTATAACCTGGGTCCTCCCTGTTGCCTGAGTCCTTCCTGTTACGTGGGTCCTTCCTGATGCCAAGCTACTCTCTGTTGAGTGGGTCCTTCCTGTTGCCAAGCGCCTCTCTGTAACCTGGGTCCTCCCTGTTGCCTGAGTCCTTCCTGTTACATGGGTCCTTCCTGATGCCAAGCTACTCTCTGTTGCGTGGGTCCTTCCTGATGCCAAGCTACTCTCTGTTGCGTGGGTAACTCCGGTTTTAAAGCTCCTCTCTGTAACCTGGGATCTCACAGTTGCCTTGGTAACTACTGTTGCCAGGGTAACCCCTTTGGCCAAGCTCCTCTCTGTTACGTGGGTAACCCCTATTGCCTAGGTAACACCTGTTGCCTGGGTACCTCTTGTTTCCTGTGTAACTCCTGTTGCCAAGCTCTTCACTGTTACCGGGGACACTCCTGTTGCCAAGCTCCTCTCTGTCACCGGGGTCCTCCATGTTGCCTAGGTAATTTCTGTTGCCTCGGTAACTCCGGTTGCCTTGGTAACTCTTGTTGTCAAGCTCCTCTCTGTTACCGGGGTCCTCCTGTTGCCTGAGTAACCCCGGTTGCCTGTGTAACTCCTGTTGCCAAGCTCCTCTCTGTTACCTGGGTCCTCTCTGTTGCCTGGGTAACTACTCTTGTATGTGTAACTTCTGTTGGCTTGGTAAATCCTGTTGCCAAGCTGCTCACAGTTACCTGGTTAACTCCTGTTGCCTGGGTAACCACTGTTGTCAAGCTCCTCTCTGTTACCATGGTCCTCCCTGTTGCCTGGGTATCTCCTGTTCCCTGGTAAGTCCTGTTGCCATGCTTCTCTCTGTTACCGGGGTCCTCTCTGTTCCCTGGGTAATTTCTGTTGCCTCGGTAACTCCTGTTTCCTGGATAACTCCTTTTGACAAGTTCCTCTTTTACCGGTGTCCTCTCTGTTACCTGGGTAATTACTGTTGACTGGGTAACTCCTGTTGCCAGGATAATGCCTTTTGCCAAGCTCCTCTCTGTTACCTGGTTAACTCCTGTATCCAAGCTCCTCTCTGTTACCTGGGTCCTATCAGTTGCCTGGATAACTACTGTTGCCACGCTAACACCTGTTGCCAAGCTACTCTCTGTTACCTGGGTAACTCCTGTTGCCTGGGTAACTCCTCTTGCCTGAGTAACCCCTGTTGCCAACCTCCTCTCTGTTACCTGGGTCCACTCTGTTGCCTGGGTAACTCCTGTTGCCTAGGTAACTCCTGTTGCCGAGCTCCTGTCTGTTATTGGGGTCCTCTCTGTTTCCTGTGTAATTCCTGTTGGTTCGGTAACTCCTGTTGCCTGGGTAACTCTTGTTGTCAAGCTCCTCCATGTTACCGGGGTCCTCTCTGTTGCCTGGGTAACTCATGTTGCAAAGATCCTCACACTTACCTGGGTAACTCCTGTTGCCTGGGTAACTCAAGTTGCCTGGGTAACTCGTGTTGCCAAGCTCCTCACTGTTACCTGGGTAATTCCTGTTGCTGGGGTAACTCCTGTTGCCTGGGTAACTCCTGTTGCTAAGCTCCTCTCAGTTACTGTCGTCCTCCCTTTTACCTGGGTAATGCCTGTTGCATCGGTAACTCCTGTTGCCTGGTTAACTACTGTTGCCAGGGTAATTCCTGTTTCCAATCTCCTGTCTATTATCTGCGTAACTCCTGTTGACTGGTAACTCCTGTTGCGTGGGTAACTCCTGTTGCCAGGGTAATTCCTGTTTCCAATCTCCTCTCTATTACCTGGGTAACTCTTGTTGACTGGTAACACCTGTTGCATGGGTAACTCCTGTTGCCTGGGTAACTCCTGTTGCCAAGCTCCTCTCTATTACTGGGGAAGCGTTGGTTGCACAATGGAGCTCAAGGGCCCCTTAGTGATTGCCTCCTCAACTAACTGATGCTCGTGAACATCAGCTGTGGGCCAGGCAGTGAACTGACACATCACTTGGCTCAAGAATCACCACTGTTTGTAAACTTGCTACTGGTGCCAGGTACAGTCTTCACAATCTCAATGAAGCCTCATGTTTCCTCTGTGAGCTAGGGGTCTGTTAGCATCCACCCCATTCTGGAGATGGGGAAACTGGTCCAGCATCATTTGAATAGTGAGCAACCAAGTATTTGACCCCGCATCTGGGATTCCACGTTCTGCGTGCATAGCCCCTCTCAGCTGCGTCCTGACATCCTGTCCCTAGAGCTAATCAGCTGGTCCCAAAAGAAGTAAGCTCCGGATCACGGAAGATTTGTGAGCAGTTTTTGGAGGACTCCTGGGAATGGATGCTGAAAAGGGATGAAGGTTTCCTGTCCATTGCGACATTTCAGGTCCCCCTACCCCTGAAAGGCCTCCGCAGGTTGTGTTTGGCAGAGACACATGAGCATGGCTGGAGACGAGAGTTTTACATCAGGCCAGCAGATAGATCTGGATTCAGGTCGAGGCTGTACCTCTTCCTGGCTGTGTGTCCTTCAGGCAGTCGGCATAAAATCGGAGGCCTCAGTTTATCCATCTTTGGAATGGCGATGATCATGCTCTTATGATGATTAAATCAAGTATTATATGAAAAGCATCTGGTACATACTGGGTGCCGACTAAACTTACTCTCCCTTGAAGCTGGCAAATATCATGAGCATGTGATTCAAAGTGGCCTGCAGCTTCTACTGGGAGACAGTCTTTGGTAGCACAGCGGGCCTGGGTCTGAATCCTGCCTCCTCTTGCATGACCATGCATAAGTCATCCAATTTCCCCAGGCCTCAGTTTCCCCATCTGGAAAATGGGAATATTTTGGGAACCTGCCCCATGACATCTGCTTACATACAATGCCTAGAACATAGTGAGCACTCCAGAAAGATCAGCAGTTGCTTTGAGCATCGTAAAACACCTCCTATGTGCTCGCCTGGCCTGCCCTTTCACAAATATGCACATTTAACCCTCATCAAAGCCCTGCAAGCTGAAAGTTTCCACTTTACGGGAGTGGAAACGGAGGCAGCCGCATGTGTACAAGTTGGCCGAACTCACACAGGATGTGAGGGAC
This sequence comes from Aselliscus stoliczkanus, assembly GCA_033961575.1. NCBI lineage: Eukaryota > Metazoa > Chordata > Mammalia > Chiroptera > Hipposideridae > Aselliscus > Aselliscus stoliczkanus. Next base: position 199,345 of record JAWWOG010000019.1, on the reverse strand, counting down.
AGAGCTGGGATGTAAATGCAGGTTGTGTGTCTCCAAATTGCACCAGCCACAGCCAGGCACCGCCTCTGCTACCCAATGGGACATGTTTCCTAAGCCCATCCTTAGAAAACCACACAGGTGTCAAGGAGACAGCACGCCACATTGTCTCTTCTGCCATCCCCACACAACCTCGACATCTCTCAAATCTGTTGGCCCGCGACGTGGACCAAGTTCAAGCCCATGTCTCGGAGGTTGAGAGCGATAATGAGGTTGAGTTCAATTTTGGAGGCCTTCTTCAGCTGCCTGGCCCTCTCCTTTGTCCACAAGGCTGGTCTGTCTCCTGGGATGGTTGGCCCCCGGCAGGGGTAGACAGCAGCCTTGTTCCTGCCACTAGACAAGGCAGCCTTCTGCAAGGCACTCATGGGTCTTCTGGGGAGGGAGGCTGTCATCCTCAATGTCTTTCCAATTTGGTGTCCAGGCCTCAGGCAGTCAGGCCCATTATTATCGTCTAGGCAGGCATCCTAGCACTCAGCTGAGTGCATGCAGAGGTGGGGAGGGGTCCTCACTCGGTGCTACATTCCCACCTTCACCACAGGTCCGTGAACAGGACACGAGGCCTGGAGCCAGAAAGCCATTGGCTCCTCCCTATTGCCAATTGACAGCCTGTGTGACATTGAGTTAAGCGTGGCACTTTCTGAGGTTCAGGAAACACAAGGAAACAGACAAACTTTTCCGTCCGGCAGAGTTTGGATTTGACACAATGTAGGTGTACAATTACAGTGCCAAAGGGTAAGAGATGGTTCCAACCAACCAAGTACATGAAGGTGGATTTAATAAAGGGGCTATTGACGAAGGCAAGGAACGGATGCTGGGAGACCAGAAGGAAGGGTGCAGCTCCTCACCTTTCCCATGACTATGAACTGGGGCCAGAGGGGGTATTGATTCTTACCTACACTAGGCTGACAGGGGTGGATGGAGAAGTTAGAAGAAGGGGCTGTCCAAGTACGGAGGGTCCCTGGATGGGAGCCAGTGACTGCTGTCTCTTCCTGAAGCATATCGGGACAGCAACTGGTTTGATAACCTCCCCCCTCCCTTCCGCACTCTCCATTCTCCTTTTCCTTCCTCAGAAATCCTGTATTGCCATCTGAGCATGCTTGATATCACCTGCATGGCTTGATAAACACCCCCAGTTTCCGATTCGGTAGGTATGGGCTGAGGCCTGAGTATTTAGAGTTGAACCTATTCCCAGCTGCTGCTGCTGCTGCTGACTGACCACACATGGGGCTGCTCTGGTCCAACCCTCACAGTTCTCTGGCACCTCTCTTAGCTTTTTCTGCCTTGTGGCTCATTGGCCTAGCAGCCCTTCCTGGGCAGGACTTTCTGACTCCATTCCTGTAGCTCTCCATATTTTGCACTCTGTATCTGGGAGGCCACTGCGTCCTGCCAGGCTGAATCCACACCACCTGCATCGTTTACTACCTATCTCTGTTGTCTGCTGTCCAGATACATCCGGGTCATGGCTTGGCAGTCCTTGATGAGAGGCTGACGCTGAGTAGGAGGTCAGCACGCAGGCAGTTTGTGATGGTATGTGCTTGGGGCCACAACCAGAGAACATGTATGTGGGAAAGCAATCAGGAGTGAAGAGAGGCAGAAGTTGGGCCATGATGTGATCTCCCATGTCAGCCAGCACCCTGGGCAGTTCCAAGACGATATGAACTTCAGAGCCATTCTGGGTTTTGGCAAGTATGTTGGATCTTTACACCCCGTGAGTATCAGGCACTGGACGACGTGAGACCATGCAGGAGTTTCTCTGTAACGCTGAGGTGGCCCCTGTGCCTAAGGGACAGCAATTCTCTCAGCACTGGTGGCCTGCAGTCCTGATGGGATCTGATTGGCATGTGACAGCATCCACCATATCATCAGAAACTGTGCAAAGAACCAGGGAGGGGTCAGAGGCCTTCTCATGGCCCCCACTGCCCTGTCCAGCCCACCTCTGTGTCTCTTAGAACCCTACCCCAAATTCCCCCTTTACATTTCTAATGTGCAGCTGCAGAAGGAAAGAAAATAAATAGGACGACAGGAAAGGGAACTTTGTCCCAAACAGTTCTAACACATTGGGGTCTTGGAAAGGTAGTTTCCGGGTAACTAGAATCCTACAGGAGCTCATCAGGTATATAGCAGGTGTACTTGGTGTCCACACGACAACCCTGTAAAATCACTCCATGGGTTTGGAGGACATTTCCCATTTCATTTTCATCCATGTGAGGTATGGTAATTGGCTTGTATCCACGTGCCACCATCTGAAGTATACCTTGTCCCTTTGCTCAGCTCATACCTGTTTCGCCTATGGGATCCTCACAGGGCAGCCTTGAGAGGTGAATATGGGTGTCATCCCCATTTCACCAATGAGGAACCTGAGGCCTGAAGTCCTCCAGTTCATGGGAGTCCTGGAGTTGGACATGGGCCCCATGTCTCTCAAACTCATGTTGTTTAGGGAGTTCACTCGTGCCTTGCTCTGTGTGCTGCCCATGCTGTGCTGGGCCTCGTTTGAGGGCCTCAGCCTAGGGTTTCCATAATCCTGCAGACCGCCCTGTACACTGGGCTCTGTTTATTCCCTTTGGGGGCTTAGAGGGTGTGAACACAGCACAGTGTTGGGGGGCTGAGAGGATTATCGAGTTGATTTGGCACCTGGTAGTGTTCTAGGTTGGCGGCCTTAGGGTACATGGATGCGGGTAGGTTGCAGGAATGAGGAGGGGCGGGGACAGGGCAGGCCTGGGAGGCCCAGGAGCCCTCTTGCAGGCTTTGCAGGTTAGCCTGGATTTCCCTGCTGAACTCCCACCTGAATATATGGTCTTTACACATCTGTAGTCAGAGCTGAAGGGATGGCAGGATGGTGGGGCTGGTTTCCGAAGGGTTGCAGGGTGGGTCTGGAAGTGGGGTGAGCAGGTGTTCACAGGTCTGATGTGGAGGCATGGGGTCAGGCCAGACCAGACCCAGAGGTCAGGGAGGCCCTGACTTGCAGTTTGGTGGGAAGCTTTGGTTGCTCAATAGAGCTCAAGGGCCCCTTAGTGATTGCCTCCTCAACTAACTGATGCTAATGCACATCAGCTGTGGGCCAGGCAGTGCACTGACACGTCACTCTTGGCTCAAGAATCACCACTGTTTGTAAACTTGCTACTGGTGTCAGGTACAGTCTTCACAATCTCAATGAAGCCTCATGTTTCCTCTGTGAGCTAGGGGTCTGTTAGCATCCACCCCATTCTGGAGATGGGGAAACAGGTCCAGCATCATTTGAATAGTGAGCAACCAAGGATTTGACCCCGGATCTGGGATTCCACGTTCTGCGTGCATAGCCCCTCTCAGCTGCGTCCTGACATCCTGTCCCTAGAGCTAATCAGCTGGTCCCAAAAGAAGTAAGCTCCGGATCACGGAAGATTTGTGAGCAGTTTTGGAGGACTCCTGGGAATGGATGCTGAAAAGGGATAAACGTTTGCTGTCCATTGCGACCTTTCAGGTCCCGCTACCCCTGAAAGGCCTCCGCAGGTTGTGTTTGGCAGAGACACATGAGCATGGCTGGAGACTAGAGTTTTACATCAGGTCAGCAGATAGATCTGGATTCAGGTCCAGGCTGTGCCTCTTCCTGGCTTTGTGTCCTTCAGGCATTCGGCATAAAATCGGAGGCTTTCCTGTGGCCAAGCTCCTCTCTCTTATCTGGGTCCTCTCTGTTGCCTTGGTCGTCCCTGTTGCCTGGGTCCTTCCTGTTGTCAAGCTCCTCTCTGTTACATGGGTCCTATGTTGCCTGGCTCCTCTCTGTAATCTGGGTCCTCCCTGTTGCCTGAGTTCTTCCTGTTACCTAGGTCCTTCCTGATGCCTACCTACTCTCTGTTGCCTGGGCCCTTGCTGTTGCTAGGCTGCTCTCTCTTACCTGTGTCCTCTCTGTTGCCTCCCTTCCTACTCTTACCTATGCCCTCAATGTGATGTGTCTCCTTCACATTACCTGTTTCCTTCCCATTGCCTGCATAATCGCCAATGCCTCTGTCCTCCACATCCTGGAGTCCTCCCTAATGCCTGGGTCTCTCCTGTTGCCAAGCTCCTCTCTGTGACCTGGGTGCTCTCTGTTTCCTGAGTCCTACATGTTGCCTGGGTCCTTCATGTTGCCAAGCTCCTCTCTGTTACTTTGGTGTTCTCTGTTGCCTGTGTCATGGCTCTTACCTGGGTCCTTCCTGTTGCAAAGTTCCTCTCTGTTAGCTGAGGGTTCTCTGTTGGCTAGGTCCTCCCTGTTGCCTGGGTCCTTCCAGTTGCCAATCTCCTGTCTGTTACCTGTGTCCTCTCTGTTGCTTGAGTCCTCACTGTTGCCAAGCTCCTCTCTGTTTCCTGGGTCCTCCCTGTTGCCTGGGTCCATCCTGTTGCCAAGCTCCTCTCTTTTACCTGGGTGCTCTCTGTTGCTTTGGTCCTCCCTGTTGCCTGGGTCCTTCCTGTTGCCAATCTCCTGTCTTTTACCTGTGTCCTCTCTGTTGCCTGAGTCCTCACTGTTGCCAAGCTCCTCTCTGTTTCCTGGGTCATCCCTGTTGCCTGGGTGCATCCTGTTGCCAAGCTCCTCTCTGTTACCTGGGTCCTCTCTGTGGCCTGTGCCGTCCCTGTTTCCTGGTGGCTTCGTTTTGCCAAGCCCCTCCCTGTTACCTGGTTCCGATCTGCTGCCTGGGTCCTCCATGTTGTCTGCGTCCTTCCTGTTGTCAGTCTCCTGTCTGTTAGTTGAGTCCTCCCCATTGCCTGGTTCCTACCTCTTGCCAATCTACTCTCTGTTTCCTGGGTCCTCCCTGTTGACTGGGTCCTTCTGTTACCTTGGTCCTTCAACTTACCCGGGACCTTCCCGTTGCCTGGATCCTCCCAAATACCTGGGTCCTCCCCCTTGCCTGGGTCCTCCCTTTTGCCTGGGTCCATCCTGTTGCCATGCTACTCTATGTTACGTGGATCCTCTCTGTTGCCTGGGTCCTCCCTGTTACCTAGGCCCTCACTGTTTCCTGACCCCTTCACGTTACCTGGGTCCTTCCCGTTGCGCGGTTCCTCCCCAATACCTGGGTCCTCCCCATTGCCTGGGTCCTCCCTGATGCCTGGGACATCTCTGTTACTTATGCCCTCACTGTTACCTGGCTCCTTCAAGTTACCTGGGTGCTTTCCTTTCCCTTGATCCTCCCCAATGCCTGGGTCCTCCCCGTTTGCTGGGTCCTCCCTGTTGCCTGGGACCTTCCTGTTGCCAAGGTCGACTCTGTTATATGGGTCCTCCCTGTTGCCTGGGTACTCCCGGATTCCAAGCTCCTCTCTGATACCTGTGTCCTCCCCATTGCCTGGGTTCTTCCTGTTACCTGGGTCCTTCCTGATGCCAAGCTACTCTCTGTTGCCTGGGTCCTTCCTGTTGCCTGGGCCCTTGCTGTGGCCAAGCTGCTCTCTGTTACGTGTGTCCTCTCTGTTGCCTCCCTTCCTACTGTTACCTACGCCCTCAATGTGACGTGTCTCCTTCACATTACCTGTTTCCTTCCCGTTGCCTGCATAATCGCCAATGCCTCTGTCCTCCCCATGCCGGAGTCCTCCCTATTGCCTGGGTCTCTCCTGTTGCCAAGCTCCTCTCTGTGACCTGGGTTCTCTCTGTTGCCTGAGTCCTACCTGTTTCCTGGTTCCTTCCTGTTGCCAAGCTCCTCTCTGTTACCTGAGTTTTCTCTGTTGCCCAGGTCCTCGCTTCTGCCTGGGTCCTCCCTGTTGCCTATCTTCTCTCTGTTACCTTGGTCTTCTCTTTTGCCTGTCATCCCTGTTGCCTGGGTCCTTCCTGTTGCGATGTTCCTCTCTGTTAGCTGAGGGTTCTCTGTTGGCTAGGTTCTCCCTTTTGCCTGGGTCATACCTGTTGCCAATTTCCTCTCTGTTTCCTGTGTGCTCTCTGTTGCCTGAGTCCTCACTGTTGCCAAGCTCCTCTCTGTTTCCTGGGTCCTCCCTGTTGCCTGGGAGGTCCCTGTTGCCTGGGTCCTTCCTGTGGCCAAGCTCCTCTCTCTCCCATGGGTCCTCTCTGTTGCCTGGGAGGTCCCTGTTGCCTGGGTCCTTCCTGTTGTCAAGCTCCTCTCTGTTACCTGCGTCCTGTGTTTCCTGGTTCCTCTCTGTTGCCTGGGTCCCTGCTGTTGCCAAGCTCCTCTCTGTTACGTTGGATTTCCCGTCTCCTGGGTACTCCGTGTTGCCTGGGCCCTTGCTGTGGCCAAGCTGCTCTCTGTTATGTGTGTTCTCTCTGTTGCCTCCGTTCCTACTGTTACCTCCGCCCTCAATGTGACGTGTCTCCTTCACATTACCTGTTTCCTTCCCGTGGCCTGCATAATCGCCAATGCCTCTGTCCTCCCCATTGACGGGATCCCCCCTATTGCCTGGGTATCTCCTGTTGCCAAGCTCCTCTCTGTTACCTGGGTCCTCTCTGTTGCCTGCGTCCTACCTGTTGCCTGGGTCCTCCCTGTTGCCTATCTCCTCTATGTTACCTTGGTCTTCTCTGTTGCCTGTGTCATCCCTGTTGCCTGGGTTCTTCCTGTTGCGATGCTCCTCTCTGTTAGCTGAGGGTTCTCTGTTGGCTAGGTTCTCCCTTTTGCCTGCGTCCTTCCTGTTGCCAATCTCCTGTCTGTTGCCTCAGTCCTCTCTGTTGCCTGCGTCCTTCATGTTGCTAAGCGCCTCTCTGTTACCTGGGTCATCTCTGTGCATGGGTCCTCCCCGTTACCTGGGTACTTCCTGTTGCCACGCTCCTCTCTGTTACCTGGGTCCTCTCTGTTCCTTGGGTCCTCTCTGTTACCTGGGTCCTTCAGTTACCTGGGTCCTTCACGTTATCTGGGTCCTTTCCGATTCCTGAATCCTCCCTATGTCTGGGTCCTCCACGTTGCCTGGGTCCTCCCTCTCAGCAAGGTCCTCACTGTTACCTGGCTCCTTCACATTACCTGTTTCCTTCCCGTTGCCTGTATCATCCCCAATGCCTGGGTCCTCCCCATTGTCGGGGTCCTCCATGTTGTCTGGGTCATTCCTGTTTCCAAGCTCCTCTCTGCTACCTGTGTCCTCTCTGTTGCCTGTGTCCTACCTGTTGTCTGGAAACTTCCTGTTTCCTAGCTCGTCTCTGTTACCTGAGAATTCTCTGTTGCCTAGGTCCTTCATTATGACTTTTTCCTCCCTGTTGCCAAGCTGCTCTCTGTTACCTGGGCCCTCACCGTTGGCTGGGTCCTCCCTGTTGCCTGATTCCTTCCTGTTGCGAAGCTCTTGTCTGTTACCTGGGTCCTCTCTGTTGCTTGAGTCCTCACTGTTGCCTGGGTCCTTCCTTTTGCCAAGGTCGTCTCTGTTACATGGGTCCTCTCTATTGCCTGGGTACTCCCTTTTTCCAGGCTCCTCTATGTTACCAGGATCCTCCCTGTTGCATGGGTTCTTTCTGTTACCTGGGTCATTCCTGTTGCCAAACTCCTCTCTGTTACCTGGGTCTTCTCTGTTACCTGGGTATTCCCTGTTACCTGGGTCCTTCCTATTCCCAAGATGCTCTGTGTTACCTCGGTTCTCTGTGTTGCCTGGGTGCTCCCTCTCACCTAGGCCCTCACTGTTACCTGGCTCCTTCACATTACCCGTTTCCTTCTCTTTGCCTGTATCATCCCCAATGCGTTTGTCCTCCCTATTGCCGGTGTCCTCCCTATTGCCTGGGTCCTTCCTGTTGCCAAGCTACTCTCTGTTACCTGAGACTTCTCTGTTACCTGGGTCCTTTGTGTTGCCTGGGTCTTCCCTCTCACCTAGTCCCTCATTGTTACCTGGCTCCTTCACATTACCCGTTTCCTTCCCGTTGCCTGTATCATCCCCAATGCCTGGGTCCTCCCTATTGCCGTGGTCCTCCCTATTGCCTGGGTCCTTCCTGTTGCCAAGCTCCTCTCTGTTACCTCAGACTTCTCTGTTGCCTATGTCCCCCCTTTTGCCTGGGTCCTCCCTGTTGCCAAGCTCCTCTCTGTTACCTGGTCACTCACCGTTGCCTGGGTCCATCCTGTTGCCGAGCTCCTCTTTGTTTCCTGGGTCCTCCCTGTTGCCTGAGTTTTTCCTGTTACCTGGGTCCTTCCTGATGCCAAGCTACTCTCTGATATCTGGGTCCTCTCTGTTGCCTAGGTCCTACCTGTTGCCTGGGTCCTTCCTGTTCCCCAGGTACTCTCTGTTGCCAAGATGCTCTCGGTGACCTGGGACCTCTCTGTTGCCTACCTCCACTCTGTTACCTTGGTTTTCTCTGTTGCCTGTGTCATGGCTCTTACCTGGGTCCTTCCTGTTGCGAAGTTCCTCTCTGTTAGCTGAGGGTTCTCTGTTGGCTAGGTTCTCCCTTTTGCCTGGGTCCTTCCTGTTTCCAAGGTACTCTCTGTTGCCAAGATCCTCTCGGTGACCTGGGACCTCTCTGTTGCCTGGATGACCCTGTTGCCTGGGTCCTTCCTGTTTCCAAGGTACTCTCTGTTGCCAAGATCCTCTCGGTGACCTGGGACCTCTCTGTTGCCTGGATTACCCTGTTGCCTCGGTCCTTCCTGTGGCCAAGCTCCTCTCTCTTCCCTGGGTCCCCTCTGTTGCCTGGGACGTCCCTGTTGCCTGGGTCCTTCCTGTTGTCAAGCTCCTCTCTGTTACCTGCGTCCTGTGGTTCCTGGTTCCTCTCTGTTGCCTGGGTCCCTGCTGTTGCCAAGGTCCTCTCTTTTACGTCGGACTTCCCCGTCGCCTGGGTACTCCCTGTTGCGTGGGCCCTTGCTGTGGCCATGCTGCTGTCTGTTAGGAGTGTCCTCTCTTTGGCCTCCCTTCCTACTGTCACCTACGGCCTCAATGTGACGAGTCTCCTTCACATTACCTGTTTCCTTCCCGTTGCCTGCATAATCGCCAATGCCTCTGTCCTCCCCATGCCAGAGTCCTCCCTATTGCCTGGGTCTCTCCTGTTGCCAAGCTCCTCTCTGTGACCTGGGTTCTCTCTGTTGCCTGAGTCCTACCTGTTGCCTGGGTCCTTCCTGTTGACAAGCTCCTCGCTCTTGCCGGAGTCCTCACTTTTGCCAAGCTCCTCTCTGTTTCCTGGGTCCTCCCTGTTGCCTGCATGCATCCTGTTGCCAAGCTCCTCTCTGTTACCTGGGTCCTCTCTGTGGCCTGTGTCGTCCCTGTTTCCTGGTGGCTTCCTTTGGCCAAGATCCTCCCTGTTACCTGGTTCCTATCTGTTGCCTGGGTCCTCCATGTTGTCTGCGTCCTTCCTGTTGTCAGTCTCCTGTCTGGTAGTTGAGTCCTCTCCATTGCCTGGTTCCTACCTCTTGCCAATCTACTCTCTGTTTCCTGGGTCCTCCCTGTTGCCTGTGTCCTTCTGTTACCTTGGTCCTTCAAGTTACACAGGACCTTCCCGTTGCCTGGATCCTCCCAAATACCTCGGTCCTCCCCCTTGCCTGGGTCCTCCCTGTTGCCTGGGTCCTTCCTGTTGCCAAGCTACTCTCTGTTACGTGGATCCTCTCTGTTGCCTGGGTCCTCCCTGTTACCTAGGCCCTCACTGTTACCTGGCCTCTTCACGTTACCTGGGTCCTTCCTGTTGCGTGGTTCCTCCCCAATACCTGGGTCCTCCCCATTGCCTGGGTCCTCGCGGATGCCTGGGACATCTCTGTTACTTATGCCCTCACTGTTATCTGGCTCCTTCAAGTTATCTGAGTGCTTTCCTTTCCCTTGATCCTCCCCAATGCCTGGGTCCTCCCCGTTTGCTGTGTCCTCCCTGTTGCCTGGGACCTTCCTGTTGCCAAGGTCATCTCTGTTACATGGGTCCCTCCTGTTGCCTGGGTACTCCCTGTTTCCAAGCTCCTCTCTGATACCTGGGTCCTCACCATTGCCTGGGTTCTTCCTGTTGCCTGGGCCATTGCTGTGGCCAAGCTGCTCTCTGTTATGTGTGTCCTCTCTGTTGCCTCCCTTCCTACTGTTACCTACGCTCTCAATGTGACGTGTCTCCTTCACATTACCTGTTTCCTTCGCGTTGCCTGCATAATCGCCAATGCCTCTGTCGTCCCCATGCTGGAGTCCTCCCTATTGCCTGGGTAATTCCTGTTGCCAAGCTCCTCACTGTTACCTGGGTAACTCTTGTTGATTGGGTAACTACTGTTGCCTGGGTAACTGCTGTTGCTTGGGTAACTCCTGTTTCCTGGGTAAACTCTGTTGCCAAGGTCCTCTCTGTTACCTGGGTCCTCTGTTGCCTGGGTAACTACTGTTGCCAGGGAACTTGCTGTGGCTAAGCTCCTCTCTATTGCTTGGGTAACTCCTGTTGCCTGGGTAACTGCTGTTGCCAAGCTCCTCTCAGTTTCCGGGGTCGTCGCTGTTGCCTGGGTAACTCCTTTTGCTGGGTATCTCCTATTGCCAAGCTCCTCTCTGTTACCTGGATGCTCTCTTTTGCGTGGGTAACTCCTGGTGCCTGGGAAAATATTTTTGCCAAGCTTCTCTCTGTTACCGTGGACCTCCATGTTGCCTGGGTAACACCTGTTGCCTGGGTAACTCCTGTGCCCAACTCCTCTCTGTTACCGTGGTCCTCTCTGTTGCCTTGGTAATTCCTGTTGCCTGGGTAACTACTGTTGCCTGGGTAAGTCCTGTTGCGAAGCTCCTCTCTGTTACCTGGTTAACTCCTGTTGTCAAGCTCCTCTCTGTTACCTGGGTCCTCTCTGTTATCTGGATAACTACTGTTGCCAGGGTAACTCCTGTGGCCAATCTCCTCACGATTACCTGGGTACCTCCTATTGGGTGGGTAAATCCTGTTGCCTGGGTAACTCCTTTTCCCAAGCTCATCTCTGTTACCGTAGTCCACCCTGATGCCTGCGTAACGCCTGTTGCCTGGGTAACTGCTGTTGCCAAGCTCTTCTCTTTTACCGGCGTCTTCTCTGTTGCCTCTGTAATTCCTGTTGCCTCTGTAACTCCTGTTGCCTGGGTAACTCCTGTTGCCAAGCTCTTCACTTTTACTTGGGTAAGCCCTGCTGCCTGGGTAACTCCTGTTTCCTCGGTAACTGCTGTTGCCAAACTCTTCTCTGTTACCTGGGTAACTCCTGTTGCCAGGGAAACTCTTCTTGCCGAGCTCCTCTCTACTACCTGTGTAACTCCTGTTGTCCGGGTAACTCCTGTTGCCTGGGTAACTCCTGTGGTCAAGCTCCTCTCTGTTACCGGGGTCCTCCCTGATACCTGGGTAACTCCTGTTGCCTGGGTAATTTCTGTTTCCTGGGTAAATCCTGTTGCCTGTGTAACTCCGGTTGCCAAGCTACTGTCTGTTACCCGGTTAACTCCTCTTGCAAAGCTACTCTCTGTTACCTGGGTCCCCTCTGCTGCCTGGATAACTACTGTTGACAGGGTAACTCCTGTTGCCAAGCTCCTCTCTATTACCTGGGTAACTCCTGTTGCCTGGGTAACTCCTCTTACCTGAGTAACTCCTGTGGCCAAGCTCCTCTATGTTACCTGGGTCCTCTCTGTTGCCTGGGTAAATACTGTTGCCTGGGTAACTCCTGTTGCATGGGTAACTCCTGTTGCCAAGCTCCTCTCTATTACCTGGGTCCTCTCTGTTGCCTGGGTAACTCCTGTTGCCTGTGTAACTCCTGTTGCCAAGCTCCTCACTGTTACCTGGGTAAGTCCTGTTACCTGGCTAACTCCTGTTGCCGAGCTCCTCTCGGTAACTGGGGTCCTCTCTGATTCCTGTATAATTCCTGTTGTTTCGGTAACTCCTGTTGCCTGGGTAACTCCTGTTGCCAAGCTGCTCACTGTTACCTGGGTAACTCCTGTTGCCTGGGTAACTCCTGTTACCTAGGTAACTCGTGTTGCCAAGCTCCTCTCTGTTACCGTGGTCCTCCCTGATGCCTGGTAACTCCTGTTGCCAAGCTCCTCTCTGTTTCTGGGGTCGTCCCTGTTGCCTGCGTAACTCCTTTTGCCTGGGTATCTCCTATTGCCAAGCTCCTGTCTGTTACCGGGGTCCTCTCTGTAGCCTTGGTAATTCCTGTTGCCTCGGTAACTCCTGTTGCCTTGATAACTCCTATTTCCATGTTCCTCTGTTACCAGGGTCCTCTCTGTTGCCTAGGTAATTCCTGTTGCCTGGATAACTCCTGTTTCCTGGGTATCTACTATTGCCTGAGTAACTCCTGTTGCCAAGCTCCTCTCTGTTACCTGGCTCCTCTCTGTTACCTGGGTAAATACCCTTGCCTGGGTAACTCCTGTTGCATGGGTAACTTCTGTTGCCAAGCTCCTCACTGTTACCTGGGTAACTCCTGTTGCCCGGTAAATCATGTTGCCAAGCTCCTCTCGATAACTGGTATCCTCTCTGTTTCCTGTGTAATTCCTGTTGCTTCGGTAACTCCTGTTGCCATGGTAACTCTTGTTGTCAAGCTCCTCTCTATTTCCTGGGTCCTTTCTGTTGCCTGGGCAAATACTGTTGCCTGGGTAACTCCTGTTGCCTGAGTATCTCCTGTTGCCAAGCTCCTCACTGTTAACTGGGTAACTTCTGTTGCCTGGGTAACTGCTGTTGCCTGGGTAACTCTTGTTGCCAGGGTAACTACTGTTGCCAAGCTCCCAATTTTACCTGGCTAACTGCTGTTGCCTGGGTAACTCCTGGTGCCTGGGTAACTCCTGTTGCTAAGCTCCTCTCTGTTAGTGGGGTCCTCCCTGTTACCTTGGTAACTCCTCTTGCAAGGGTAACTCCTGTTGCCAAGCTCCTCACTGTTACCTGGGTAACTTCTGTTGCCTTGGTTACTCCTCTTGCAAGGGTAACTCCTGTTGCCAATCCCCTCCCTGTTACCTGGTTCCTATCTGGTGCCTGGGTCCTCCATGTTGTCTGCGTCCTTCCTTTTGTCAGTCTCCTGTCTGTTAGTTGAGTCCTCCCCATTGCCTTGTTCCTACCTCTTGTCAATCTACTCTCTGTTTCCTGGGTCCTCCCTGTTGCCTGGGTGCTTCTGTTACCTTGGTCCTTCAAGTTACCCGGGAACTTCCCGTTGCCTGGATCCTCCCAAATACCTGGGTCGTCCCCCTTGCCTGGGTCCTCCCTGTTGCCTGGGTCCATCCTGTTGCCAAGCTACTCTCTGTTTCGTGGATCCTCTCTGTTGCCTGGGTCCTCCCTGTTACCTAGGCCCTCACTGTTTCCTGGCCCCTTCAGGTTACCTGGGTCCTTCCCGTTGCGTGCTTCCTCCCCAATACCTGGGTCCTCCCCATTGCCTGGGTCCTCCCTGATGCCTGGGACATCTCTGTTACTTATGCCGTCACTGTAACCTGGCTACTTCAAGTTACCTGGGTGCTTTCCTTTCCCTTGATCCTCCCCAATGCCTGGGTCCTCCCCATTTGCTGGGTCCTCCCTGTTGCCTGGGACCTTCCTGTTGCCAAGGTCATCTCTGTTACATGGGTCCTCCCTGTTGCCTGGGTACTCCCTGTTTCCAAGCTCCTCTGATACCTGGGCCCTTCCCATTGACTGGGTTCTTCCTGTTACCTGGGTCATTCCTGTTGCCAAGTTCCTCTCTGTTACCTGGGTCTTTTCTGTTACCTGTGTATTCCGTGTTACCTGGGTCCTTCCTATTCCCAAGATGGTCTCTGTTTCCTCGGTCCTTTGTGTTGCCTGGGTCCTCCCTCTCACCTAGGCCCTCACTGTTACCTGGCTCCTTCTCATTACCCGTTTCCCTCGCGTTGCCTGTATCATCCCCAATGCCTGGGTCCTCCCTATTGCCGTGGTCCTCCCTATTGCCTGGGTCCTTCCTGTTGCCAAGCTCCTCTTTGTTTCCTGGGTCCTCTCTGTTACTTGGGTCCTCCCTGATGCCTGGGTCCTGCCTGTTGCCAAGCTCCTCTCTGTAACCTGGGTCCTCCCTGTTGCCTGAGTTCTTCCTGTTACGTGGGTCCTTCCCGATGTCAAGCTATTCTCTGTTGCGTTGGTCCTTCCTGTTGCCCAGCGCCTCTCTGTAACCTGGGTCCTCCTTGTTGCCTGAGTTCTTCCTGTTACCTGGGTCCTTCCTGATGCCAAGCTAGTCTCTGTTACCTGGGTCATCTCTGTTGCATAGGTCCTCCCCGTTACCTGGGTACTTCCTGTTGCCACGCTCCTCTCTGTTACCTGGTTCCTCTCTGTTGCATAGGTCCTCCCTGTTGCCTGGGTCCTTCCTGTTTCCAAGTTACTCTCTGTTGCCAAGATCCTCTCGGTGACCTGGGACCTCTCTGTTGCCTGGATTATCCTGTTGCCTGGGTCCTTCCTGTTGCCAAGTTCCTCTCTGTGACCTGGGTCCTCTCTGTTCACTGGATCCTCCCTAATACCTGGTTCCTTCCTGTGGCCAAGCTCCTCTCTCTTCCCTGGGTCCTCTCTGTTGCCTGGGACTTCCCTGTTGCCTGGGTCCTTCCTGTTGTCAAGCTCCTCTCTGTTACATGCGTCCTGTGTTGCCTGGTTCCTCTCTGTTGCCTGGGTCCCTGCTGTTGCCAAGCTCGTCTCTGTTACGTCGGACTTGCCCGTCGCCTGGGTAATCCCTGTGGCCTGGGCCCTTGCTGTGGCAAGCTGCTCTCTGTTACGTGTGTCCTCTCTGTTGCCTCCCTTCCTACTGTTACCTGCGCCCTCAATGTGACGTGTCTCCTTCACATTACCTGTTTCCTTCCCGTTGCCTGCATAATCGCCAATGCCTCTGTCCTCCCCATGCCGGAGTCCTCCCTATTGCCTGGGTCTCTCCTGTTGCCAAGCTCCTCTCTGTGACCTGGGTTCTCTCTATTGCCTGAGTTCTCCCTGTTGCCTGGGTCCTTCCTGTTGCCAATCTCCTGTCTGTTACCTGAGTTTTCTGTGTTGCCCAGGTCCTCGCTTCTGCCTGGGTCCTCCCTGTTGCCTACCTCCTCTCTGTTTCCTTGGTGTTCTCTGTTGCCTGTGTCATGGCTCTTACCTGGGTCCTTCCTGTTGCGAAGTTCCTCTCTGTTAGCTGAGGGTTCTCTTTTGGCTAGGTTCTCCTTTTTGCCTCGGTCCTCCCTGTTGCCTGGGTACATCCTGTTGCCAAGCTCCTCTCTTTTACCTGGGTGCTCTCTGTTGCTTGGGTCCTCCCTGTTGCCTGGGTCCTTCCTGTTGCCAATCTCCTGTTACCTATGTCCTCTCTGTTGCCTGAGTCCTCACTGTTGCCAAGCTTCTCTCTGTTACCTGTGTCCTCTCTGTGGCCTGTGTCGTCGCTGTTTCCTGGTGGCTTCCTTTTGCCAAGCCCCTCCCTGTTACCTGGTTCCTATCTGCTGCCTGGGTCCTCCATCTTGTCTGCGTCCTTCCTGTTGTCAGTCTCCTGTCTGTTAGTTGAGTCCTCCCCATTGCCTGGTTCCTACCTCTTGCCAATCTACTCTCTGTTTCCTGGGTCCTCCCTGTTGCCTGGGTCCTTCTGTTACCTTGGTCCTTCAAGTTACCCGGGACCTTCCCGTTGCCTGGATCCTCCCAAATACCTGGGTCCTCCCCCTTGCCTGGGTCCTCCCTGTTGCCTGGGTCCATCCTGTTGCCAAGCTACTCTCCGTTACGTGGATCCTCTCTGTTGCCTGGGTCCTCCCTGTTACCTAGGCCCTCACTGTTTCCTGGCCCCTTCAGGTTACCTGGGTCCTTCCTGTTGCGTGCTTCCTCTGCAATACATGGGTCCTCCCCATTGCCTGGGTCCTCCCTGATGCCTGGGACATCTCTGTTACTTATGCCCTCACACTTACCTGGCTCCTTCAAGTTACCTGGGTGCTTTCCTTTCCCTTGATCCTCCCCAATGCCTGGGTCCTCCCCGTTTGCTGAGTCCTCCCTGTTGCTGGGACCTTCCTGTTGCCAAGGTCGTCTCTGTTACATGGGTCCTCCCTGTTGCCTGGGTACTCCCGGATTCCAAGCTCCTCTCTGATACCTGTGTCCTCCCCATTGCCTGGGTTCTTCCTGTTACCTGGGTCATTCCTGTTGCCAAGCTCCTCTCTGTTACCTGGGTCTTTTGTGTTACCTGTGTATTTCCTGTTACCGGGGACCTTCCTATTCCCAAGATGGTCTCTGTTACCTCGGTCCTTTGTGTTGCCTGGGTCCTCCCTCTCACCTAGGCCCTCACTGTTACCTGGCTCCTTCACTTTATGCGTTTCCTTTGCGTTGCCTGTATCATCCCCAATGCCTGGGTCCTCCCTATTGCTGTCGACCTCCCTATTGCCTGGGTCCTTCCTGTTGCCAAGCTCCTCTCTGTTACCTCAGACTTCTCTGTTGCCTATGTCACCCCTTTTGCCCTGGTCCTCCCTGTTTCCTAGCTCCTCTCTGATACCTGGGTCCTCCCCATTGCCTGGGTTCTTCCTGTTACCTGGGTCATTCCTGTTGCCAAGCTCCTCTTCTGTTACCTGGCTAATTCCTGTTGCCTGGGTCACTCCTGTTGCCTGGTGAACTCCTGTTGCCAAGCTCCTCTCTGTTACTGGGTCCTCTCTCTTGCATGGGTAGTTCCTGTTGCCTCGGTAATTCCTATTGCCTGGGTAACTCCTGTTGCCAAGCTCCTCACTGTTACCTGGGTAACTCCTGTTGCCTGCGTAGCTCCTGTTTCCTGGGTAACTCATGTTGCCTGGGTAACTCCTGTTGCCTGGGTAACTCCTGTTGCCAAGCTACTCTCTGTTACCGAGGTTCACCCTAAATCCTGGGTAACTCCTGTTACAAAGCTCCTCTCTGTTACCGGGGTCCGCTCTGTTGCCTGGGTAACTCCTTTTAGTCTGGGTATCACCTATTTCCAAGCTCCTCTCTGTTACCAGGGTCCACTATGTTCCCTGGGTAACTCCTGTTGCCTGGGTAAATCCTGTTGCCAAGCTCCTCTCTGTTACCGCGGTCCTCATTGTTGCCTGGGTAACTCCTCTTGCCAAGGTAACTCCTTTTGCCAAGCTCCTCTCTGTTACAGGGGTCCTCTCTGTTATCTGGGTAATTCCTGTTGCCCGGGTAACTCCTGTTGCCTGGGTAACTCTTGTAGCCGAGCTACTCTCTGTTACCTGGGTAACTCCTATTCCCTGGGTAACTCCTGTTGCCTGGAAAATTCCTGTTGCCAAGCTCCTCACTGTTACCTGGGTAACTGCTGTTGCCATGCTCCTCTCTGTTACCTGGGTAACTCCTGTTGCCTGGGTTACTCCTGTTGCCTGGGTAACTTCTGTTGCCAAGCTCGCTCTGTTACCAGGGTCCTTCCTGTTGCCTGGGTAACTCCTGTGGCCAAGCTCCTCTCTGTTACCAGGGTCCTCTCTGTTGCATGGGTAATTCCTGTTGCCTCGGTAATTCCTGTTCCCTGGGAGCTTCTGTAGCCAAGTTCCTCACTGTTACCTGGGTAACTCATATTGCCTGGGTAACTCCTGTTTCCTTTGTAACACCTGTTGCCAAGCTCCTCTCTGCTACCTGGGTAACTCCTCTTGCCTGGGTATATCCTTTTGCCTGGGTAACTCCTGTTGCCAAGCTCCTGCTGTTAACTGGTTAACTCCTTTTGCAAAGCTCCTCTCTGATACCTGGGTCCACTCTGTTGCCTGGACAACTACTGTTGCCAGGGTTTCTCCTGTTGACAAGCTCCTCTCTATTACCTGGGTAACTCCTGTTGCCTTCGTAACTCCTGTTGTCTTCGTAACTCCTGTTGCCTGGGTAACTCCTGTTGCCTGGGTAACTCCTGTTACCTGGGTAACTCCTGTTGCCAAGCTCCTCACTGTTTACGGGGTAACTCCTGTTGCCTGGATAACTCCTCTCGCCTCCTTAACTCCTGTTGCCAAGCTCCTCCCTATTACGTGGGTAACTCCTATTGATTGGGTAACTCATGTTGCCTGGGTAACTCCTGTTGCCGGGGTAACTCCTGTTGCTAAGCTCCTCTCTGTTACTGGGGTCCTCCCTGTTACCTGGGTAAATCCTGTTGCATGGGTAACTCCTGTTGCCAAGCTCCTCTCTGTTACCCCGGTCTTCTCATTTCCCTAGGTAATGCCAGTTGCCTCGGTAAATATTGCTGCCTGGGTAACTACGGTTGCCAGGGAAATTCCTGTTTCCAATCTCCTGTCTATAACCTGTGTAACTCCTGTTGACGGGGTAACTCCTGTTGCCTAGGTAAATCCTGTTGCCTAGGTAACTCCTGGTGCCAAGCTCCTCTCTGTTACCAGGGTACGTTCTGTTGCCTGGTAACTCCTGTTACCTGGGTAAGTCCTTTTGCTAAGTTCCTCTTTGTTACCACGGTCCTGTCTGTTACTTTGGTAACACCAGTTGCCTGGGTAACACCTGTTGTCAAGCTCCTCACTGTTACCTGGGTAACTCCTGTTGCCTGGGTAACTCCTTTTGCCTGGTTAACTTGTTGTCAAGCTCCTCTCTATTACCGGGATCCTCCTGTTGCCGGGGTAACTCCTGTTGCCTGGGTAACTCCTGTTGCCTGGGTAACTCCTGTTCCCTGGTTAACTCCTGTTACCAAGCTCCTCTCTGTTACCTGGGTAACTCATGTTGCCCACCTCCTCTATATTACCGGGGTCCTCCCTGTTTCCTGGGTAACTCCTATTGCCTGGGTAACTCCTGTTGCCTGGGTGACTCCTGTTGCCAAGCTCCTGTCTGTTACCCGGGTCCTCCCTGTTGCCTGGGTAACTCCTGTTGACTGGGTAACTCCTGTTCCCTGGTTAACTGCTGTTGCCAAGCTCCTCTCTGTTACCTAGGTCACTGATGTTGCCAACCTCCTCTATGTTTCCGGGGTCCTCCCTGTTTCCTGGGTAACTCCTGTTGCCTGGGTAACTCCTGTTGCCAAGCTCCTCTCTGTTACCTGGGTCTTCTCTGTTGCCTGGGTAACTCCTGTTGCCTGGGTAACTCCTCTTTCCTGGGTAACTGCTGCTGCCAATCTTCTCACTGTTACCTGGGTAAGTCCTGTTACCTGGGTAAATCCTGTTGCCTGGGTAACACCTGTTGCAAAGCTCCTCACTGTTACCTGGGTAACTCCTGTTTCCAGGGTAACTACTGTTGCCTGGGTAAATCCTGTTGCCAAGCTCCTCACTGTTACATGCTTAGCTACTCTTCCCATGCTCCTCTCTGTTACCTGGGTATTTCCTGTTGCCTGGGTAACTACTGTTGCCTGGGTAACTCCTGTTGTCAAGGTCCTCTCTGTTACCATGGTCCTCCCTGTTGTCTGGGTAACTACTGTGGCCTGGGTAACTGCTGTTGCCAAGCTCCTCTCTGTTACTGGGTTCCTCTCTGTTGCCTGGGTAATTCCTGTTGCCTCGGTAACTCCTGTTGCCTTCGTAACTCCTGTTGCCAAGCTCCTCTCTGTGACCTGGTTATCTCCTTATTCCAAACTCCTCTCTGATACATGGGTCCTCTAAGTTGCCTGGATAACTACTGTTGGCAGGGTAACTCCTGTAGCCAAGCTCCTCACTATTACCTGTGTAACCGTGTTGGCTGGGTAACTCTTGTTGCCTGGGTAACTGTTGTTGCCAAGCTCCTCTCTGTTACCGTGGTCCACCCTGATGCCTGCGTAACTCCTGTTGCCCGAGTAACTCCTGTTCCCAAGCTCCACTCTGTGACCATGGTCCTCCCTGATGCCTGGGTAACTACTGCAGCCTGGGTAACCCCTGTTGCCCAGCTCCTCTCTGTTATCGGAGTCCTCTCTGTTGCGTGAGTAATTCCTGTTACCTCGATAACTCCTGTTCCCTGGGTAACTCCTGTTGCCAAGCTCCTCACTGTTACCTGGGTAACTCCTGTTGATTGGGTATCTCGTGTTGCCTGGGTAACTCCTGTTGCCTGGGTAACTCCTGTTGCCAACTCCTCTCTGTTACCGGGGTCCTCTCTGTTCCCTGGGTAATGCCTGTTGCCTCAGTAACTACTGTTACCTGGGTAACTACTGTTGCTATGGTAACTCCTGTTGCCAAGCTCCTCTCTATTACAAGGTTAACTCCTGTTGACTGGGTAAATGCTGTTGCCTCGTAACTCCTGTTACCTGGGTAAATCTTGTTGCTATGTTCCTCTTTGGTACCACGGTCCTCTCTGTTGCCTTGGTAACTCCTGTTGGCTGGGTAACTCCTGTTGTCAATCTCCTCTCTGTAACCTGGGTCCTCACTGTTGCCTTGCTAACTAATGTTGCCAGGGTAAGTCCTATTGCCAAGCTCCTCGCTATTACCTGGGTCACTCCTGTTGCCTCGGTAAATCCTGTTGCCTGGGAAACTCCTGTTGCCTGGGTAACTCCTGTTGCCTGGGTAACGCCTGTTTCCTGGGTAACTGCTGTTGCCGAGCTCCTCTCTGTTACCTGGGTCCTCTCTGTTTCCTGGGTAACTACTGTTGCTTGGGTAACTCCTGTTGCCATGCTCCTCTCTGTTACTCCTGTCCTCTCAGTTCCCTGGGTAATGCCAGTTGCCTCAGTAAGTCCTGTTGCGTGGGTAACTCTGGTTGTAAAGCTCCTCTCTCTAACCTGGGTCCTCAGAGTTGCCTTGGTAACTACTGTTGCCAGGGTAACTCCTTGTGACAAGCTCCCGTCTGTTACGTGGGTAACTCCTGTTGCCTGGGTAAATCCTATTGACTGGGAAACTCCTGTTCCCAAGCTCCTCACTGTTACCTCGGTAACGCCTATTGCCTAGGTAACACCTGTTGCCTGGGTAACTCCTCTTTCCTTTGTAACTCCTGTTGCCAAGCTCTTCTCTGTTACCGGGGACACTCCTGTTGCCAAGCTCCTCTCTGTCACCGGGGTCTTCCATGTTGCCTAGGTAATACCTGTTGCCTCGGTAACTCTGGTTGCCTTGGTAACTCCTGTTTTCAAGCTCCTCTCTGTTACCGGGGTCCTCCTGTTGCCTGGGTAACCCCGGTTGTCTGTGTAACTCCTGTTGCCAAGCTCCTCAATGTTACCTGGGTAACTCCTGTACCCTCTTAACTCATGTTGCCTGGGGAACTCCTGTTGCCAAGCTACTCAGTGTTACCTGCGTAACTCCTGTTGCCTGGGTAACTCCTGTTGCCTGGGTAAATCCTGTTTCCAAGCTCCTCCCTATTACCTGGGTAAGTCCTGTTGCCTTGTTAACTCCTGTTGCCTGTTTAACTCCTGTTAGCAAGCTCCTCTCTATTACCGGGCAAACTCCTGTTGCCTGTGTAACTCCTGTTCCCTGGGTATCCTCTGTTGCCAAGCTCCTCTCTCTTACCTGGGGAACTCTTGTGGACAATCACCTCTCTGTTACCTGAGTCCTATCTGTTGCCTGGGTAATACTGTTGCCTGGGTAACTCCACTTTCCTGGGTAACTCCTCTTTCCCGGGTAACTCCTGCTGCCAAGCTCCTCTCTATTACCTGGGTGACTCCTGTTGCCAAGCTCCTCTCTGTTACCGGGGTTCTCCCTGTTCCCTGCGTAACTCCTGTTGCCTGGGTAACTCCTGTTGCTGAGCTCCTCTCTGTTACTGGGGTCCTCACTGTTTCCTGTGTAATTCCTGGTGCTTTGGTATCTCCTGTTGCCTGGGAAACTCTTGCTGTCAATCTCCTCTCTGTTACCAGGGTCCTCCCTGTTTCCTGGGTAACTCCTGTTGCCTGAGTAACTGCTGTTGTCAAGCTCCTCTCTGTTACCTGCGTCCTCTCTGTTGCCTGGGTAACTAATGTTGCGTGGGTAACTCCTGTTGCCTGGGTAAATCCTGTTTCCAAGCTCCTCCCTATTACCTGGGTAACTCCTGTTGCCTTGGTAACTCCTGTTGCCTGTGTAACTCCTGTTGGCAAGCTGCTCTCTATTACCGGGCTAACTCCTGTTGCCTGTGTAACTCCTGTTTCCTGTGTATCCTCTGTTGCCAAGATCCTCTCTCTTACCTGGGGAACTCTTGTGGACAATCACCTCTCTGTTACCTGAGTCCTATCTGTTGCCTGGGTAATACTGTTGCCAGGGTAACTCCTGTTGCCAAGCTCCTCTCTGTTACCTCGGTCATCTCTGTTGCCTAGGTAACTACTGTTGCCTCGGTAACTCCCGTTGCCTGGGTAACTCTTATTGCCAAGCTCCTCACTGTTACCTGGATAACTCCTGTTGCCTGGGTAACTACTGTTCCCTGGGTAATTCCTGTTGCTAAACTACTCTCTCTTACTGGGTACTCCCTGTTACCTGGGTAACTCCTGTTGCCAGGGAAACTTCTGTTGCCAAGCTCCTCACTATTACCTGGGTAACTGCTGTTGCATGGGTAACTCCTGTTGCCTGGGTAATTCCTGTTGCTAAACTACTCTCTCTTACTGGGTACTCCCTGTTGCCTGGGTAACTCCTGTTCCCAAGCTCATCTCTGTTACCGGGTTCCACTCAATTGCCTGGTAAGTCCTGTTACCTGGGTAACTCCTGTTGTCAAGTTCCTTTCTGTTACCTGGATCCTCACTGTTGCCTGGGTATCTACTGTTGCCAGGGTAAGTCCTGTTGCCAAGCTCCTCTCTATTACCTGGATAACTCCTGTTGCCTGGATAACTCCTGTTGCCTGGGAAACACCTGTTGCTAAGCTCCTCACTGTTACCTGGGTAACTCCTGTTGCCTGGGTAACTCCTGCTTAATGGGTAACTCCTGTTGCCAAGCTCCTCACTGTTACCTGGGTAACTCCTGGTTCCTGCGTAACTCCTGTTTCCTGGGTAACTACTGTTGCCTGGGTAACTCCTGTTGCCAAGCTCCTCACTGTTACCTGGGTAACTCCTGGTTCCTGCGTAACTCCTGTTTCCTGGGTAACTCCTGTTGCCTGGGTAAATCCTGTTTCCAAGGTCCTCACTGTTACCTTGGTAACTCCTGGTTCCTGGGTAACTCTTCTTGCCGATATCCTCTCTACTTCCTGTGTAACTCCTTTTGTCCGGGTAACTCCTGTTGCATGGTTAACTCCTGTGGCCAAGCTCCTCTCTGTTACCGGGGTCCTCCCTGATACCTGGGTAACTCCTGTTGCCTGGGTAATTCCTGTTTCCTCGGTAACTACTGTTGCATATGTAACTCCAGTTGCCAAGCTACTCTCTGTTACCCGGTTAACTCCACTTGCAAAGCTCCCCTCTGTTACCTGGGTCCTCTCTGTTGCCTGGATAAATGCTGTTGACAGGGTAACTCCTGTTGCCAAGCTCCTCTCGATTACCTGGGTAACTCCTCTTACCTGAGTAACTCCTGTTGCCAAGCTCCTGTCTCTTACCTGGGTCCTCTCTGTTGCCTTGGTAAATATTGTTGCCTGGGTAACTGCTGTTGATTGGGAAACACCTGTTGCCTGGGTAACGCCTGTCACCTGAGTAACTCCTGTTTACTGGGTAACTCCTGTTTCCGAGTTCCTCTCTATTTCCTGGATAACTCCTGTTTCCTGGGTAACTCCTGTTGCCTGGAGAACTCCTGTTGCCAAGCTCCTCTCTGTTACCTGGGTCCTCTCTGTTGACTGGGTAACTCCTGTGGCCTGGATATCTTCTGTTGCCAAGCTCCTCTCTGTTATCGTGGTTCTCTCGTTTTACTGGGTTATTCCTGTTCCCTCGGTAACTCCTGTTGCCAAGCTGCTCACTGTTACCTTGGTAACTCCTGTTGATTGGGTAACTACTGTTGCCTGGGTAACTTCTGTTGCTTGGGTAACTCCTGTTGCCTGGGTAAATCCTGTTGCCAACCTCCTTTCTGTTACCTGGGTCTTCCCTGATGCCTGGCTAACTCCTGTTGCCTGGGTAAATTCTGTTGCCAAGCTCCTCTCTGTTACAGGGTTCCTCTCTGTTGCCTGGGTAATTCCTGTTGCCTCGGTAATTTCTGTTGCCTGGATAACTTCTGTTGCCAAGTTCCTCTGTTACCGGGGTGCTCTCTGTTGCCTGGATAACTACTTTTGCCAGGGTTACTCCTGTTGCCAAGCTCCTCTCTGTTACCCCGGTCTTCTCAGTTCCCTGGGTAATGCCACTTGCCTCGGTAAATCCTGTTGCCAGGATAACTACTGTTGCCAGGGTAATTCCTGTTTCCAATCTCCTGTCTATTACCTGGGTAACTCCTGTTGACTGGGTAACTCCTGTTGCCTAGGTAAGTCCTGTTGACTGGGTAACTCCTGTTGCCTGGTAACTCCTGTTACCTGGGTAACTCCTTTTGCTAAGTTCCTCTTTGTTACCGCGGTGCTCTCTGTTGCCTTGGTAACTCCTGTTGCCTGTGTAACTCCTGTTTTCAAGCTCCTCACTGTCACCTGGGTAACTCCTCTTGCCTGGGTAACTTCTGTTGCCTGGCAAAATACTGTTTCCTGGGTAACTCCTGTTACTAAGCTCCTCTCTGTTACCTGGGTCACTCCTGTGGCCCAGCTCCTCTCTGTTACTGGGGTCCTCCCTGTTGCCTGGGTAACTCCTGTTGCCTGGGTAATTCCTGTTGCCGTGGTAACTCCTGTTACCTGGGTAACTCCTGTAGCCTCGGTAACTCCTGTTGCCCAGCTCCTCTCTGTTACTGGGGTCCTCCCTGTTGCCCAGGTAACTCCTGTTGCCCAGCTACTCTCTATTACCTGGGTAACTCCTCTTGCCTGGGTAACTCCTGTTGCCTGGGTATGTCATGTTGCCAAGCTCCTCTCTGTTACCCCGGTCATCTCTGTTCCCTGGGTAATGCCCGTTGCCTCGGTAACTCCTGTTGCCTGGGTAACTACAGTTGCCAGGATAATTCCTGTTTCCAATCTCCTGTGTATTACCTGCGTAACTCCTGTTGACTTGGTAACTCCTGTTGCCTAGGTAAATCCTGTTGCCTGGGAAAATCCTGGTGCCAAGCTGCTCTCTTTTACCGGGGTACGTTCTGTTGCCTGGTATCTCCTGTTACCTGGGTAACTCCTTTTGCTAAGTTCCTCTTTGTTACCGCGGTCCTCTCTGTTACCTTGGTAACTCCTTGGATGGGTAACTGCTATTGTCAAGCTCCTCACTGTTACCTGGGAAACTCCTGTTGTCTGGGTAACTTCTGTGGCCTGCGTAACTCCTGTTTCCTGGGTAACTCCCGTTGCCAAGCTCCTCTCTTTTACCTGGGTCACTCATGTTGCCCAGCTCCTCTCTGTTACTGGCGTACTCCCTGTAGCCTGGGTAACTCCTCTTACCTGTATAACTACTGTTGCCAAGCTCCTCTCTGTTACTGGGGTCCTCTCTGTTGCCTGGGTAATTCCTGTTGCCTTGGTAACTCCTGTTGCCTGGGTAACTCTTGTTGTCAAGCTCCTCTCTGTTACCTGGGTCCTCTCCGTTGCTTGGGTAACTACTCTTGCCTGGGTAACTCCTGTTGCCTGGGTAACTCCTGTTGCCAAGCTCCTCACTGTTAACTGGGTAACTCCTGTTTCATGGGTAACTTCTGTTCCCTGGGTAACTGCTGTTGCTAACCTCCTCACTGTTACCTGGGTAACTCCTGTTGCCTGGGTAACTCCTGTTGCCTGGGTAACTCCTGTTGCTAAGCTCCTCTCTGTTACTGGGGCCCTCCCTGTTACCTGGGTAACTCCTGTTGCCAGGGTAACTTCTGTTGCCAAGCTCCTCTCTGTTACCTGGGTCCTCTCTGTTGCCTTGGTAACTCCTGTTGCCTGGGTAACTCCTGTAGCCTCAGTAACTCCTGTTGCCAAGGTCCTCTCTATTACCTGGTTAACTCCTGTTGACAAGCTCCTCTCTGTTACCTGGGTCCTCTCTGTTGCGTGGATAACTACTGTTGCCAGGGTATCTCCTGTTGCCAAGCTCGTCTCTATTACCTGGGTAACTCCTGTTGAGTTGGTAACTGCTCTTGCCTGTTTAACTCCTGTTGCCAAGCTCCTCTCTTTTACCTGGGTCATCTCTGTTGCCTAGGTAACTACTGTTGCCTCGGTATCTCCTTTTCCTCGGTAACCCTTGTTGCCAAGCTCCTCACTGTTACCTGGATAACTCCTGTTGCCTGGTTAACTCCTGTTGCCAGGGTAACTTCTGTTGCCAAGCTCCTCACTGTTACCTGGGTAACTGCTGTTGCCTGGGTAACTCCTGTTGCCTGGGTAATTCCTGTTGCTAAGGTCCTCTTTGTTATAGTGATCCTGCCTGTTGTTTGGATAACTGCTGTTGCCTGGGTAACTGCTGTTGCCAAGCTCCTCTCTGTTACCAGGGTAATCTCTGTTGCGTGGGTAATTCTTGTTGCCTCGGTAACTGCTGTTTCCTGGGTAACTCCTGTGGCCAAGCTCCTAACTGTTACATGGGTATCTCCTGTTGCCTGGGTAACTCCTGTTGCCTGGGTAACTCCTGTTTCCTAGCTCCTCTGTGTTACCCTGGACTTCTCAGTTTCCTGCGTAATGCCAGTTGCCTCGGTAACTCCTGTTGCCTGGTTAACTACTGTTGCCACGATAATTCCTGTTTCCGATCTCCTGTCTATTACTTGGGTAACTCCTTTTGACTGGGTAACTCCTGTTGCCTAGGTAACTCCTGTTGCCTGGGTAACTCCTGTTTCCAAGCTCCTCTCTGTTACCCTGGACTTCTCAGTTTCCTGGGTAATGCCAGTTGCCTCGGTAACTCCTGTTGCCTGGTTAACTACTGTTGCCAGGATAATTCCTGTTTCCAATCTCCTGTCTATTACTTGGGTAACTCCTTTTGACTGGGTAACTCCTGTTGCCTAGGTAACTCCTGTTGCCTGGGTAACTCCTGTTGCTAAGCACCTGTCTGTTACTGGGGTCCGCTTTTTTGCCTGGGTAATTCCTGTTGCCTCGGTAACTCCTGTTGCCTGGGTAACTACTGTTCCCTGGGTAACTCCTGTGGCCAAGCTCCTCTCTGTTACCGGTGTCCTCCCTGTTACCTGGATAACTTCTGTTACCCGAGTAACTCCTGTTGCCAAGCTCCTCTCTGTTATCGGGGTCCTCCCTGTTTTCTGGGTTATGCCTGTTTCCTGGGTAACTCCAGTTGCCAAGCTCCTCTCTGTTATCGAGGTCCACCCCGATGCCTGGGTTACTCCTGTTGCCAAGCTCCTCCCTGTTACCTGGATCCTCTCTGATGCCTTGGAAACTCCTGTTACCTGGGTAACTCCTCTTACCCGAGTAACTCCTGTTGCCAAGCTCCTCTCTGTTACCGGGATCCTCTGTGTTCCCTGGGTAATGCCTCTTGTCTCTGTAACTCCTGTTGCCTGTGTAACTACTGTTGCCAGGATAATTCCTGTTGCCCAGCTCCTCTCTATTACCTGGGTACCTCCTCTTGCTTGGGTAACTCCTGTTTCCTGGGTAAGTCCTGTTTCCTGGGAGACTGGTGTTTCCAAACTCCTCTCTGTTTCCTGGGTAACTCGTGTTGCCAGGGAGACTCCTGTTGCCGAGCTCCTCTCTATTACCTGTGTAACTCGTGTTGCCTTGGTAACTCCTGTTGCCTCGGTAACTCCTGTGGCCTAGCTAATCTCTGTTACCGGGGTCCTCCCTGTTACCTGGGTAACTCCTGTTGCCTGGGTATGTCATGTTGCCAAGCTCCTCTCTGTTACCACGGTCATCTCAGTTCCCTGGGTAATGCCCGTTTCCTTGGTAAATCCTGTTGCCTGAGTAAATACTGTTGCCAGGGTCATTCCCGTTTCCAATCTCCTGTCTATTACCTGGGTAACTCCTGTTGACTGGGTAACTCCTGTTGCCTATGTATCTCCTGTTGCCTCGGTAAATCCTGTTGCTAAGCACCTATCTGTTACCGGGGTCCATTCTGTTGCCTGACCACTCCTGTTACCTGGGTAACTTCTGTTGCTAAGTTCCTCTTTGTTACCTCGGTCGAATCTATTTCCTTGGTAACTCCTGTTGCCTGGGTAACACCTGTTGCCAAGCTCCTCTCTGTTACCTGAGTCCTCTCTGTTGCCTGGGTAACTAATCTTTCCTGGGTAACTTTTGTTGCCTGGGTAACTCCTTTTGCCAAACTCCTCACTGTTACCTGCGTAACTCCTGTTTCATGGGGAACTCCTCTTTTCCAGCTCCTCTCTATTACCTGGGTAACTCCTGTTGCCTGAGTAACTCCTGTTGCCTGGGTAACTCCTGTTGCCATGCTCCTCTCTGTTATCAGGGTCCTCCCTGTTTTCTGGGTATCGCCTGTTGCCTGGGTAATTCTAGTTGCCAATCTCCTCTGTTATCGAGGGCCACCCCGATGCCTGGGTTACTCCTGTTGCCAAGCTCCTCCCTGTTACCTGGGTAACTCCTGTTGCCTGGGTAACTCCTGTTGCCTGGGTAACTCCTGTTGCCTGGGTAACTGCTGTTGCCAAGCTCCTCTCTATTACCGGGATCCTCTGTGTTCCCTGGGTAATGCCTCTTGCCTCGGTAACTCCTGTTGCCTGGGTAACTACTGTTGCCAGGGTAATTCCTGTTTCCAAGCTTCTCTCTATTACCTGGGTAACTCCTGTTGCCTGGGTAACTGCTGTTGTCTTGGTAACTCCTGTTTCCTGGGTAACTGCTGTTGCCAAACTCCTCTCTGTTACCTGGGTAACTCCTGTTTCCTGGGTAACTCCTGTTGCCTGGGTAACTCCTGTTTAGTGGGTAACTCCTGTTGCCAGGCTCCTCACTGTTACGCAGATAAACCCTGTTGCCTGAGTAACTCCTGTTGCCTTGGTAACTCCTGTTTCCTGGATAACTTCTGTTGTCAAACACCTCTCTGTTACCTGGGTAACTCCTGTTGCCAATGAAACTCCTGTTGCTGAGCTCCTCTCTATTACCTGTGTAACTTGTGTAGCCTGGATAACTCCTTTCGCCTGGGTAACTCCTGTGGCCAAGCTCCTCTCTGTTAACCCGGTCTTCTCAGTTCCCTGGGTAATGCCAGTTGCCTCGGTAACTCCTGTTGCCTGGATAACTACTGTTGCTAGGGTAATTCCTGTTTCCAATCTCCTGTGTATTACCTGGGTAACTCCTGTTGACTGGGTAACTCCTGTTGCTTAGGTAACTCCTGTTGACTGGGTAATTCCTGTTGCCTGGTAACTCCTGTTACCTGGGTAACTTCTGTTGCTAAGTTCCTCTTTGTTACCTCGGTCGAATCTATTTCCTTGGTAACTCCTGTTGCCTGGTTAACTCCTGTTGCCAAGCTCCTCCCTGTTACATGGGTATCTCCTGTTGATTGGGTAAATCCTGTTGCCTGGGTAACTCCTGTTGCCAAGCTCCTCTCTGTTACCCGAGTCCTCTCCGTTGAGTGGGTAACTCCTGTTGCCAGGGTAACTGCTGTGGCCAATCTCCTCACTATTACCTGGGTACCTCCTATTGGGTGGGTAAATCCTGTTGCCTGGGTAACTCCTGTTGCCAAGCTCCTCTCTGTTACCTGGGTCCTCTCTGTTGACTGGGTAACTCCTGTGGCCTGAATATCTTCTGTTGCCAAGGTCCTCTCTGTTAACATGGTTTTTTTCTTTTGACTGGGTTATTCCTGTTCCCTAGGTAACTCCTGTTTCCAAGGTCCTCACTGTTACCTTGGTAACTCCTGCTGATTGGGTAACTACTGTTGCATGGGTAAAACCTGTTGCTTGGGTAACTCCTGTTGCCTGGGTAAATCCTGTTGCCAAGCTCCTCTCTGTTACCTGGGTCCTCCCTGTTGCCTGCGTAACTCCTGTTGCCAAGTTCCGCTCTGTCACTGGGGTCCTCTCTGTTGCCTTGTTAACTGCTGTTGCCTGGAAAACTCCTGTTGCCAAGCTGCTCTCTGTTACCCCGGTCCTCTCACTTCCCTGGGTAATACCACTTGCCTCGGTAAATCCTGTTGCCTGGGTAACTCCTGTTGGGTGGGTAACTCCTGTTGCCTGGGTAACTCCTTTTCCCAGGCTCCTCTCTGTTACCATGGTCCACCCTGATGGCTGCTTAACTCCTGTTCCCTGGGTAACTGCTGTTGCCAAGCTCCTCTCTGTTACCGGGGTCCTCTCTGTAGCCTGGTTAATTCCTGTTGCCTCGGTAACTCCTGTTGCCTGGGTAACTCCTGTTGCCAAGCTCCTCACTGTTACGTGGGTATCCCCTGTTGCCTGGGTAACTCCGGTTTCCTGGGTAACTGATGTTGCCAAACTCTTCTCTGTTACCTGGTTAACTCCTTTTGCCAGGGAAACACCTGTTGCCGAGCTCGTCTACTTTACCTGGGTAACTCCTGTTGCGTGGGTAACTCCTGTTGCCAAGCTCCTGTATATTACCTGGGTAACTCCTGTTGACTGGATAACTCCTGTTGCTTAGGTAACTCCTGTTGCCTGGATAACTCCTGTTGTCAAGCTCCTCTCTGTTACCGGAGTCATCCCTATCGCCTGCGTAACTCCTGTTGCCTGGGTACCTCCTGTTTCCTGGGTAACTCCTGTTGCCAAGCTCCTATCTGTTACCAGAGTCATCCCTATTGCCTGGGTAACTCCTGTTGCCAGGGTAACACCTGTTGCCAAGCTCCTCTCTGTTACTGGGGTGCTCTGTGTTGCCTGGGTAATTCCTATTGCCTCAGTAACTCCTGTTGCCTGGGTAACTCTTGTTGTCAAGCTCGTCTCTGTTACCGGGTTCCTCCTGTAGCCTGGGAAACTCCTGTTCCCAAGCTCCTCTCTGTTACCTAGGTAACTCCTGTTCCCTAGATAACTCCTGTTACCTGGTTATCTCCTGTTACCTGGGTAACTACTGTTGCCAAGCTTCTCACTGTTACCTGGGTAAGCCCTGTTGCTTGGGTACACTCCTGTTGCCTGGGAAACTCCTGTTGCCAAGCTCCTCACTGTTACCTGCGTAACTCCTGGTTCCTGGGTAACTCCTGTTTCCTGGGTAATTCCTGTTGCCTGGGTAA
Source organism: Aselliscus stoliczkanus (assembly GCA_033961575.1). Lineage (NCBI taxonomy): Eukaryota > Metazoa > Chordata > Mammalia > Chiroptera > Hipposideridae > Aselliscus > Aselliscus stoliczkanus. The sequence continues at coordinate 168,806 of JAWWOG010000019.1, read as the reverse complement.
ATTCGGATTCCAAGCTCCTCACTGTTACCTGCATAACTGCTGTTCCCATGCTCCTCTCTGTTACCTGGGTAACTCCTGTTGCCTGGGTATCTCCTATTTCCAAGCTCCTGTCTGTTACCTGGGTCCTCTCTGTTGCGTGGGTAACTCCTGTTGACTGGGTAAATCGTATTGCCAAGCCCCTCTCTGTTACTGGGGTCCTCTCTGTTCCCTGGGTAATTCCGGTTGCCTCGGTAACTCCTGTTTCCTGGATAACTCCTTTTGACAAGTTCCACTTTTACCGGTGTCCTCTCTGTTACCTGGGTAACTCCTGTTCCCTAGATAACTCCTGTTACCTGGTTATCTCCTGTTACCTGGGTAACTACTGTTGCCAAGCTTCTCACTGTTACCTGGGTAAGCCCTGTTGCTTGGGTACACTCCTGTTGCCTGGGAAACTCCTGTTGCCAAGCTCCTCACTGTTACCTGCGTAACTCCTGGTTCCTGGGTAACTCCTGTTTCCTGGGTAATTCCTGTTGCCTGGGTAAATTCGGATTCCAAGCTCCTCACTGTTACCTGCATAACTGCTGTTCCCATGCTCCTCTCTGTTACCTGGGTAACTCCTGTTGCCTGGGTATCTCCTATTTCCAAGCTCCTGTCTGTTACCTGGGTCCTCTCTGTTGCGTGGGTAACTCCTGTTGACTGGGTAAATCGTATTGCCAAGCCCCTCTCTGTTACTGGGGTCCTCTCTGTTCCCTGGGTAATTCCTGTTGCCTCGGTAACTCCTGTTTCCTGGATAACTCCTTTTGACAAGTTCCACTTTTACCGGTGTCCTCTCTGTTACCTGGGTAACTCCTGTTGCCTGCATAACTCCTGTTGCCTGAGAAACTCCTGTTGCCAACCTCCTCTCTGTTACCTGGGTCCACTCTGTTGCCTGGGTAACTCCTGTTGCCTAGGTAACTCCTGTTGCCGACCTCCTGTCTGTTATTGGGGTCCTCTCTATTTCCTGTGTAATTCCTGTTGGTTCGGTAACTCCTGTAGCCTGGGTAACTCTTGTTGTCAAGCTCCTCCATGTTACCGGGGTCCTCTCTGTTCCCTGGGTAACTCCTGTTGCCTAGGTAACTCCTGTTGCCGACCTCCTGTCTGTTATTGGGGTCCTCTCTATTTCCTGTGTAATTCCTGTTGGTTCGGTAACTCCTGTAGCCTGGGTAACTCCTGTTGCCAAGCTCCTCACTGTTACCTGGGTAATTCCTGTTGCTGGGGTAACTCCTGTTGCCTGGGTAACTCCTGTTGCTAAGCTCCTCTCAGTTACCGTGGTCCTCGCTTTTACCTGGGTAATGCCAGTTGTATCGGTAACTCCTGTTGCCTGGTTAACTACTGTTGCCAGGGTAATTCCTGTTTCCAATCTCCTGTCTATTACCTGCGTAACTCCTGTTGACTGGTAACTCCTGCTGCGTGGGTAACTCCTGTTGCCAGGGTAATTCTTGTTTCCAATCTCCTCTCTATTACCTGGGTAACTCCTGTTGACTGGTAACTCCTGTTGCGTGGGTAACGTCTGTTGCCTGGGTAACTCCTGTTGCCAAGTTCCTCTCTATTACCGGGGAAGCGTTGGTTGCACAATGGAGCTCAAGGGCCCCTTAGTGATTGCCTCCTCAACTAACTGATGCTCGTGAACATCAGCTGTGGGATAGGCAGTGAACTGACACGTCACTCTTGGCTGAAGAATCACCACTGTTTGTAAAATTGCTACTGGTGTCAGTTACAGTCTTCACAATCTCAATGAAGCCTCATGTTTGCTTTGTGCGCTAGGGGTCTGTTAGCATCCACCCCATTCTGGACATGGGGAAACTGGTCGAGCATCATTTGAATAGTGAGCAACCAAGGATTTGACCCCGGATCTGGGATTCCACGTTCTGCTGCATAGCCCCTCTCAGCTGCGGCCTGACATCCTGTCCCTAGAGCTAATCAGCTGGTCCCAAAAGAAGTAAGCTCCGGATCACGGAAGATTTGTGAGCAGTTTTTGGAGGACTCCTGGGAATGGATGCTGAAAAGGGATAAAGGTTTCCTGTCCATTGCGACCTTTCAGGTCCCCCTACCCCTGAAAGGCCTCCGCAGGTTGTGTTTGGCAGAGACACATGAGCACGGCTGGAGACGAGAGTTTTACATCAGGCCAGCAGATAGATCTGGATTCAGGTCCAGGCTGTGCCTCTTCTTGGCTGTGTGTCCTTCAGGCATTCGGCATAAAATCGGAGGCCTCAGTTTATCCATCTTTGGAATGGTGATGATCATGCTCTTATGATGATTAAATCAAGTATTATATGAAAAGCATCTGGTACATACTGCGTGCCGACTAAACTTACTCTCCCTTGAAGCTGGCAAATATCATGAGCATGTGATTCAAAGTGGCCTGCAGCTTCTACTGGGAGACAGTCTTTGGTAGCACAGCGGGCCTGGGTCTGAATCCTGCCTCCTCTTGCATGACCATGCATGAGTCATCCAATTTCTCCAGGCCTCAGTTACCCCATCTGGAAAATCGGAATGTTTTGGGAACCTGCCCCATGACATCTGCTTACACACAATGCCTAGAACATAGTGAGCGCTCCAGAAAGATCAGCAGTTGCTTTGAGCATCCTAAAACACCTCCTATGTGCTCGCCTGGCCTGCCCTTTCACAAATATACACATTGAACCCTCATCAAAGCCCTGCAAGCTGAAAGTTTCCACTTTACGGGAGTGGAAACGGAGGCAGCCGCATGTGTACAAGTTGGCCGAACTCACACAGGATGTGAGGGACCGAGCTGGGATGTAAATGCAGGTTGTGTGTCTCCAAATTGCACCAGCCACAGCCAGGCACCGCCTCTGCTACCCAATGGGACATGTTTCCTAAGCCCATGCTTACAAAACCACACAGGTGTCAAGGAGACAGAACGCCACATTGTCTCTTCTGCCATCCCCACAAAACCTCGACATCTCTCAAATCTGTTGGCCCCCGACGTGGAACAAGTTCAAGCCCATGTCTCGGAGGTTGAGAGCGATAATGAGGTTGAGTTGAATTTTGGAGGCCTTCTTCAGCTGCCTGGCCCTCTCCTTTGTCCACAAGGCTGGTCTGTCTCCTGGGATGGTCGGCCCCCGGCAGGGGTAGACAGCAGCCTTGTTCCTGCCACTAGACAAGGCAGCCTTCTGCAAGGCACTCAGGGGTCTTCTGGGGAGGGAGGCTATCATCCTCAATGTCTTTCCAATTTGGTGTCCAGGCCTCAGGCAGTCAGGCCCATTATTATCGTCTAGGGAGGCATCCTAGCACTCAGCTGAGTGCATGCAGAGGTGGGGAGGGGTCCTCACTCGGTGCTACATTCCCACCTTCACCACAGGTCCGTGAACAGGACACGAGGCCTGGAGCCAGAAAGCCATTGGCTCCTCCCTATTGCCAATTGACAGCCTGTGTGACATTGAGTTAAGCGTGGCACTTTCTGAGGTTCAGGAAACACAAGGAAACAGACAAACTTTTCCGTCCGGCAGAGTTTGGATTTGACACAATGTAGGTGTACAATTACAGTGCCAAAGGGTAAGAGATGGTTCCAACCAACCAAGTACATGAAGGTGGATTTAATAAAGGGGCTATTGACGAAGGCAAGGAACGGATGCTGGGAGACCACAAGGAAGGGTGCAGCTCCTCACCTTTCCCATGACTATGAACTGGGGCCAGAGGGGGTATTGATTCTTACCTACCCTAGGCTGACAGAGGTGGATGGAGAAGTTAGAAGAAGGGGCTGTCCAAGTACGGAGGGTCCCTGGATGGGAGTCAGTGACTGCTGTCTCTTCCTGAAGCATATCGGGACAGCAACTGGTTTGATAACCTCCCCCCTCCCTTCCGCACTCTCCATTCTCCTTTTCCTTCCTCAGAAATCCTGTATTGCCATCTGAGCATGCTTGATATCACCTGCATGGCTTGATAAACACCCCCAGTTTCCGATTCGGTAGGTATGGGCTGAGGCCTGAGTATTTAGAGTTGAACCTATTCCCAGCTGCTGCTGCTGCTGCTGACTGACCACACATGGGGCTGCTCTGGTCCAACCCTCACAGTTCTCTGGCACCTCTCTTAGCTTTTTCTGCCTTGTGGCTCATTGGCCTAGCAGCCCTTCCCGGGCAGGACTTTCTGACTCCATTCCTTTAGCTCTCCATATTTTGCACTCTGTATCTGGGAGGCCACTGCCTCTTGCCAGGCTGAATCCACCCCACCTGCATCGTTTACTACCTATCTCTGTTGTCTGCTGTCCAGATACATCCGGGCCATGGCTTAGCAGTCCTTGATGAGAGGCTGACGCTGAGTAGGAGGTCAGCACGCAGGCAGTTTGTGATGGTGTGTGCTTGGGGCCACAAACAGAGGACATGTATGTGGGAAAGCAATCAGGAGTGAGGAGAGGCAGAAGTTGGGCCATGATGTGATCTCCCATGTCAGCCAGCACCCTGGGCAGTTCCAAGACGATATCAACTTCAGAGCCATTCTGGGTTTTGGCAAGTATGTTGGATCTTTACACCCCGTGAGTATCGGGCACTGGACGGCGTGAGACCATGCAGGAGTTTCTCTGTAACGCTGAGGTGGCCCCTGTGCCTAACGGACAGCAATTCTCTCAGCACTGGTGGCCTGCAGTCCTGATGGGATCTGATTGGCATGTGACAGCATCCACCATATCATCAGAAACTGTGCAAAGAACCAGGGAGGGGTCAGAGGCCTTCTCATGGCCCCCACTGCCCTGTCCAGCCCACCTCTGTGTCCCTTAGAACACTAGCCCAAATTCCCCCTTTACATTTCTAATGTGCAGCTGCAGAAGGAAAGAAAATAAATAGGATGACAGGAAAGGGAACTTTGTCCCAAACAGTTCTAACACATTGGGGTCTTGGAAAGGTAGTTTCCGGGTAACTAGAACCCTACAGGAGCTCATCAGGTATATAGCAGGTGTACTTGGTGTCCACACGACAACCCTGTAAAATCACTCCATGGGTTTGGAGGACAGTTCCCATTTCATTTTCATCCATGTGAGGTATGGTAATTGGCTTGTATCCACGTGCCACCATCTGAAGTATACCTTGTCCCTTTACTCAGCTCATACCTGTTTCGCCTATGGGATCCTCACAGGGCAGCCTTGAGAGGTGAATATGGGTGTCATCCCCATTTCACCAATGAGGAACCTGAGGCCTGAAGTCCTCCAGTTCATGGGAGTCCTGGATTTGGACATGGGCCTCATGTCTCTCAAACTCATGTTGTTTAGGCAGTTCACTCGTGCCTTGCTCTGTGTGTTGCCCATGCTGTGCTGGGTCTCGTTTGAGGGCCTCAGCCTAGGGTTTCCATAACCCTGCAGACCGCCCTGAACACTGGGCTCTGTTTATTCCCCTTGGGGGCTTACAGGGTGTGAACACAGCACAGTGTTGGGGGTGATGAGAGGATTATCGAGTTGATTTGGCACCTGGTAGTGTATGAGGTTGGCAGCATTAGGGTACCTGGTTGCGGGTAGGTTGCAGGAATGAGGAGGGGCGGGGACAGGGCAGGCCTGGGAGGCCCAGGAGCCCTCTTGCAGGCTTTGCAGGTTAGCCTGGATTTCCCTGCTGAACTCCCACCTGAATGTATGGTCTTTACAAATCTGTAGTCGGAGCTGAAGGGATGGCAGGACGGTGGGGCTGGTTTCCGAAGGGTTGCAGGGTGGGTCTGGAGGTGGGGTGAGCAGGGGCTCACAGGTCTGATGTGGAGGCATGGGGTCAGGCCAGACCAGACCCAGAGGTCAGGGAGGCCCTGACTTGCAGTTCGGTGGGAAGCTTTGGCTGCTCAATAGAGCTCAAGGGCCCCTTAGTGATTGCCTCCTCAACTAACTGATGCTCATGCACATCAGCTGTGGGCCAGGCAGTGAACGGACACGTCACTCTTGGCTCAAGAATCACCACTGTTTGTAAACTTGCTACTGGTGTCAGGTACAGTCTTCACAATCTCAATGAAGCCTCATGTTTCCTCTGTGAGCTAGGGGTCTGTTAGCATCCACCCCATTCTGGAGATGGGGAAACTGGTCCAGCATCATTTGAATAGTGAGCAACCAAGGATTTGACCCCGGATCTGGGACTCCACGTTCTGCGTGCATAGCCCCTCTCAGCTGCGTCCTGACATCCTGTCCCTAGAGCTAATCAGCTGGCCCCAAAAGAAGTAAGCTCCGGATCACGGAAGATTTGTGAGCAGCTTTTGGAGGACTCCTGGGAATGGATGCTGAAAAGGGATAAAGGTTTCCTGTCCATTGCGACCTTTCAGGTCCCCCTACCCCTGAAAGGCCTCCGCAGGTTGTGTTTGGCAGAGACACATGAGCACGGCTGGAGACGAGAGTTTTACATCAGGCCAGCAGATAGATCTGGATTCAGGTCCAGGCTGTGCCTCTTCCTGGCTGTGTGTCCTTCAGGCATTCGGCATAAAATCGGAGGCCTCAGTTTATCCATCTTTGGAATGGTGATGATCATGCTCTTATGATGATTAAATCAAGTATTATATGAAAAGCATCTGGTACATACTGCTTGCCGACTAAACTTACTCTCCCTTGAAGCTGGCAAATATCATGAGCATGTGATTCAAAGTGGCCTGCAGCTTCTACTGGGAGACAGTCTTTGGTAGCACAGCGGGCCTGGGTCTGAATCCTGCCTCCTCTTGCATGACCATGCGTGAGTCATCCAATTTCTCCAGGCCTCAGTTACCCCATCTGGAAAATCGGAATGTTTTGGGAACCTGCCCCATGACATCTGCTTACACACAATGCCTAGAACATAGTGAGCGCTCCAGAAAGATCAGCAGTTGCTTTGAGCATCCTAAAACACCTCCTATGTGCTCGCCTGGCCTGCCCTTTCACAAATATACACATTGAACCCTCATCAAAGCCCTGCAAGCTGAAAGTTTCCACTTTACGGGAGTGGAAACGGAGGCAGCCGCATGTGTACAAGTTGGCCGAACTCACACAGTATGTGAGGGACCGAGCTGGGATGTAAATGCAGGTTGTGTGTCTCCAAATTGCACCAGCCACAGCCAGGCACCGCCTCTGCTACCCAATGGGACATGTTTCCTAAGCCCATGCTTACAAAACCACACAGGTGTCAAGGAGACAGAACGCCACATTGTCTCTTCTGCCATCCCCACAAAACCTCGACATCTCTCAAATCTGTTGGCCCCCGACGTGGAACAAGTTCAAGCCCATGTCTCGGAGGTTGAGAGCGATAATGAGGTTGAGTTGAATTTTGGAGGCCTTCTTCAGCTGCCTGGCCCTCTCCTTTGTCCACAAGGCTGGTCTGTCTCCTGGGATGGTCGGCCCCCGGCAGGGGTAGACAGCAGCCTTGTTCCTGCCACTAGACAAGGCAGCCTTCTGCAAGGCACTCAGGGGTCTTCTGGGGAGGGAGGCTATCATCCTCAATGTCTTTCCAATTTGGTGTCCAGGCCTCAGGCAGTCAGGCCCATTATTATCGTCTAGGGAGGCATCCTAGCACTCAGCTGAGTGCATGCAGAGGTGGGGAGGGGTCCTCACTCGGTGCTACATTCCCACCTTCACCACAGGTCCGTGAACAGGACACGAGGCCTGGAGCCAGAAAGCCATTGGCTCCTCCCTATTGCCAATTGACAGCCTGTGTGACATTGAGTTAAGCGTGGCACTTTCTGAGGTTCAGGAAACACAAGGAAACAGACAAACTTTTCCGTCCGGCAGAGTTTGGATTTGACACAATGTAGGTGTACAATTACAGTGCCAAAGGGTAAGAGATGGTTCCAACCAACCAAGTACATGAAGGTGGATTTAATAAAGGGGCTATTGACGAAGGCAAGGAACGGATGCTGGGAGACCACAAGGAAGGGTGCAGCTCCTCACCTTTCCCATGACTATGAACTGGGGCCAGAGGGGGTATTGATTCTTACCTACCCTAGGCTGACAGAGGTGGATGGAGAAGTTAGAAGAAGGGGCTGTCCAAGTACGGAGGGTCCCTGGATGGGAGTCAGTGACTGCTGTCTCTTCCTGAAGCATATCGGGACAGCAACTGGTTTGATAACCTCCCCCCTCCCTTCCGCACTCTCCATTCTCCTTTTCCTTCCTCAGAAATCCTGTATTGCCATCTGAGCATGCTTGATATCACCTGCATGGCTTGATAAACACCCCCAGTTTCCGATTCGGTAGGTATGGGCTGAGGCCTGAGTATTTAGAGTTGAACCTATTCCCAGCTGCTGCTGCTGCTGCTGACTGACCACACATGGGGCTGCTCTGGTCCAACCCTCACAGTTCTCTGGCACCTCTCTTAGCTTTTTCTGCCTTGTGGCTCATTGGCCTAGCAGCCCTTCCCGGGCAGGACTTTCTGACTCCATTCCTTTAGCTCTCCATATTTTGCACTCTGTATCTGGGAGGCCACTGCCTCTTGCCAGGCTGAATCCACCCCACCTGCATCGTTTACTACCTATCTCTGTTGTCTGCTGTCCAGATACATCCGGGCCATGGCTTAGCAGTCCTTGATGAGAGGCTGACGCTGAGTAGGAGGTCAGCACGCAGGCAGTTTGTGATGGTGTGTGCTTGGGGCCACAAACAGAGGACATGTATGTGGGAAAGCAATCAGGAGTGAGGAGAGGCAGAAGTTGGGCCATGATGTGATCTCCCATGTCAGCCAGCACCCTGGGCAGTTCCAAGACGATATCAACTTCAGAGCCATTCTGGGTTTTGGCAAGTATGTTGGATCTTTACACCCCGTGAGTATCGGGCACTGGACGGCGTGAGACCATGCAGGAGTTTCTCTGTAACGCTGAGGTGGCCCCTGTGCCTAACGGACAGCAATTCTCTCAGCACTGGTGGCCTGCAGTCCTGATGGGATCTGATTGGCATGTGACAGCATCCACCATATCATCAGAAACTGTGCAAAGAACCAGGGAGGGGTCAGAGGCCTTCTCATGGCCCCCACTGCCCTGTCCAGCCCACCTCTGTGTCCCTTAGAACACTAGGCCAAATTCCCCCTTTACATTTCTAATGTGCAGCTGCAGAAGGAAAGAAAATAAATAGGATGACAGGAAAGGGAACTTTGTCCCAAACAGTTCTAACACATTGGGGTCTTGGAAAGGTAGTTTCCGGGTAACTAGAACCCTACAGGAGCTCATCAGGTATATAGCAGGTGTACTTGGTGTCCACACGACAACCCTGTAAAATCACTCCATGGGTTTGGAGGACAGTTCCCATTTCATTTTCATCCATGTGAGGTATGGTAATTGGCTTGTATCCACGTGCCACCATCTGAAGTATACCTTGTCCCTTTACTCAGCTCATACCTGTTTCGCCTATGGGATCCTCACAGGGCAGCCTTGAGAGGTGAATATGGGTGTCATCCCCATTTCACCAATGAGGAACCTGAGGCCTGAAGTCCTCCAGTTCATGGGAGTCCTGGATTTGGACATGGGCCTCATGTCTCTCAAACTCATGTTGTTTAGGCAGTTCACTCGTGCCTTGCTCTGTGTGCTGCCCATGCTGTGCTGGGTCTCGTTTGAGGGCCTCAGCCTAGGGTTTCCATAACCCTGCAGACCGCCCTGAACACTGGGCTCTGTTTATTCCCCTTGGGGGCTTACAGGGTGTGAACACAGCACAGTGTTGGGGGTGATGAGAGGATTATCGAGTTGATTTGGCACCTGGTAGTGTATGAGGTTGGCAGCATTAGGGTACCTGGTTGCGGGTAGGTTGCAGGAATGAGGAGGGGCGGGGACAGGGCAGGCCTGGGAGGCCCAGGAGCCCTCTTGCAGGCTTTGCAGGTTAGCCTGGATTTCCCTGCTGAACTCCCACCTGAATGTATGGTCTTTACAAATCTGTAGTCGGAGCTGAAGGGATGGCAGGACGGTGGGGCTGGTTTCCGAAGGGTTGCAGGGTGGGTCTGGAGGTGGGGTGAGCAGGGGCTCACAGGTCTGATGTGGAGGCATGGGGTCAGGCCAGACCAGACCCAGAGGTCAGGGAGGCCCTGACTTGCAGTTCGGTGGGAAGCTTTGGCTGCTCAATAGAGCTCAAGGGCCCCTTAGTGATTGCCTCCTCAACTAACTGATGCTCATGCACATCAGCTGTGGGCCAGGCAGTGAACGGACACGTCACTCTTGGCTCAAGAATCACCACTGTTTGTAAACTTGCTACTGGTGTCAGGTACAGTCTTCACAATCTCAATGAAGCCTCATGTTTCCTCTGTGAGCTAGGGGTCTGTTAGCATCCACCCCATTCTGGAGATGGGGAAACTGGTCCAGCATCATTTGAATAGTGAGCAACCAAGGATTTGACCCCGGATCTGGGACTCCACGTTCTGCGTGCATAGCCCCTCTCAGCTGCGTCCTGACATCCTGTCCCTAGAGCTAATCAGCTGGCCCCAAAAGAAGTAAGCTCCGGATCACGGAAGATTTGTGAGCAGCTTTTGGAGGACTCCTGGGAATGGATGCTGAAAAGGGATAAAGGTTTCCTGTCCATTGCGACCTTTCAGGTCCCCCTACCCCTGAAAGGCCTCCGCAGGTTGTGTTTGGCAGAGACACATGAGCACGGCTGGAGACGAGAGTTTTACATCAGGCCAGCAGATAGATCTGGATTCAGGTCCAGGCTGTGCCTCTTCCTGGCTGTGTGTCCTTCAGGCATTCGGCATAAAATCGGAGGCCTCAGTTTATCCATCTTTGGAATGGTGATGATCATGCTCTTATGATGATTAAATCAAGTATTATATGAAAAGCATCTGGTACATACTGCTTGCCGACTAAACTTACTCTCCCTTGAAGCTGGCAAATATCATGAGCATGTGATTCAAAGTGGCCTGCAGCTTCTACTGGGAGACAGTCTTTGGTAGCACAGCGGGCCTGGGTCTGAATCCTGCCTCCTCTTGCATGACCATGCGTGAGTCATCCAATTTCTCCAGGCCTCAGTTACCCCATCTGGAAAATCGGAATGTTTTGGGAACCTGCCCCATGACATCTGCTTACACACAATGCCTAGAACATAGTGAGCGCTCCAGAAAGATCAGCAGTTGCTTTGAGCATCCTAAAACACCTCCTATGTGCTCGCCTGGCCTGCCCTTTCACAAATATACACATTGAACCCTCATCAAAGCCCTGCAAGCTGAAAGTTTCCACTTTACGGGAGTGGAAACGGAGGCAGCCGCATGTGTACAAGTTGGCCGAACTCACACAGGATGTGAGGGACCGAGCTGGGATGTAAATGCAGGTTGTGTGTCTCCAAATTGCACCAGCCACAGCCAGGCACCGCCTCTGCTACCCAATGGGACATGTTTCCTAAGCCCATGCTTACAAAACCACACAGGTGTCAAGGAGACAGAACGCCACATTGTCTCTTCTGCCATCCCCACAAAACCTCGACATCTCTCAAATCTGTTGGCCCCCGACGTGGAACAAGTTCAAGCCCATGTCTCGGAGGTTGAGAGCGATAATGAGGTTGAGTTGAATTTTGGAGGCCTTCTTCAGCTGCCTGGCCCTCTCCTTTGTCCACAAGGCTGGTCTGTCTCCTGGGATGGTCGGCCCCCGGCAGGGGTAGACAGCAGCCTTGTTCCTGCCACTAGACAAGGCAGCCTTCTGCAAGGCACTCAGGGGTCTTCTGGGGAGGGAGGCTATCATCCTCAATGTCTTTCCAATTTGGTGTCCAGGCCTCAGGCAGTCAGGCCCATTATTATCGTCTAGGGAGGCATCCTAGCACTCAGCTGAGTGCATGCAGAGGTGGGGAGGGGTCCTCACTCGGTGCTACATTCCCACCTTCACCACAGGTCCGTGAACAGGACACGAGGCCTGGAGCCAGAAAGCCATTGGCTCCTCCCTATTGCCAATTGACAGCCTGTGTGACATTGAGTTAAGCGTGGCACTTTCTGAGGTTCAGGAAACACAAGGAAACAGACAAACTTTTCCGTCCGGCAGAGTTTGGATTTGACACAATGTAGGTGTACAATTACAGTGCCAAAGGGTAAGAGATGGTTCCAACCAACCAAGTACATGAAGGTGGATTTAATAAAGGGGCTATTGACGAAGGCAAGGAACGGATGCTGGGAGACCACAAGGAAGGGTGCAGCTCCTCACCTTTCCCATGACTATGAACTGGGGCCAGAGGGGGTATTGATTCTTACCTACCCTAGGCTGACAGAGGTGGATGGAGAAGTTAGAAGAAGGGGCTGTCCAAGTACGGAGGGTCCCTGGATGGGAGTCAGTGACTGCTGTCTCTTCCTGAAGCATATCGGGACAGCAACTGGTTTGATAACCTCCCCCCTCCCTTCCGCACTCTCCATTCTCCTTTTCCTTCCTCAGAAATCCTGTATTGCCATCTGAGCATGCTTGATATCACCTGCATGGCTTGATAAACACCCCCAGTTTCCGATTCGGTAGGTATGGGCTGAGGCCTGAGTATTTAGAGTTGAACCTATTCCCAGCTGCTGCTGCTGCTGCTGACTGACCACACATGGGGCTGCTCTGGTCCAACCCTCACAGTTCTCTGGCACCTCTCTTAGCTTTTTCTGCCTTGTGGCTCATTGGCCTAGCAGCCCTTCCCGGGCAGGACTTTCTGACTCCATTCCTTTAGCTCTCCATATTTTGCACTCTGTATCTGGGAGGCCACTGCCTCTTGCCAGGCTGAATCCACCCCACCTGCATCGTTTACTACCTATCTCTGTTGTCTGCTGTCCAGATACATCCGGGCCATGGCTTAGCAGTCCTTGATGAGAGGCTGACGCTGAGTAGGAGGTCAGCACGCAGGCAGTTTGTGATGGTGTGTGCTTGGGGCCACAAACAGAGGACATGTATGTGGGAAAGCAATCAGGAGTGAGGAGAGGCAGAAGTTGGGCCATGATGTGATCTCCCATGTCAGCCAGCACCCTGGGCAGTTCCAAGACGATATCAACTTCAGAGCCATTCTGGGTTTTGGCAAGTATGTTGGATCTTTACACCCCGTGAGTATCGGGCACTGGACGGCGTGAGACCATGCAGGAGTTTCTCTGTAACGCTGAGGTGGCCCCTGTGCCTAACGGACAGCAATTCTCTCAGCACTGGTGGCCTGCAGTCCTGATGGGATCTGATTGGCATGTGACAGCATCCACCATATCATCAGAAACTGTGCAAAGAACCAGGGAGGGGTCAGAGGCCTTCTCATGGCCCCCACTGCCCTGTCCAGCCCACCTCTGTGTCCCTTAGAACACTAGGCCAAATTCCCCCTTTACATTTCTAATGTGCAGCTGCAGAAGGAAAGAAAATAAATAGGATGACAGGAAAGGGAACTTTGTCCCAAACAGTTCTAACACATTGGGGTCTTGGAAAGGTAGTTTCCGGGTAACTAGAACCCTACAGGAGCTCATCAGGTATATAGCAGGTGTACTTGGTGTCCACACGACAACCCTGTAAAATCACTCCATGGGTTTGGAGGACAGTTCCCATTTCATTTTCATCCATGTGAGGTATGGTAATTGGCTTGTATCCACGTGCCACCATCTGAAGTATACCTTGTCCCTTTACTCAGCTCATACCTGTTTCGCCTATGGGATCCTCACAGGGCAGCCTTGAGAGGTGAATATGGGTGTCATCCCCATTTCACCAATGAGGAACCTGAGGCCTGAAGTCCTCCAGTTCATGGGAGTCCTGGATTTGGACATGGGCCTCATGTCTCTCAAACTCATGTTGTTTAGGCAGTTCACTCGTGCCTTGCTCTGTGTGTTGCCCATGCTGTGCTGGGTCTCGTTTGAGGGCCTCAGCCTAGGGTTTCCATAACCCTGCAGACCGCCCTGAACACTGGGCTCTGTTTATTCCCCTTGGGGGCTTACAGGGTGTGAACACAGCACAGTGTTGGGGGTGATGAGAGGATTATCGAGTTGATTTGGCACCTGGTAGTGTATGAGGTTGGCAGCATTAGGGTACCTGGTTGCGGGTAGGTTGCAGGAATGAGGAGGGGCGGGGACAGGGCAGGCCTGGGAGGCCCAGGAGCCCTCTTGCAGGCTTTGCAGGTTAGCCTGGATTTCCCTGCTGAACTCCCACCTGAATGTATGGTCTTTACAAATCTGTAGTCGGAGCTGAAGGGATGGCAGGACGGTGGGGCTGGTTTCCGAAGGGTTGCAGGGTGGGTCTGGAGGTGGGGTGAGCAGGGGCTCACAGGTCTGATGTGGAGGCATGGGGTCAGGCCAGACCAGACCCAGAGGTCAGGGAGGCCCTGACTTGCAGTTCGGTGGGAAGCTTTGGCTGCTCAATAGAGCTCAAGGGCCCCTTAGTGATTGCCTCCTCAACTAACTGATGCTCATGCACATCAGCTGTGGGCCAGGCAGTGAACGGACACGTCACTCTTGGCTCAAGAATCACCACTGTTTGTAAACTTGCTACTGGTGTCAGGTACAGTCTTCACAATCTCAATGAAGCCTCATGTTTCCTCTGTGAGCTAGGGGTCTGTTAGCATCCACCCCATTCTGGAGATGGGGAAACTGGTCCAGCATCATTTGAATAGTGAGCAACCAAGGATTTGACCCCGGATCTGGGACTCCACGTTCTGCGTGCATAGCCCCTCTCAGCTGCGTCCTGACATCCTGTCCCTAGAGCTAATCAGCTGGCCCCAAAAGAAGTAAGCTCCGGATCACGGAAGATTTGTGAGCAGCTTTTGGAGGACTCCTGGGAATGGATGCTGAAAAGGGATAAAGGTTTCCTGTCCATTGCGACCTTTCAGGTCCCCCTACCCCTGAAAGGCCTCCGCAGGTTGTGTTTGGCAGAGACACATGAGCACGGCTGGAGACGAGAGTTTTACATCAGGCCAGCAGATAGATCTGGATTCAGGTCCAGGCTGTGCCTCTTCCTGGCTGTGTGTCCTTCAGGCATTCGGCATAAAATCGGAGGCCTCAGTTTATCCATCTTTGGAATGGTGATGATCATGCTCTTATGATGATTAAATCAAGTATTATATGAAAAGCATCTGGTACATACTGCTTGCCGACTAAACTTACTCTCCCTTGAAGCTGGCAAATATCATGAGCATGTGATTCAAAGTGGCCTGCAGCTTCTACTGGGAGACAGTCTTTGGTAGCACAGCGGGCCTGGGTCTGAATCCTGCCTCCTCTTGCATGACCATGCGTGAGTCATCCAATTTCTCCAGGCCTCAGTTACCCCATCTGGAAAATCGGAATGTTTTGGGAACCTGCCCCATGACATCTGCTTACACACAATGCCTAGAACATAGTGAGCGCTCCAGAAAGATCAGCAGTTGCTTTGAGCATCCTAAAACACCTCCTATGTGCTCGCCTGGCCTGCCCTTTCACAAATATACACATTGAACCCTCATCAAAGCCCTGCAAGCTGAAAGTTTCCACTTTACGGGAGTGGAAACGGAGGCAGCCGCATGTGTACAAGTTGGCCGAACTCACACAGGATGTGAGGGACCGAGCTGGGATGTAAATGCAGGTTGTGTGTCTCCAAATTGCACCAGCCACAGCCAGGCACCGCCTCTGCTACCCAATGGGACATGTTTCCTAAGCCCATGCTTACAAAACCACACAGGTGTCAAGGAGACAGAACGCCACATTGTCTCTTCTGCCATCCCCACAAAACCTCGACATCTCTCAAATCTGTTGGCCCCCGACGTGGAACAAGTTCAAGCCCATGTCTCGGAGGTTGAGAGCGATAATGAGGTTGAGTTGAATTTTGGAGGCCTTCTTCAGCTGCCTGGCCCTCTCCTTTGTCCACAAGGCTGGTCTGTCTCCTGGGATGGTCGGCCCCCGGCAGGGGTAGACAGCAGCCTTGTTCCTGCCACTAGACAAGGCAGCCTTCTGCAAGGCACTCAGGGGTCTTCTGGGGAGGGAGGCTATCATCCTCAATGTCTTTCCAATTTGGTGTCCAGGCCTCAGGCAGTCAGGCCCATTATTATCGTCTAGGGAGGCATCCTAGCACTCAGCTGAGTGCATGCAGAGGTGGGGAGGGGTCCTCACTCGGTGCTACATTCCCACCTTCACCACAGGTCCGTGAACAGGACACGAGGCCTGGAGCCAGAAAGCCATTGGCTCCTCCCTATTGCCAATTGACAGCCTGTGTGACATTGAGTTAAGCGTGGCACTTTCTGAGGTTCAGGAAACACAAGGAAACAGACAAACTTTTCCGTCCGGCAGAGTTTGGATTTGACACAATGTAGGTGTACAATTACAGTGCCAAAGGGTAAGAGATGGTTCCAACCAACCAAGTACATGAAGGTGGATTTAATAAAGGGGCTATTGACGAAGGCAAGGAACGGATGCTGGGAGACCACAAGGAAGGGTGCAGCTCCTCACCTTTCCCATGACTATGAACTGGGGCCAGAGGGGGTATTGATTCTTACCTACCCTAGGCTGACAGAGGTGGATGGAGAAGTTAGAAGAAGGGGCTGTCCAAGTACGGAGGGTCCCTGGATGGGAGTCAGTGACTGCTGTCTCTTCCTGAAGCATATCGGGACAGCAACTGGTTTGATAACCTCCCCCCTCCCTTCCGCACTCTCCATTCTCCTTTTCCTTCCTCAGAAATCCTGTATTGCCATCTGAGCATGCTTGATATCACCTGCATGGCTTGATAAACACCCCCAGTTTCCGATTCGGTAGGTATGGGCTGAGGCCTGAGTATTTAGAGTTGAACCTATTCCCAGCTGCTGCTGCTGCTGCTGACTGACCACACATGGGGCTGCTCTGGTCCAACCCTCACAGTTCTCTGGCACCTCTCTTAGCTTTTTCTGCCTTGTGGCTCATTGGCCTAGCAGCCCTTCCCGGGCAGGACTTTCTGACTCCATTCCTTTAGCTCTCCATATTTTGCACTCTGTATCTGGGAGGCCACTGCCTCTTGCCAGGCTGAATCCACCCCACCTGCATCGTTTACTACCTATCTCTGTTGTCTGCTGTCCAGATACATCCGGGCCATGGCTTAGCAGTCCTTGATGAGAGGCTGACGCTGAGTAGGAGGTCAGCACGCAGGCAGTTTGTGATGGTGTGTGCTTGGGGCCACAAACAGAGGACATGTATGTGGGAAAGCAATCAGGAGTGAGGAGAGGCAGAAGTTGGGCCATGATGTGATCTCCCATGTCAGCCAGCACCCTGGGCAGTTCCAAGACGATATCAACTTCAGAGCCATTCTGGGTTTTGGCAAGTATGTTGGATCTTTACACCCCGTGAGTATCGGGCACTGGACGGCGTGAGACCATGCAGGAGTTTCTCTGTAACGCTGAGGTGGCCCCTGTGCCTAACGGACAGCAATTCTCTCAGCACTGGTGGCCTGCAGTCCTGATGGGATCTGATTGGCATGTGACAGCATCCACCATATCATCAGAAACTGTGCAAAGAACCAGGGAGGGGTCAGAGGCCTTCTCATGGCCCCCACTGCCCTGTCCAGCCCACCTCTGTGTCCCTTAGAACACTAGCCCAAATTCACACTTTACATTTCTAATGTGCAGCTGCAGAAGGAAAGAAAATAAATAGGATGACAGGAAAGGGAACTTTGTCCCAAACAGTTCTAACACATTGGGGTCTTGGAAAGGTAGTTTCCGGGTAACTAGAACCCTACAGGAGCTCATCAGGTATATAGCAGGTGTACTTGGTGTCCACACGACAACCCTGTAAAATCACTCCATGGGTTTGGAGGACAGTTCCCATTTCATTTTCATCCATGTGAGGTATGGTAATTGGCTTGTATCCACGTGCCACCATCTGAAGTATACCTTGTCCCTTTACTCAGCTCATACCTGTTTCGCCTATGGGATCCTCACAGGGCAGCCTTGAGAGGTGAATATGGGTGTCATCCCCATTTCACCAATGAGGAACCTGAGGCCTGAAGTCCTCCAGTTCATGGGAGTCCTGGATTTGGACATGGGCCTCATGTCTCTCAAACTCATGTTGTTTAGGCAGTTCACTCGTGCCTTGCTCTGTGTGTTGCCCATGCTGTGCTGGGTCTCGTTTGAGGGCCTCAGCCTAGGGTTTCCATAACCCTGCAGACCGCCCTGAACACTGGGCTCTGTTTATTCCCCTTGGGGGCTTACAGGGTGTGAACACAGCACAGTGTTGGGGGTGATGAGAGGATTATCGAGTTGATTTGGCACCTGGTAGTGTATGAGGTTGGCAGCATTAGGGTACCTGGTTGCGGGTAGGTTGCAGGAATGAGGAGGGGCGGGGACAGGGCAGGCCTGGGAGGCCCAGGAGCCCTCTTGCAGGCTTTGCAGGTTAGCCTGGATTTCCCTGCTGAACTCCCACCTGAATGTATGGTCTTTACAAATCTGTAGTCGGAGCTGAAGGGATGGCAGGACGGTGGGGCTGGTTTCCGAAGGGTTGCAGGGTGGGTCTGGAGGTGGGGTGAGCAGGGGCTCACAGGTCTGATGTGGAGGCATGGGGTCAGGCCAGACCAGACCCAGAGGTCAGGGAGGCCCTGACTTGCAGTTCGGTGGGAAGCTTTGGCTGCTCAATAGAGCTCAAGGGCCCCTTAGTGATTGCCTCCTCAACTAACTGATGCTCATGCACATCAGCTGTGGGCCAGGCAGTGAACGGACACGTCACTCTTGGCTCAAGAATCACCACTGTTTGTAAACTTGCTACTGGTGTCAGGTACAGTCTTCACAATCTCAATGAAGCCTCATGTTTCCTCTGTGAGCTAGGGGTCTGTTAGCATCCACCCCATTCTGGAGATGGGGAAACTGGTCCAGCATCATTTGAATAGTGAGCAACCAAGGATTTGACCCCGGATCTGGGACTCCACGTTCTGCGTGCATAGCCCCTCTCAGCTGCGTCCTGACATCCTGTCCCTAGAGCTAATCAGCTGGCCCCAAAAGAAGTAAGCTCCGGATCACGGAAGATTTGTGAGCAGCTTTTGGAGGACTCCTGGGAATGGATGCTGAAAAGGGATAAAGGTTTCCTGTCCATTGCGACCTTTCAGGTCCCCCTACCCCTGAAAGGCCTCCGCAGGTTGTGTTTGGCAGAGACACATGAGCACGGCTGGAGACGAGAGTTTTACATCAGGCCAGCAGATAGATCTGGATTCAGGTCCAGGCTGTGCCTCTTCCTGGCTGTGTGTCCTTCAGGCATTCGGCATAAAATCGGAGGCCTCAGTTTATCCATCTTTGGAATGGTGATGATCATGCTCTTATGATGATTAAATCAAGTATTATATGAAAAGCATCTGGTACATACTGCTTGCCGACTAAACTTACTCTCCCTTGAAGCTGGCAAATATCATGAGCATGTGATTCAAAGTGGCCTGCAGCTTCTACTGGGAGACAGTCTTTGGTAGCACAGCGGGCCTGGGTCTGAATCCTGCCTCCTCTTGCATGACCATGCGTGAGTCATCCAATTTCTCCAGGCCTCAGTTACCCCATCTGGAAAATCGGAATGTTTTGGGAACCTGCCCCATGACATCTGCTTACACACAATGCCTAGAACATAGTGAGCGCTCCAGAAAGATCAGCAGTTGCTTTGAGCATCCTAAAACACCTCCTATGTGCTCGCCTGGCCTGCCCTTTCACAAATATACACATTGAACCCTCATCAAAGCCCTGCAAGCTGAAAGTTTCCACTTTACGGGAGTGGAAACGGAGGCAGCCGCATGTGTACAAGTTGGCCGAACTCACACAGTATGTGAGGGACCGAGCTGGGATGTAAATGCAGGTTGTGTGTCTCCAAATTGCACCAGCCACAGCCAGGCACCGCCTCTGCTACCCAATGGGACATGTTTCCTAAGCCCATGCTTACAAAACCACACAGGTGTCAAGGAGACAGAACGCCACATTGTCTCTTCTGCCATCCCCACAAAACCTCGACATCTCTCAAATCTGTTGGCCCCCGACGTGGAACAAGTTCAAGCCCATGTCTCGGAGGTTGAGAGCGATAATGAGGTTGAGTTGAATTTTGGAGGCCTTCTTCAGCTGCCTGGCCCTCTCCTTTGTCCACAAGGCTGGTCTGTCTCCTGGGATGGTCGGCCCCCGGCAGGGGTAGACAGCAGCCTTGTTCCTGCCACTAGACAAGGCAGCCTTCTGCAAGGCACTCAGGGGTCTTCTGGGGAGGGAGGCTATCATCCTCAATGTCTTTCCAATTTGGTGTCCAGGCCTCAGGCAGTCAGGCCCATTATTATCGTCTAGGGAGGCATCCTAGCACTCAGCTGAGTGCATGCAGAGGTGGGGAGGGGTCCTCACTCGGTGCTACATTCCCACCTTCACCACAGGTCCGTGAACAGGACACGAGGCCTGGAGCCAGAAAGCCATTGGCTCCTCCCTATTGCCAATTGACAGCCTGTGTGACATTGAGTTAAGCGTGGCACTTTCTGAGGTTCAGGAAACACAAGGAAACAGACAAACTTTTCCGTCCGGCAGAGTTTGGATTTGACACAATGTAGGTGTACAATTACAGTGCCAAAGGGTAAGAGATGGTTCCAACCAACCAAGTACATGAAGGTGGATTTAATAAAGGGGCTATTGACGAAGGCAAGGAACGGATGCTGGGAGACCACAAGGAAGGGTGCAGCTCCTCACCTTTCCCATGACTATGAACTGGGGCCAGAGGGGGTATTGATTCTTACCTACCCTAGGCTGACAGAGGTGGATGGAGAAGTTAGAAGAAGGGGCTGTCCAAGTACGGAGGGTCCCTGGATGGGAGTCAGTGACTGCTGTCTCTTCCTGAAGCATATCGGGACAGCAACTGGTTTGATAGCCTCCCCCCTCCCTTCCGCACTCTCCATTCTCCTTTTCCTTCCTCAGAAATCCTGTATTGCCATCTGAGCATGCTTGATATCACCTGCATGGCTTGATAAACACCCCCAGTTTCCGATTCGGTAGGTATGGGCTGAGGCCTGAGTATTTAGAGTTGAACCTATTCCCAGCTGCTGCTGCTGCTGCTGACTGACCACACATGGGGCTGCTCTGGTCCAACCCTCACAGTTCTCTGGCACCTCTCTTAGCTTTTTCTGCCTTGTGGCTCATTGGCCTAGCAGCCCTTCCCGGGCAGGACTTTCTGACTCCATTCCTTTAGCTCTCCATATTTTGCACTCTGTATCTGGGAGGCCACTGCCTCTTGCCAGGCTGAATCCACCCCACCTGCATCGTTTACTACCTATCTCTGTTGTCTGCTGTCCAGATACATCCGGGCCATGGCTTAGCAGTCCTTGATGAGAGGCTGACGCTGAGTAGGAGGTCAGCACGCAGGCAGTTTGTGATGGTGTGTGCTTGGGGCCACAAACAGAGGACATGTATGTGGGAAAGCAATCAGGAGTGAGGAGAGGCAGAAGTTGGGCCATGATGTGATCTCCCATGTCAGCCAGCACCCTGGGCAGTTCCAAGACGATATCAACTTCAGAGCCATTCTGGGTTTTGGCAAGTATGTTGGATCTTTACACCCCGTGAGTATCGGGCACTGGACGGCGTGAGACCATGCAGGAGTTTCTCTGTAACGCTGAGGTGGCCCCTGTGCCTAACGGACAGCAATTCTCTCAGCACTGGTGGCCTGCAGTCCTGATGGGATCTGATTGGCATGTGACAGCATCCACCATATCATCAGAAACTGTGCAAAGAACCAGGGAGGGGTCAGAGGCCTTCTCATGGCCCCCACTGCCCTGTCCAGCCCACCTCTGTGTCCCTTAGAACACTAGCCCAAATTCCCCCTTTACATTTCTAATGTGCAGCTGCAGAAGGAAAGAAAATAAATAGGATGACAGGAAAGGGAACTTTGTCCCAAACAGTTCTAACACATTGGGGTCTTGGAAAGGTAGTTTCCGGGTAACTAGAACCCTACAGGAGCTCATCAGGTATATAGCAGGTGTACTTGGTGTCCACACGACAACCCTGTAAAATCACTCCATGGGTTTGGAGGACAGTTCCCATTTCATTTTCATCCATGTGAGGTATGGTAATTGGCTTGTATCCACGTGCCACCATCTGAAGTATACCTTGTCCCTTTACTCAGCTCATACCTGTTTCGCCTATGGGATCCTCACAGGGCAGCCTTGAGAGGTGAATATGGGTGTCATCCCCATTTCACCAATGAGGAACCTGAGGCCTGAAGTCCTCCAGTTCATGGGAGTCCTGGATTTGGACATGGGCCTCATGTCTCTCAAACTCATGTTGTTTAGGCAGTTCACTCGTGCCTTGCTCTGTGTGTTGCCCATGCTGTGCTGGGTCTCGTTTGAGGGCCTCAGCCTAGGGTTTCCATAACCCTGCAGACCGCCCTGAACACTGGGCTCTGTTTATTCCCCTTGGGGGCTTACAGGGTGTGAACACAGCACAGTGTTGGGGGTGATGAGAGGATTATCGAGTTGATTTGGCACCTGGTAGTGTATGAGGTTGGCAGCATT
This sequence comes from Aselliscus stoliczkanus, assembly GCA_033961575.1. NCBI lineage: Eukaryota > Metazoa > Chordata > Mammalia > Chiroptera > Hipposideridae > Aselliscus > Aselliscus stoliczkanus. The sequence continues at coordinate 146,537 of JAWWOG010000019.1, read as the reverse complement.
AGGGTACCTGGTTGCGGGTAGGTTGCAGGAATGAGGAGGGGCGGGGACAGGGCAGGCCTGGGAGGCCCAGGAGCCCTCTTGCAGGCTTTGCAGGTTAGCCTGGATTTCCCTGCTGAACTCCCACCTGAATGTATGGTCTTTACAAATCTGTAGTCGGAGCTGAAGGGATGGCAGGACGGTGGGGCTGGTTTCCGAAGGGTTGCAGGGTGGGTCTGGAGGTGGGGTGAGCAGGGGCTCACAGGTCTGATGTGGAGGCATGGGGTCAGGCCAGACCAGACCCAGAGGTCAGGGAGGCCCTGACTTGCAGTTCGGTGGGAAGCTTTGGCTGCTCAATAGAGCTCAAGGGCCCCTTAGTGATTGCCTCCTCAACTAACTGATGCTCATGCACATCAGCTGTGGGCCAGGCAGTGAACGGACACGTCACTCTTGGCTCAAGAATCACCACTGTTTGTAAACTTGCTACTGGTGTCAGGTACAGTCTTCACAATCTCAATGAAGCCTCATGTTTCCTCTGTGAGCTAGGGGTCTGTTAGCATCCACCCCATTCTGGAGATGGGGAAACTGGTCCAGCATCATTTGAATAGTGAGCAACCAAGGATTTGACCCCGGATCTGGGACTCCACGTTCTGCGTGCATAGCCCCTCTCAGCTGCGTCCTGACATCCTGTCCCTAGAGCTAATCAGCTGGCCCCAAAAGAAGTAAGCTCCGGATCACGGAAGATTTGTGAGCAGCTTTTGGAGGACTCCTGGGAATGGATGCTGAAAAGGGATAAAGGTTTCCTGTCCATTGCGACCTTTCAGGTCCCCCTACCCCTGAAAGGCCTCCGCAGGTTGTGTTTGGCAGAGACACATGAGCACGGCTGGAGACGAGAGTTTTACATCAGGCCAGCAGATAGATCTGGATTCAGGTCCAGGCTGTGCCTCTTCCTGGCTGTGTGTCCTTCAGGCATTCGGCATAAAATCGGAGGCCTCAGTTTATCCATCTTTGGAATGGTGATGATCATGCTCTTATGATGATTAAATCAAGTATTATATGAAAAGCATCTGGTACATACTGCTTGCCGACTAAACTTACTCTCCCTTGAAGCTGGCAAATATCATGAGCATGTGATTCAAAGTGGCCTGCAGCTTCTACTGGGAGACAGTCTTTGGTAGCACAGCGGGCCTGGGTCTGAATCCTGCCTCCTCTTGCATGACCATGCGTGAGTCATCCAATTTCTCCAGGCCTCAGTTACCCCATCTGGAAAATCGGAATGTTTTGGGAACCTGCCCCATGACATCTGCTTACACACAATGCCTAGAACATAGTGAGCGCTCCAGAAAGATCAGCAGTTGCTTTGAGCATCCTAAAACACCTCCTATGTGCTCGCCTGGCCTGCCCTTTCACAAATATACACATTGAACCCTCATCAAAGCCCTGCAAGCTGAAAGTTTCCACTTTACGGGAGTGGAAACGGAGGCAGCCGCATGTGTACAAGTTGGCCGAACTCACACAGGATGTGAGGGACCGAGCTGGGATGTAAATGCAGGTTGTGTGTCTCCAAATTGCACCAGCCACAGCCAGGCACCGCCTCTGCTACCCAATGGGACATGTTTCCTAAGCCCATGCTTACAAAACCACACAGGTGTCAAGGAGACAGAACGCCACATTGTCTCTTCTGCCATCCCCACAAAACCTCGACATCTCTCAAATCTGTTGGCCCCGACGTGGAACAAGTTCAAGCCCATGTCTCGGAGGTTGAGAGCGATAATGAGGTTGAGTTGAATTTTGGAGGCCTTCTTCAGCTGCCTGGCCCTCTCCTTTGTCCACAAGGCTGGTCTGTCTCCTGGGATGGTCGGCCCCCGGCAGGGGTAGACAGCAGCCTTGTTCCTGCCACTAGACAAGGCAGCCTTCTGCAAGGCACTCAGGGGTCTTCTGGGGAGGGAGGCTATCATCCTCAATGTCTTTCCAATTTGGTGTCCAGGCCTCAGGCAGTCAGGCCCATTATTATCGTCTAGGGAGGCATCCTAGCACTCAGCTGAGTGCATGCAGAGGTGGGGAGGGGTCCTCACTCGGTGCTACATTCCCACCTTCACCACAGGTCCGTGAACAGGACACGAGGCCTGGAGCCAGAAAGCCATTGGCTCCTCCCTATTGCCAATTGACAGCCTGTGTGACATTGAGTTAAGCGTGGCACTTTCTGAGGTTCAGGAAACACAAGGAAACAGACAAACTTTTCCGTCCGGCAGAGTTTGGATTTGACACAATGTAGGTGTACAATTACAGTGCCAAAGGGTAAGAGATGGTTCCAACCAACCAAGTACATGAAGGTGGATTTAATAAAGGGGCTATTGACGAAGGCAAGGAACGGATGCTGGGAGACCACAAGGAAGGGTGCAGCTCCTCACCTTTCCCATGACTATGAACTGGGGCCAGAGGGGGTATTGATTCTTACCTACCCTAGGCTGACAGAGGTGGATGGAGAAGTTAGAAGAAGGGGCTGTCCAAGTACGGAGGGTCCCTGGATGGGAGTCAGTGACTGCTGTCTCTTCCTGAAGCATATCGGGACAGCAACTGGTTTGATAGCCTCCCCCCTCCCTTCCGCACTCTCCATTCTCCTTTTCCTTCCTCAGAAATCCTGTATTGCCATCTGAGCATGCTTGATATCACCTGCATGGCTTGATAAACACCCCCAGTTTCCGATTCGGTAGGTATGGGCTGAGGCCTGAGTATTTAGAGTTGAACCTATTCCCAGCTGCTGCTGCTGCTGCTGACTGACCACACATGGGGCTGCTCTGGTCCAACCCTCACAGTTCTCTGGCACCTCTCTTAGCTTTTTCTGCCTTGTGGCTCATTGGCCTAGCAGCCCTTCCCGGGCAGGACTTTCTGACTCCATTCCTTTAGCTCTCCATATTTTGCACTCTGTATCTGGGAGGCCACTGCCTCTTGCCAGGCTGAATCCACCCCACCTGCATCGTTTACTACCTATCTCTGTTGTCTGCTGTCCAGATACATCCGGGCCATGGCTTAGCAGTCCTTGATGAGAGGCTGACGCTGAGTAGGAGGTCAGCACGCAGGCAGTTTGTGATGGTGTGTGCTTGGGGCCACAAACAGAGGACATGTATGTGGGAAAGCAATCAGGAGTGAGGAGAGGCAGAAGTTGGGCCATGATGTGATCTCCCATGTCAGCCAGCACCCTGGGCAGTTCCAAGACGATATCAACTTCAGAGCCATTCTGGGTTTTGGCAAGTATGTTGGATCTTTACACCCCGTGAGTATCGGGCACTGGACGGCGTGAGACCATGCAGGAGTTTCTCTGTAACGCTGAGGTGGCCCCTGTGCCTAACGGACAGCAATTCTCTCAGCACTGGTGGCCTGCAGTCCTGATGGGATCTGATTGGCATGTGACAGCATCCACCATATCATCAGAAACTGTGCAAAGAACCAGGGAGGGGTCAGAGGCCTTCTCATGGCCCCCACTGCCCTGTCCAGCCCACCTCTGTGTCCCTTAGAACACTAGCCCAAATTCCCCCTTTACATTTCTAATGTGCAGCTGCAGAAGGAAAGAAAATAAATAGGATGACAGGAAAGGGAACTTTGTCCCAAACAGTTCTAACACATTGGGGTCTTGGAAAGGTAGTTTCCGGGTAACTAGAACCCTACAGGAGCTCATCAGGTATATAGCAGGTGTACTTGGTGTCCACACGACAACCCTGTAAAATCACTCCATGGGTTTGGAGGACAGTTCCCATTTCATTTTCATCCATGTGAGGTATGGTAATTGGCTTGTATCCACGTGCCACCATCTGAAGTATACCTTGTCCCTTTACTCAGCTCATACCTGTTTCGCCTATGGGATCCTCACAGGGCAGCCTTGAGAGGTGAATATGGGTGTCATCCCCATTTCACCAATGAGGAACCTGAGGCCTGAAGTCCTCCAGTTCATGGGAGTCCTGGATTTGGACATGGGCCTCATGTCTCTCAAACTCATGTTGTTTAGGCAGTTCACTCGTGCCTTGCTCTGTGTGTTGCCCATGCTGTGCTGGGTCTCGTTTGAGGGCCTCAGCCTAGGGTTTCCATAACCCTGCAGACCGCCCTGAACACTGGGCTCTGTTTATTCCCCTTGGGGGCTTACAGGGTGTGAACACAGCACAGTGTTGGGGGTGATGAGAGGATTATCGAGTTGATTTGGCACCTGGTAGTGTATGAGGTTGGCAGCATTAGGGTACCTGGTTGCGGGTAGGTTGCAGGAATGAGGAGGGGCGGGGACAGGGCAGGCCTGGGAGGCCCAGGAGCCCTCTTGCAGGCTTTGCAGGTTAGCCTGGATTTCCCTGCTGAACTCCCACCTGAATGTATGGTCTTTACAAATCTGTAGTCGGAGCTGAAGGGATGGCAGGACGGTGGGGCTGGTTTCCGAAGGGTTGCAGGGTGGGTCTGGAGGTGGGGTGAGCAGGGGCTCACAGGTCTGATGTGGAGGCATGGGGTCAGGCCAGACCAGACCCAGAGGTCAGGGAGGCCCTGACTTGCAGTTCGGTGGGAAGCTTTGGCTGCTCAATAGAGCTCAAGGGCCCCTTAGTGATTGCCTCCTCAACTAACTGATGCTCATGCACATCAGCTGTGGGCCAGGCAGTGAACGGACACGTCACTCTTGGCTCAAGAATCACCACTGTTTGTAAACTTGCTACTGGTGTCAGGTACAGTCTTCACAATCTCAATGAAGCCTCATGTTTCCTCTGTGAGCTAGGGGTCTGTTAGCATCCACCCCATTCTGGAGATGGGGAAACTGGTCCAGCATCATTTGAATAGTGAGCAACCAAGGATTTGACCCCGGATCTGGGACTCCACGTTCTGCGTGCATAGCCCCTCTCAGCTGCGTCCTGACATCCTGTCCCTAGAGCTAATCAGCTGGCCCCAAAAGAAGTAAGCTCCGGATCACGGAAGATTTGTGAGCAGCTTTTGGAGGACTCCTGGGAATGGATGCTGAAAAGGGATAAAGGTTTCCTGTCCATTGCGACCTTTCAGGTCCCCCTACCCCTGAAAGGCCTCCGCAGGTTGTGTTTGGCAGAGACACATGAGCACGGCTGGAGACGAGAGTTTTACATCAGGCCAGCAGATAGATCTGGATTCAGGTCCAGGCTGTGCCTCTTCCTGGCTGTGTGTCCTTCAGGCATTCGGCATAAAATCGGAGGCCTCAGTTTATCCATCTTTGGAATGGTGATGATCATGCTCTTATGATGATTAAATCAAGTATTATATGAAAAGCATCTGGTACATACTGCTTGCCGACTAAACTTACTCTCCCTTGAAGCTGGCAAATATCATGAGCATGTGATTCAAAGTGGCCTGCAGCTTCTACTGGGAGACAGTCTTTGGTAGCACAGCGGGCCTGGGTCTGAATCCTGCCTCCTCTTGCATGACCATGCGTGAGTCATCCAATTTCTCCAGGCCTCAGTTACCCCATCTGGAAAATCGGAATGTTTTGGGAACCTGCCCCATGACATCTGCTTACACACAATGCCTAGAACATAGTGAGCGCTCCAGAAAGATCAGCAGTTGCTTTGAGCATCCTAAAACACCTCCTATGTGCTCGCCTGGCCTGCCCTTTCACAAATATACACATTGAACCCTCATCAAAGCCCTGCAAGCTGAAAGTTTCCACTTTACGGGAGTGGAAACGGAGGCAGCCGCATGTGTACAAGTTGGCCGAACTCACACAGGATGTGAGGGACCGAGCTGGGATGTAAATGCAGGTTGTGTGTCTCCAAATTGCACCAGCCACAGCCAGGCACCGCCTCTGCTACCCAATGGGACATGTTTCCTAAGCCCATGCTTACAAAACCACACAGGTGTCAAGGAGACAGAACGCCACATTGTCTCTTCTGCCATCCCCACAAAACCTCGACATCTCTCAAATCTGTTGGCCCCCGACGTGGAACAAGTTCAAGCCCATGTCTCGGAGGTTGAGAGCGATAATGAGGTTGAGTTGAATTTTGGAGGCCTTCTTCAGCTGCCTGGCCCTCTCCTTTGTCCACAAGGCTGGTCTGTCTCCTGGGATGGTCGGCCCCCGGCAGGGGTAGACAGCAGCCTTGTTCCTGCCACTAGACAAGGCAGCCTTCTGCAAGGCACTCAGGGGTCTTCTGGGGAGGGAGGCTATCATCCTCAATGTCTTTCCAATTTGGTGTCCAGGCCTCAGGCAGTCAGGCCCATTATTATCGTCTAGGGAGGCATCCTAGCACTCAGCTGAGTGCATGCAGAGGTGGGGAGGGGTCCTCACTCGGTGCTACATTCCCACCTTCACCACAGGTCCGTGAACAGGACACGAGGCCTGGAGCCAGAAAGCCATTGGCTCCTCCCTATTGCCAATTGACAGCCTGTGTGACATTGAGTTAAGCGTGGCACTTTCTGAGGTTCAGGAAACACAAGGAAACAGACAAACTTTTCCGTCCGGCAGAGTTTGGATTTGACACAATGTAGGTGTACAATTACAGTGCCAAAGGGTAAGAGATGGTTCCAACCAACCAAGTACATGAAGGTGGATTTAATAAAGGGGCTATTGACGAAGGCAAGGAACGGATGCTGGGAGACCACAAGGAAGGGTGCAGCTCCTCACCTTTCCCATGACTATGAACTGGGGCCAGAGGGGGTATTGATTCTTACCTACCCTAGGCTGACAGAGGTGGATGGAGAAGTTAGAAGAAGGGGCTGTCCAAGTACGGAGGGTCCCTGGATGGGAGTCAGTGACTGCTGTCTCTTCCTGAAGCATATCGGGACAGCAACTGGTTTGATAGCCTCCCCCCTCCCTTCCGCACTCTCCATTCTCCTTTTCCTTCCTCAGAAATCCTGTATTGCCATCTGAGCATGCTTGATATCACCTGCATGGCTTGATAAACACCCCCAGTTTCCGATTCGGTAGGTATGGGCTGAGGCCTGAGTATTTAGAGTTGAACCTATTCCCAGCTGCTGCTGCTGCTGCTGACTGACCACACATGGGGCTGCTCTGGTCCAACCCTCACAGTTCTCTGGCACCTCTCTTAGCTTTTTCTGCCTTGTGGCTCATTGGCCTAGCAGCCCTTCCCGGGCAGGACTTTCTGACTCCATTCCTTTAGCTCTCCATATTTTGCACTCTGTATCTGGGAGGCCACTGCCTCTTGCCAGGCTGAATCCACCCCACCTGCATCGTTTACTACCTATCTCTGTTGTCTGCTGTCCAGATACATCCGGGCCATGGCTTAGCAGTCCTTGATGAGAGGCTGACGCTGAGTAGGAGGTCAGCACGCAGGCAGTTTGTGATGGTGTGTGCTTGGGGCCACAAACAGAGGACATGTATGTGGGAAAGCAATCAGGAGTGAGGAGAGGCAGAAGTTGGGCCATGATGTGATCTCCCATGTCAGCCAGCACCCTGGGCAGTTCCAAGACGATATCAACTTCAGAGCCATTCTGGGTTTTGGCAAGTATGTTGGATCTTTACACCCCGTGAGTATCGGGCACTGGACGGCGTGAGACCATGCAGGAGTTTCTCTGTAACGCTGAGGTGGCCCCTGTGCCTAACGGACAGCAATTCTCTCAGCACTGGTGGCCTGCAGTCCTGATGGGATCTGATTGGCATGTGACAGCATCCACCATATCATCAGAAACTGTGCAAAGAACCAGGGAGGGGTCAGAGGCCTTCTCATGGCCCCCACTGCCCTGTCCAGCCCACCTCTGTGTCCCTTAGAACACTAGCCCAAATTCCCCCTTACATTTCTAATGTGCAGCTGCAGAAGGAAAGAAAATAAATAGGATGACAGGAAAGGGAACTTTGTCCCAAACAGTTCTAACACATTGGGGTCTTGGAAAGGTAGTTTCCGGGTAACTAGAATCCTACAGGAGCTCATCAGGTATATAGCAGGTGTACTTGGTGTCCACACGACAACCCTGTAAAATCACTCCATGGGTTTGGAGGACAGTTCCCATTTCATTTTCATCCATGTGAGGTATGGTAATTGGCTTGTATCCACGTGCCACCATCTGAAGTATACCTTGTCCCTTTACTCAGCTCATACCTGTTTCGCCTATGGGATCCTCACAGGGCAGCCTTGAGAGGTGAATATGGGTGTCATCCCCATTTCACCAATGAGGAACCTGAGGCCTGAAGTCCTCCAGTTCATGGGAGTCCTGGATTTGGACATGGGCCTCATGTCTCTCAAACTCATGTTGTTTAGGCAGTTCACTCGTGCCTTGCTCTGTGTGCTGCCCATGCTGTGCTGGGTCTCGTTTGAGGGCCTCAGCCTAGGGTTTCCATAACCCTGCAGACTGCCCTGAACACTGGGCTCTGTTTATTCCCCTTGGGGGCTTACAGGGTGTGAACACAGCACAGTGTTGGGGGTGATGAGAGGATTATCGAGTTGATTTGGCACCTGGTAGTGTATGAGGTTGGCAGCATTAGGGTACCTGGTTGCGGGTAGGTTGCAGGAATGAGGAGGGGCGGGGACAGGGCAGGCCTGGGAGGCCCAGGAGCCCTCTTGCAGGCTTTGCAGGTTAGCCTGGATTTCCCTGCTGAACTCCCACCTGAATGTATGGTCTTTACAAATCTGTAGTCGGAGCTGAAGGGATGGCAGGACGGTGGGGCTGGTTTCCGAAGGGTTGCAGGGTGGGTCTGGAGGTGGGGTGAGCAGGGGCTCACAGGTCTGATGTGGAGGCATGGGGTCAGGCCAGACCAGACCCAGAGGTCAGGGAGGCCCTGACTTGCAGTTCGGTGGGAAGCTTTGGCTGCTCAATAGAGCTCAAGGGCCCCTTAGTGATTGCCTCCTCAACTAACTGATGCTCATGCACATCAGCTGTGGGCCAGGCAGTGAACGGACACGTCACTCTTGGCTCAAGAATCACCACTGTTTGTAAACTTGCTACTGGTGTCAGGTACAGTCTTCACAATCTCAATGAAGCCTCATGTTTCCTCTGTGAGCTAGGGGTCTGTTAGCATCCACCCCATTCTGGAGATGGGGAAACTGGTCCAGCATCATTTGAATAGTGAGCAACCAAGGATTTGACCCCGGATCTGGGACTCCACGTTCTGCGTGCATAGCCCCTCTCAGCTGCGTCCTGACATCCTGTCCCTAGAGCTAATCAGCTGGCCCCAAAAGAAGTAAGCTCCGGATCACGGAAGATTTGTGAGCAGCTTTTGGAGGACTCCTGGGAATGGATGCTGAAAAGGGATAAAGGTTTCCTGTCCATTGCGACCTTTCAGGTCCCCCTACCCCTGAAAGGCCTCCGCAGGTTGTGTTTGGCAGAGACACATGAGCACGGCTGGAGACGAGAGTTTTACATCAGGCCAGCAGATAGATCTGGATTCAGGTCCAGGCTGTGCCTCTTCCTGGCTGTGTGTCCTTCAGCTATTCGGCATATAATCGGAGGCTTTCCTGTGGCCAAGCTCCTCTCTCTTACCTGGGTCCTCTCTGTTGCCTGGGTCGTCCCTGTTGCCTGGGTCCTTCCTGTTGTCAAGCTCCTCTCTGTTACCTGGGTCCTGTGTTGCCTTGCTGCTCTCTGTAATCTGCGTCCTCCCTGTTGCCTGAGTTCTTCCTGTTACCTGGGTCCTTCTTGATGCCTACCTACTCTCTGTTGCCTGGGCCCTTGCTGTTGCCAAGCTGCTCTCTGTTACGTGTGTCCTCTCTGTTGCCTCCCTTCCTACTGTTACCTATGCCCTCAATGTGACGTGTCTCCTTCACATTACCTGTTTCCTTCCCGTGGCCTGCATAATTGCCAATGCCTCTGTCCTCCCCATGCTGGAGTCCTCCCTATTGCCTTGGTCTCTCCTGTTGCCAAGCTCCTCTCTGTGTCCTGGGTTCTCTCTGTTGCCTGAGTCCTACCTGTTGCCTGGGTCCTTCCTGCTGCCAAGCTCCTCTCTGTTACCTGAGTTTTCTCTGTTGCCCAGGTCCTCGCTTCTGCCTGGGTCCTCCCTGTTGCCTGGGTCCTGCCTGTTGCCAAGCTCCTCTCTGTAACCTGGGTCTTTCCTGTTGCTTGTGTTCTTCCTGTTACGTGTGTCCTTCCTGATGCCAAGCTACACTCTGTTTCGTGGGTCCTTTCAGTTGCCAAGCGCCTCTCTGTATCCTGGGTCCTCCCTGTTTCCTGAGTTCTTCCTGTTACCTGCGTCCTTCCTGATGCCAAGCTACTCTCTGTTACCTCGGTCATCTCTGTTGCATGGGTCCTCCCTGTTACCTGGGTACTTCCTGTTGCCACGCTCCTCTCTGTTACCTGGGTCCTCTCTGTTGCCTAGGTCTTCCCTGTTGCCTGGGTCCTTCCTGTTTCCAAGGTACTCTCTGTTGCCAAGATCCTCTTGGTGACCTGGGACCTCTCTGTTGCCTGGATTACCCTGTTGCCTGGGTCCTTCCTGTTGCCAAGTTCCTCTCTGTTACGTAGGTCCTCTCTCTTCCCTGGATCCTCCCTAATACGTGGTTCCTTCCTGTTTCCAAGATCCTCTCTCTTACCTGGGTCCTCTCTGTTGCCTAAGTCGTCCCTGTTGCCTGCGTCCTTCCTGTTGTCAAGCTCCTCTCTGTTACCTCGATCCTGTGTTGCCTGGTTCCTCTCTGTTGCCTGGGTCCCTGCTGTTTCCAAGATCTTCTCTGTTATGTCGGACTTCCCTGTAGCCTGGGTACTCCCTGTTGCCTGGGCCCTTGCTGTGGCCAATCTGCTCTCTGTTACATGTGTCCTCTCTGTTGCCTCCCTTCCTACTCTTACCTATGACCTCAATGTGACATGTCTCCTTCACATTACCTGTTTCCTTCCCCTTCCTTGCATAATTGTCAATGCCTCTATCCTCCCCATTGCCGGAGTCCTCCCTATTACCTGGGTCTCTCCTGTTGCGAAGCTCCTCTCTGTGACCTGGGTCCTCTGTTGCCTGAGTCCTACCTGTTGCCTGGGTCCTTCCTGTTGCCAAGCTCCTCTCTGTTACCTGAGTTTTCTCTGTTGCCCAGGTCCTCGCTTCTGCCTGGGTCCTCCCTGTTGCCTACCTCCTCTCTGTTACCTTGGTCTTCTCTGTTTCCTGTGTCATCCCTCTTACCTGGGTCCTTCCTGTTGCGAAATTCCTCTCTGTCAGCTGAGGAATCTCTGTTGGCTGGGTTCTCCCTTTTGCCTGGGTCCTTCCTGTTGCCAATCTCCTGTCTGTTACCTGTGTCCTCTCTGTTGCTTGAGTCCTCACTGTTGTCAAGCTCCTCTCTGTTTCATGGGTCCTCCCTGTTGCCTGGGTCCATCCTGTTGCCAAGCTCCTCTCTTTTACCTGGGTGCTCTCTGTTGCTAGGGTCCTCCCTGTTGCCTGGGTCCTTCCTGTTGCCAATCTTATGCCTGTTACCCGTGTCCTCACTGTTGCCTGAGACTTCACTCTTGCCAAGCTCCTCTCTATTTCCTGGGTCCTCTCTGTTGCCTGGGTGCCTCCTGTTTCCGAGCTCCTCTCTGTTACCTGGGTACTCTCTGTTGCTTGTGTCCTCCCTGTTGCCTGCGTCCTCCCTGTTGCGAAGCTCCTGTCTGTTACCTGGGTCCTCTCTGTTGACTGTGTCGTCCCTGTTTCCTGGTGGCTTCCTTTTGCCAAGCTCCTCCCTGTTACCTGGTTCCTATTTGTTGCCTGGGTCCTCCATGTTGTCTGCGTCCTTCCTGTTGTCAGTCTCATGTTAGTTGAGTCCTCTCCATTGCCTGGTTCCTACCTCTGGCAAATCTACTCTGTTACCTTGGTCCTCCCTGTTGCCTGGGTCCTTCTGTTACCTTGGTCCTTCAAGTTACCTGGAACCTTCCCGTTACTGGATTCTCCCAAATACCTGGGTCCTCCGCCTTGCATGGGTCCTCCCTGTTGCCTGAGTCCTTTCTGTTGCCAAGCTACTCTCTGTTACGTGGATCCTCTCTGTTGCCTGGGTCCTCCCTGTTACCTAGGCCCTCACTGTTTCCTGGCCCCTTCACGTTACCTGGGTTCTTCCCGTTGCGTGGTTCCTCCCCAATACCTGGGTCCTCCCCATTGCCTGGGTCCTCCCTGATTCCTGGGACATCTCTGTTATTTATGCCCTCAGTGTTACCTGGCTCCTTCAAGTTACTGGGGTGCTTTTCTTTCCCTTGATCCTCCACAATGCCTGGGTCCACCCCGTTTGCTGGGTTCTCCCTGATGCCTGGGTCCTTCCTGTTGTCATGTTCCTCTCTGTGACCTGGGTCCTCTCTGTTCCCTGGATCCTCCCTAATACCTGGTTCCTTCCTGTGGTCAAGCTCCTCTGTCTTCCCTTGGTCCTCTCTGTTGCCTGGGTCGTCCCTGTTGCCTGGGTCCTTCCTGTTGTCAAGCTCCTCTCTGTTACCTGGGTCCTCTGTTGCCTGTTACCTCTCTGTTTCCTGGGACCCTGCTGTTGCTAAGCTCCTCTCTGTTACGTCGGACTTCCCCGTCGCCTGGGTACTCCCTGCTGCCTGGGTCCTTGCTGTGACCAAGCTGCTCTCTGTTACGTGTGTCCTCTCTGTTGTCTCCCTTCCTACTGCTACCTACGCCCTCAATGTGACGTGTCTCCTTCACATTACCTGTTTCCTTCCCGTTGCCTGCATAATCGCCAATGCCTCTGTCCTCCCCATGCCGAAGTCCTCCCTATTGCCTGGTCTCTCCTGTTGCCAAGCTCCTCTCTGTGTCCTGGGTCCTCTCTGTTGCCTGAGTCCTACCTGTTGCCTGGGTCCTTCCTGTGGCCAAGCTCCTCTCTGTTACCTGAATTTTCTCTGTTGCCCAGGTTCCCTAAACATAGCGCTGGCCATCACCCTAGCCCTAGCCCTAAACCTAGCATTAAACCAAAGTCTAGCACTTGCACTAACCCTAACACTAAGCCCAACACTAAACCTAGCCCTAACCCTAAACCTAGCCCTAAACCTAATCCTAACCCTAGCCATAACCCAAAACCGAATCCTATCCCTAGCCCTAGCCGTAGTACTAGCCCTAGCCCTAGCCCTAATTCGAGCCCTACACCTAGCCATAACACTAACACTAGCCCAGCCCTAACCCTAGCCCTAACCCTAACTCTAACCCTAAACTCACACTAGCCATAAACCTAACCCTAACGCTAAACCAATCTCTAACCCTCACCCTAAACCTAACACTAAACCTAGCCCTAGTCCTAACCCTAGCACTAGCCCTAACCCTAACCCTAACCATAGCCCTATCCCTAGCCTTAGCCCTATCGATAACCCTAGCCCTATACCTAACCCTCGCCCTAGTCCTAGCCTTAAACCTAAACCTATCCCTAACCCTAAACCTAACACTACCATAGCCCTAACGGTAGCCCTGACCCTAACCCTAGGGCTAGTCCTAGCCCTAGCCCTGTCCTATCCCTAACCTTAGCCACAGCCCTAACCCTAGTCCTAGCCCTATCTGGAATCCTGACCCTCACACTAGCTCTAAACCTAGCCGTAGCTGTAGCCCTAATGATAGCCATAGCCCCAGCACTAACCCTAACACTAGACCCAGCCCTAACCCTAACCCTAACCCTAACCCTAAATGTCATCCTAGCCATAACCCTAACCCTAAACCTCAACCTATCTCTAACCCTCACCGTAACCCTAACACTAAATCTAGCACTAGTCCTAACCCTAGCACTAGCCCTAACACTTGCCCTAGTCCTAACCCTAAACCTAGCCCTAGTCCAAGCCCTAGACTTAACCCTAAACCTAGCCCTGACACTAAAACTAGCCCTAGCCCTAATTATAGCACCAGCCCTAGCCCGAATCCAAATGCTAGACTTAGCCTTAGCCCTAGCCCTAGCCATAAACCTACTCGTAGCCCTAGCCCTATCCCTATCCCTATCCCTAGCCCAAAACCTAACACTAACCCTATCCCTAAACCTAGCCCTAGCACTAGCCCTAGGCCTAAACCTAGCCCAAGACCTAACCCTAGCCCTAGACCTAACCGTAATCCTAAACCTAATCATAATGCTAACCCTAAACCTGACGATCAACTTAGCCCTAGCACTAACCCTAGTCCTAGACCTAGCCCTAACATTAACCCTAGCCCTAGCCCTAGCATTAGCCTTAACGCTAACCCTAACCCTAACCCTAGCCATAGCCCTAAACCCTACCCCTAGCCCTAGCACTAACCCTTGCCCTAGACCTAGCACTAACCGTAACCCTAGCCCTAGCCTTATCCCTATTCCTCGCCCTAGCCCTAACCTGAGCCCTAGCCCTAAACCTAGCCGTAGACCTAGCCCCAGGCCTAAGCCTTTCCCTAAACCAACATTAACCCTAACCCTAAACCTAACCTTAATGGAAGACTTAGGCCTAGCCCTAGCACTAACCCGAGCACTGGCAGTGGCCATAACGATAGCCCTAGCCCTAGCCATAACACTAACGCTAAACCTAACCCTAGTCCTAGTCCTAACCCTAAACATAGCCCTAGGCTGAGCCGTAATCCTATGATTAGCCCTAGCCCTAAACCTAGCCCTAACTCCAGCCCTAGCCCTTACCCTAGCCCTAGCACTAGCCCTAGACCTAAGCCTAACCCTAGCCCTCACCCTAATCCTAGCTCTAGCCCAAGCCATAACCCTACCCCTAACCCTACCCCTAAGCCTAGTCCTATCACTAGCCCGAACCCTAGCCCTTGCCCTAGCCTATCACTAACCTAGCCGTAACCATAACCATGACCATAACCATAGCATCAACCCTAACCCTATTCCTAACCCTAGCACTAACCCAAACCCTAGACCTAACCCTAGCCCTAGCCCTAGCCCTAACCCTAATCCTAGACGTAGACCTAGGCCTAGCCCTTATACGAACCCTACCACTGGGCTTAACACTAAACCTAGCCCTAGCCCTGACCATAACACTAACCCTAACCATAAATCTAGCCCTAGCGCTAAACTTAGGCCTAGACTGAGCGCTAACACTAGCCCTAGCCCTAACCCTAACCATAAACCTAACCCTAAACCTAACCCTAGCCCTAGCCCTAACCCTAAACATAACACTAACCGTAACCCTAACACTGAACCTAGCCCCAGCCCGAAACCTATCCCTAGCCCTAGCCAAAACCTTAACACTAGCCCTTGCCCTAGCCCTAGCCTTAACCCTAACCCTAGGCCTAGACCTAAAACTAGTCTTAACCCTAGCCATAGCCCTATTCCTAACCCTAGCCCTAGCCCAAAACCTAACTCTAACCCTAACCTTAAACCTAAAAATAATCCTAGCCCTAGCCCTAAACCTAGCCTTAGCCTTAATGCTAAACCTAGCCCTAGAAATAGCCCTAGTCCTAGACCTAACCTTAGCCTTAACCCTAACCTTATCTCTAGACCTAGCTCTAAACCTAACATTAACCTTAAGTCTAACCCTAGTCCTAGACATATGACCCTAGCCCTATTCCTAGCCCAAACCCTAGTCCTAGGCCTAACCCTGGCCCTACCCCTAAAGCTAGACCAAGCCCTAGCCCTAACACTAAACCTATATCTAACCATAACCCTAATCCTAGCCGTAGGCCTAAAACTAGCCCTAGCCTTATCCCTAACACTAATCCTAGGCCGAGACGTAGCCCTAGCAC
Organism: Aselliscus stoliczkanus; assembly: GCA_033961575.1. NCBI lineage: Eukaryota > Metazoa > Chordata > Mammalia > Chiroptera > Hipposideridae > Aselliscus > Aselliscus stoliczkanus. Next base: position 131,056 of record JAWWOG010000019.1, on the reverse strand, counting down.
AAGCCATAACCCTAAATCTATCTCTAACCCTCACCCTAAAACTAACAATAAACCTAGCCCTACTCCTCACCCTAGCACTAGCCCTAGCGCTAACCCTAACCATAGCCCTACCCCTAGCCTTAGCCCTATGCATAACCCAAGCCCTATACCTAACCCTAGCCCTAGCCCTAGCCCTAAACCTAAACCTAACCCTAACCCTAAACCTAACACTACCATAGACCTAACCGTAGACCTAACCCTAACCCTAGCCCTAGTCCTAGCCCTAGCCCTGTCCTATCCCTAACCTTAGCCCTAGCCCTAAACCTAGCCCTAGCCCTAGTCCTAGCCCTAGCCAGAGCCCTGACCCTAGCACTATCCATAAACCTAGCCCTAGCCCTAGCCGTAATGCTACACATAGGCCCAACACTAACCCTAACCCTAGACCTAGCCCTAGTCAAAAATCTTCCTCATGGCTGACCCTAAAGGCTTGGGAATACCCTCAGCACTCACTAGTAATTCAGTCTCCTGAGCCCAACAACAGTAGACGCTAGAGTAGCTAATTACTCTCCCCACAATATCCTAGCAGGGCAGTGAGGCAGTTCAGAATCTCTCAGCTCACAATGGCTGTAACCAAGCAATGGTGCATGTCTCAGAGGTGATGTCACAGTGCATGTGCACAGAGGCCTTGTGGCCAAGAGCAAGGGCACCCAAGCTCAAGTACATGGCCCAGGTGTCTGAAATCTCAGGTTGCTTGTGGGCAGCTATGGGTTCATTTTGCCTCATGATTTCATCCATGTCTTCAATCTAGAATGCCCAGGAAGATGTACCTTTCCATTCTTTGCCTTGGTACTGCATTCACTTGTCAATTTGTGACTACTGTACCGGTATTATGACAGCTGATCCTTGATTTTCATACCCTGTTGTTCCAACCCACCTTCAATTTGTCACTTAAATCCTTCAATTGTCTTTCAAAAGGTGGGTTTGGATTAAGTTAATCAGTTCATGAATACAACACTACTATTGACAGTTCATTGTTGGCAGTGTCACATTTGTCTGTCTGACGATTTTGCCAATATTTGAGTATTTCATCATATTTTTGTCCTTATAAAACTGCATGGAATCTACCAACACCAGGAAGCAGAGATCATACAGACATAATACAATTTTTAAACTTAGACATCATTAGAAATTCTGACAAAAATACATCAAGTGAAATAATTGAATTAAAGAAACTCTATGGAACCTTGGGGAAAAATCAGGGAAGAGTATAGCTGAAATTCAAGTATCAATCTTTAATGATTCTTTCAGGTTTCTTAGGGTGAAACCCTTATATTATAATATGTTAAGAATAAAATTTCGTATTTATGCTTCTAAGTTTCATATACAAGGCATAGCCACCATCTCATGCGGGAGTCAAACTGGCAGTCTTGTTGTTAAGAATGTGTGCTCTATCCTGAGACACCCGGGCAGCAGCAGCTCAATTCAAGGTGCCAAGTTCAGTACTTAGCTTCGGGCATAGCCCTCCATCTCCAACAGGCAAACTTGTTGTGAGGAGCACGTGCTCTCACCAGCTGAACCATCCTGCCACCTGTTGGCAGCTCAGTGGCAGCTCACCTCGGGTGCAGTGCCACTGGCCCACATGGGCATCAAACAGGCCATCCTGTTGCTCAGTGCGAGCTCCTAACCAAGTGAGACACTTGAACAGTACTGCTCTGTATTTTCTTAATGGTGTACTTGATGGATTAAGTTGTTAAAATTTTGAAATTCAATTTTTCTCCTCCTCCTCCTCCTCCTCCTCCTCCTCTTCCTCCTCCTTGTTCTTGTTCTTGTTATTGTTCTTCTTCTTCTTCTTCTTCTTCTTCTTCTTCTTCTTCTTCTTCTTCTTCTTCTTCTTCTTCTTCTTCTTCTTCTTCTTCTTCATCTTCTACTTCTCCTTCTTTTCTATTTCTTTATGATTCGTTATAGCTTTCTGTGTCCTAAGAGAATATTGCCTATTCATAGATTACAAAACAAGTAATCTGTGTAGTCTTCTTCTCTTTTTTTTCTTTTTGAGGGCTGTGTCCCTGGCCCTCATATGTGGGATGTAACCGGGGCCACTGGCTTCCTAATCACGTGCTTAACTGCTGCGCCATTCGGCCAGCCCTAGCATAAAAAATTATGATCTAAAAGTGTGAACATCTGTCCACGCACCTGGCTCAGTTGGTTAGGAGTTGGCATAGAGCACGTGCTCTGAGCAACAGGGACACCGGTTTGATTCCCATATGGGGCAGGGAATGCTTCACCTCAGAAGAGCTAACACTGAGCTGCCAAGGAGTGGCAGGATGGCTCAGCTGGTATAACAACCAGATTGCCTGTTCAATGGTGGGCTCCGCCCACTCGCAACTAAAGATTGAACTCGGCACCTTGAGCTGAGCTGCCGTCCGGATGGCTCAGTGGATAGGGCATGCACGCTTAACAAAAAGGCTGCTGGGTTTTGACTCCCACAAAGGACGGTCGCTACTCCAACCCGCAACTGAGATTGAACACAGCAGTTTAAGCTTAGGAGACATGAGCTGCCAAGGGGAAGCCAGAGGGCGATTGTCTCCCACCACAATGAAGATTAAAGGACAAAACTTAGCTGGTCCCCTTGCTCAATTAACCAACTGCTCCCCTCCCTAACCTTAAACCTAGTCCAAGCCCAAAGCCTAGCCCTAGCGCTCACACTAGCCCTAACACTAAACCTAGCCCTAGTCCTAGCCCTAGCCCTAGCCCTAGCCCTAACCATTCCCTAACCATAACCATAACCATAGCCTAAACCCTATCCCTAATCCTAACCCTAGCCCTAAGCCAAAACCTAGACTTAACCCTAGTCCTAGCCCTAGCTCTAAACCTAACCCTAGACCTAGTCCAAGCCCTAGCCCTAACCCTAACCCTAACCCTACCCCGAGATGTAGCCCTAAACCTAGCCTGAGCCGAAGCCCTTACCCTAACCCTAGCCCTAGCACTAAGCCTAACCCTAACCCTATGCCTAGCCGTAGCTCAAGCCCTAACCCTAACCCTAGCACTAACCATAACCGTTACCCTAATCGTAACACTAACCCTCGCCCTAACCCTAGCCCTAGACCTTGCCTGAACCCTATCCCGACCCCTAGCCCTAACCCTAACCCTAACTCTAGCCCTAACACAATCCCTAACACTAACCCGAACCCTAAGCCTAACCCTTACATTAACCCTAGCCCTATACCTCAGCCTAGGCCTATCCCTGTTCAGCAAGTGTCCAACTATACTGCCACATGGTCACTCAAATGAGTCAAGCTAAATACAGAAATTATATGTGTTATCAAGCCTCGATAATGGGTGTAACAAAAGCTGAGGGGAAACCTAATTTGACTTTCGACTATAATCTTTCTTCGCTGGGATGGCTGGCATCTTGAATAGTCCATTTCCACAAATTCCGCAACTTTGGACCAAGTGCATTTTGAAATTCATAACTTCTCAGATTTTAGGAAGAGAACATGGAACATACACCAAATGTTAGATAACACTCCCTGTAAGGTCGACAATAGCATCCTATACTTAAGAATATAAATAATCCTGTTTTGTTTTAAGTTTCAAAATGTCTCAAATCAGTTCAGGTATGATTTTTCTGCTAAATTAAGTAAGGAGGGGAAAAAAAACTTGGTTTTTAGAACTTTTAGGTTTTGAGTTCTAGACAAACGATTGTGGATTATTGCATATATTTCCAGAATCTTACGGCTTTTCTAATAACTACAGACTTCTAGTTTCTAAGTTTAATATTGGTTACAGGTAATATATGTGGAAACAACTGGTGATTATTCCCCAGGATGATATGAGCTTATGCGATATAGATATAGATATATAGACATCATGGGTTGTTATTGTATACGTTGATATATAATGACATATAATGATATATAATGATATATATATATATATATATATATATATATATATATATATATATTCAACCCATTTAAAATTGATGTTTTGTATAACATATGATCCAATATTAGAGGATTGGAACTAAAGCAAAGATATATTTCTGCTTAAAATGAAATTGGAGGGCAGGAATGCTGCAAAACACGTGAACCATCAGTCACTCCAAGGTTGGCAGACTCGTTTCTTTGGGTCCCAGAAGCACCATGCTCTAAGATCCTGAGATGCTCCTTGTTTCAAATACAATGTGTATGAAATCAGGATGCATCCTCCAGTTTTTGATGTGCCATGATTTGTTTGGCAGCATTATTTTTCACTTTCTTGACAGTAATCAAAGTAGCATTAAAAGCATCTTAAATTCTGACCCAGTAATTCCACTCTTGGGAATCTACCCAGAGGAATCCAAGACGCCAATTCGAAAAAATATATGCACCCCTATGTTTATTGCAGCGCTATTTACAATAGCCAAGACTTGGAAACAACCGAAATGCCCATCGGTAGATGACTGGCTTAAGAAACTGTGGTACATTTATACAATGGAGTATAACTCCGCTACAAAGAAGAATGAAATTGTACCATTTGCAACGATATGGATGGACCTAGAGACTATTATGTTGATTGAAAAAGTCAGTCAGAGAAAGACAAATACCACATGATCTCACTTATATGTGGAATTTGAAAAACTGAATGTATGAACATAAGAAACAAACAAACAAACAAACAAACAAAAACAAAAAAAAAGCATCTTAAATTCAATTCACTACAGTTACAAGGTGAGACGGGGGATCCATGTGACTTAGGAATGGAGCTCACACTCTAGATGTAGGGGACGCATTGAGTTTAACCCCATCCCTACCCTTAACAAACGTTACACCCTGACTTTAAACTTAACTCTAAACCTAACCCTAACCGAAATCCTAATCCTAAACATTAACCCTAAACCTAAACCTAAACCTAAAACTAACCAGAGCCCTAAGTCTGACCCTAACCGTAACCCTACCCTAACCCTAGCCCTAACACTAACGCTAACCCTAAACATAAACCTAAACGTAAACCTAGCCCTAGCCCAAAACCTAGCCCTAGTCCCATCTCTAAACCTAATCCTAGCCCTAGGCCTAGTCCTAGGGGTAGCCCTAGCCCTAAACATAACCGTAGCCCTAGACCTCACACTAACCTAGCACTAATCCTAGCCCTAAACCTAGCCCTGGCCATCACCCTAGACCTAGCCCTAAACCTAGCACTAAACCAATGCCTAGGACTTGCACTAACCCTAACACTAACACCAACCCTAAACCTAGCCCTAACCCTAGCCCTAGCCCTAAACCTAATCTTAGCCCTAGCCATAAACCTAAACCGAGTCCTATCCCTAGCCCTAGCCTTAGTACTAGCCCTAGCCCTAGCCCTTATCTGAGCCCTACACCTAGCCCTAAGCCTAACCCTAACCCTAAACTCACCCTAGCCATAAACCTAACCCTAACCCTAAACCTATCTCTAACCCTAACACTAAATCTAGCCCTAGCCCTAACCCTATCCCTAGACCTAGCCCTAGCCCTAAACCTAACACTAACCCTATCCCTAAACCTAGCCCTAGCCCTAGGCCTTACCCTAGCCGTAGACCTAAGCCTAGCCCTAGACCTAACCGTAACACTAAACCTAATCTTATTGCTAACCCTAAACCTGATGATCAACTTAGCCCTAGCACTAACCCTAGTCCTAGCCCTAGCCCTAACATTAACCCTATCCCTAGCCTTAGCCTTAACCCTAACCTTAGCCCTAGCACAAACCATAGACCTACTCCTAGCCCTAGCCCTAGCCTTACCCCTAAACCTACTCATAACACTAACCATAGCCTTAGCCCTAACCATAGCACTAGACCTATCCATATCCTTGATGTAGACCTAAAACTAACCCTAAACCTAACGCTAACCCTAACTCTAACCCTAGGCATAGCCCTAACCCTCGCCCTAGCCCTAGCACTAACCCTTGCCCTAGACATAGCACTAACCATAACCCTAGCCCTAGACTTAGCCCTAGTCCTTGCCCTACCCCTAACGGGAGCCCTAGCCCTAAACCTAGCCATAGACCTTGCCCCAGGCCTAAACCTTTCCTTAAACCAACATTAACCCTCACCCTAAACCTAAAACTAATGCAAGACTTAGGACTAGCTCTAGCACTAACCTGAGCACTGGAACTAGCCATAATGATAGCCCTCGCCCTAGCCCTAACATTAACCCTAAACCTCACCCTCACCCTAACACTAACCCTAGTCCTAGTCCTAACCCTAAATATAGCCCTAGGCTTAGCTGTAATCCTATTGTTAGCCCTAGCCCTAAACCTAGCTCTAACCCCAGCCCTAGCCCTTACCCTAGCCCTAGCACTAGCCCTATCCATTAACCTAGCCCTAGCCCTAACCCTAAACCTAACCCTATGCCTAAGCCTAGTCGTAGCCCTAGCCCTAAACCTAGCCCTAGTCCTATCTCTAAACCTAATCCTAGCCCTAGGCCTAGTCCTAGGCATAGCTCTAGCCCTAAACATAGCCCTAGCCCTAGACCTCACACTAACCTAGCACTAATCCTAGCCCTAAACCTAGCCCTTGCCCTAACCCTAAACCTAGGTCTAGCCCAAGCCATAACCCTAACCCTAACCCTATCCCTAAGCCTAGTCCTAGCACTAGCCCTAACCCTAGACCTAACCCTAGCCCTTGCCCTAGCTTAGCAGTAGCCTATCCCTAAACATAACCATAACCATAGCACGAACCCTATCCCTAATCCTAATCCTAGCACTAACCCAAACCCTAGACCTAACCCTAGTCCTAGCCCTAGCCCTAACCCTAACCCTAACCCTAGCCCTAACCCTAATCCTAGCCCTAGCCCTAGCCCTATTCCTAACCCTAGCCCTAGCCCTAAACCTAACTCTATCCCTAACCCTAACCCTAACCCTAACAATAATCGTAGCCCTAGCCCTCAAACTAGCCTTAGCCCTAATGCTAAACCTAGCCCTAGACATACCCCTAGACATAGCCCTAGCCCTAGCCCTAGCCCTAACCGCAGCCTTAAGCCTAAACTTATCCGTAGACATATCTGTAAACCTAACATTAACCCTAACCCTAACACTAACCCTCATTCTAGACCTAACCCTAACCCTATTCCTAGCCCAAACCCTAGCCCTAGTCCTAACCCTAGCCCTAGCCCTAAACCTAGCCCTAGCCCTAGCCCTAGCCCTAACCCTAACACTATATCTAACCATAACCCTAATCCTAGCCATAGCCCTAAACCTAGCACTAGCCTTATCCCTAACACTAACTCTAGGCCTAGATGTAGCCCTAGCACTAGCCCTAACCCTTAACCTAGCCCTAGCCCTAAAACAAACCCTAACAATAACCCTAACACTAACCCTAGCCCTAGCCCTAATCCTAGCCTGAGCCCTAACCCTAAATGTAGCCCTAGCCCTAGCCATAACCCTAGCCATAGACCTAACCTTAGACTTAAATCTAATCTTATCCCTAGCCCTATCTCTAAACCTAACACTAACACTAACCCTAGTCCTAAACCTAATCCTAGCACTAGTTCTAAACCTAACCATAGCCCTAGCCCTGACCGTTACCCTAGATTACTGCGGACCCTAACATTAGCCCTATCCCTATCCCTATCCCTATCCCTAGCCATAGCTCTAACCATAAAATTAACCGTGAGCCTAACCCTAACCCTAGATGTCGGACCTAACCCGATCCTTATCCTTAACCATAAGACTAACTCTAGCCGTAGACCTAACCCTAGCACTAGCCCTATCCATAACCCTAGCCCTATACCTAGCCCTAGCCCTAGCCCTAGCCCTAAACCTAAACCTAACCCTAACCCTAACCCTAAACCTAACACTACCATAGACCTAACAGTAGACCTAACCCTCACCCTAGTCCTAGTTCTAGCCCTAGCCCTGTCCTATCCCTAACCTTAGCCCTAGCCATAAACCTAGCCATAGCCCTAGCCCTAGCCCAAGCCCTGACCCTAGCACTCTCCATAAACCTATCCCTATCCCTAGCCGTAATGCTAAACATAGCCCCCGCACTAACTCAAACCCTAGACCTAGCCCTAGTCAAAAATCTTCTTCAAGGCTGAGCCTAAAGGCTTGGGAATCCCCTCAGCACTCAGTAGTAATTCAGTCTCCTGGGCCCAACAACAGTAGACTCTAGAGTAGCTAATTACTCTCCCCACAATATCCCAGCAGGGCAGTGAGGCAGTTCAGAATCTCTCAGCTCACAATGGCTGTAACCAAGCAATGGTGCATGTCTCAGAGGTGATGTCACAGTGCATGTGCACAGAGGCCTTGCGGCCAAGAGCAAGGGCACCCAAGCTCAAGTTCATGGCCCAGGTGTCTGAAATGTCAGGTTGCTTGTGGGCAGCTCTGGGTTCATTTTGCCTCATGATTTCATCCATGTCTTCAATCTAGAATGCCCAGGAAGATGTACCTTTCCATTCTTTGCCTTGGTACTGCATTCACTTGTCAATTTGTGACTACTGTACTGGTACTATGACAGCTGATCCTTGATTTTCATACCCTGTTGTTGCAATCCACCTTCAATTTGTCACTTAAATCCTTCAATTGTCTTTCAAAAGGTGGGTTTGGATTAAGTTAATCAGTTCATGAATACAACACTACTATTGACAGTTCATTGTTGGCAGTGTCACAACATTTGTCTGTCTGACGATTTTGCCAATATTTGAGTATTTCATCATATTTTTGTCCTTATAAAACTGCATGGAATCTACCAACACCAGGAAGCATAGATCATATAGACATACTACAATTGTTAAACTTAGAAATCATTAGAAATTCTGAAAAAATACATCAAGTGAAATAATTGAATTAAAGAAACTATATGAAACCTTGCGGAAAAATCATGGAAGAGTATAGCTAAAAATCAAGGATCAATCTTTAATGACTCAACTTTCTTAGGCTGAAACCCTTATATTATAATATGTTAAGACTACGATTTGGTATTTATGCTTCTAAGTTTCATATACATCTGGAACTCAAATGCTATGAAGTAGTAAATATTTCCCCTTAATACATACATACGCTTGCCATCTAGTGGAAAAGAACCTACTGCCTTTCAAGCCTACCAATTCAGAAGGAAAAATATCAGTTCTTGCTACTATGTTTTCCTGAGTTTTCAGAAATGGATTACAGCAAAGACTATTTCTGGTGCTCTAGGAGACTGTTTCAGCCCTTTTCTTATAAGCACTGAGTCCAGGCTTTGGGTAGTGCTTCTACACACTTTTACCTCCTAAATAGTACATATAGCTGCTTCCAAGTGGAGGCAGGGTTAGACCTTTGAAATTGGAAGCTTTGTTTGAATATTCACTAGCAACTCAAAGACCAATCATGGCATTCCTGATGGCCCAAATTTTAACTGATAAAAATGCACGATTTACACTAGGTGAATCGGGGTTCACTGCAGAAATTATATATATGTGTAACCATTATGGTGCACACATGCAATTTGAATGTCAACTGTAACTGAAAAAACGGAATCAAGAATTAAGAACACAAAGAAACAATAGTCAATACACTAAAAACCAAGACATGCTTCCTTTGCTTGGAAATCCCATTTTACAATGTTATTTTAAACATCCAGTGAAAAATTCATTACATCAAGATATCTTTACTGAATTAAAAAGTGTTTTCATTTCTATTCCGCTGTGTAGAATCAAGCATAAAGTATAACTTTGCAGTTATTTGTTGCTTTAAATTTTTCATTACCAGTTTATGTCTGGATTCCAACTATTTTACATGTTATACTACAATGGAAAACTATTTTCATTGTACTTCCCCCATGCATTATCATTTAAAAGTTTGGCTATGCCTTTTTTTCTTTCTTTCTTTCTTTCTTTCTTTCTTTCTTTCTTTCTTTCTTTCTTTCTTTCTTTCTTTCTTTCTTTCTTTCTTTCTTTCATTCTTTCTTTCTTTCTTCCTCTCTTTCTGTCTGTCTTTCTTCCAATTGGGGAGTTGGGGGAGGAGAAGAGTGTTGGAGAATTGGGGGATTGGTGCCTGGGTAGTTCCTGTTTCCAAGGTACTCTGTGTTGCCAAGATCCTCTTAGTCACATGGGACCTCTCTGTCGCCTGGATTACCCTGTTGCCTGGGTCCTTCCTGTTGCCAAGTTCCTCTCTGTGACCTGGGTCCTCTCTGTTCCCTGGATCCTCCCTAATACCTGGTTCCTTCCTGTGGCCAAGCTCCTCTCTCTTCCCTGGGTCCTCTCTGTTGCCTGGGACGTCCCTGTTGCCTGGGTCCTTCCTGTTGTCAAGCTCCTCTCTGTTACCCGTGTCCTTTCAGTTGCCTCCCTTCCTACTGTTACCTACGGCACTTAAAGTGACGTGTCTCCTTCACATTACCTGTTTCCTTCCCGTGGCCTGCATAATCGCCAATGCCTCTGTCCTCCCCATGCCGGAGTCCTCCCTATTGCCTGGCTCCCTCCTGTTGCCAAGCTCCTCTCTGTGACCTGGGTTCTCTCTGTTGCCTGAGTCCTACCTGTTGCCAGGTTCCTTCCTGTTGCCAAGCTCCTCTCTGTTACCTGAGTTTTCTCTGTTGCCCAGGTCCTCGCTTCTGCCTGGGTCCTCCCTGTTGACTACCTCCTCTCTGATATCTTGGTGTTCTCTGTTGCCTCTGTCATGGCTCTTACCTGGGTCCTTCCTGTTGCGAAGTTCCTCTCTGTTAGTTGAGGGTGCTCTGTTGGCTAGGTTCTCCCTTTTGCCTGGGTCCTTCCTGATGCCAATCTCCTGACTGTTACCTGTGTCGTCTCTGTTCCCTGAGTCCTCACTGTTGCCAAGCTCCTCTCTGTTTCCTGCGTCCTCCCTGTTGCCTGGGTGCATCCTGTTGCCAAGCTCCTCTCGTACCTGGGTGCTCTCTGTTGCTTGGGTCCTCCCTGTTGCCTGTGTCCTCTCTGTTGACTGAGTCCTCACTGTTGCCAAGCTCCTCTCTGTTTTTTGGGTCCTCCCTGTTGCCTGGGTGCATCCTGTTGCCAAGCTCTTCTCTGTCACCTGCTTCCTCTCTGTGGCCTGTGTTGTCCCTGTTTCCTGGTGGCTTCCTTTTGCCAAGCCCCTCCCTGTTACCTTGTTCCTATCTGCTGCCTGGGTCCTCCATGTTGTCTGCGTCCTTCCTGTTGTCAGTCTCCTGTCTGTTAGTTGAGTCCTCCCCATTGCCTGGTTCCTACCTCTTGCCAATCTACTCTCTGTTTCCTGTGTCCTCCCTGTTGCCTGGGTCCTTCTGTTACCTTGGTCCTTCCAGTTACCCGGGACCTTCCCGTTGCCTGGATCCTCCCAAATACCTGGGTCCTCCCCCTTTCCTGGGTCCTCCCTGTTGCCTGGGTCCATCCTGTTGCCAAGCTACTCTCTGTTACGTGGATCCTCTCTGTTGCCTGGGTCCTCCCTGTTACCTAGGCCCTCACTCTTTCCTGGCCCCTTCACGTTACCTGGGTCCTTCCCGTTGCGTGGTTCCTTCCCAATACCTGGGTCTTCCCCATTGCTTGGGTCCTCCTTGATGCCTGGGACATCTCTGTTACTTATGCCCTCACTCTTCCCTGGCTCCTTCAAGTTACCTGGGTGCTTTCCTTTCCCTTGATCCTCCCCAATGCCTGGGACATCCCCATTTGCTGGGTCCTCCCTGTTGCCTGGGACCTTCCTGTTGCCAAGGTCGTCTCTGTTACATGGGTCCTCCCTGTTGCCTGGGTACTCCCTGTTTCCAAGCTCCTCTCTGATACCTGGGTCCTCCCCATTGCCTGGGTTCTTCCTGTTACCTGGGTCATTCCTGTTGCCAAGCTCCTCTCTGTTACCTGGGTCTTTTCTGTTACCTGTGTATTCCCTGTTACCTGGGTCCTTCCTATTCCCAAGATGGTCTCTGTTACCTCGGTTCTTTGTGTTGCCTGGTTCGTCCCTCTCACCTAGGCCCTCACTGTTACCTGGCTCCTTCACATTACCCATTTCCTTCGCGTTGCCTGTATCATCCCCAATGCCTGGGTCCTCCCTATTGCCGTGGTACTCCCTATTGCCTGGGTCCTTCCTGTTGCCAAGCTCCTCTCTGTTACCTTAGACTTCTCTGTTGCCTATGTCCCCCCTTTTGCCTGGGTCCTCCCTGTTGTCAAGCTCCTCTCTGTTACCTGGGCACTCACCGTTTCCTGGGTCCTTCCTGTTGCCAAGCTCGTCTTTGTTTTCTGGGTCCTCTCTGTTACTTGGGTCCTCCCTGTTGCGTGCGTCCTTCCTGTTGCCAAGCGCCTCTTTGTAACCTGGGTCCTCCCTGTTGCCTGAGTTCCTTCTGGTACCTCGGTCCTTCCTAATGCCAAGCTAGTCTCTATTACCTGGGTCATCTCTGTTGCCTAGGTCCTCCCTGTTGCCTGGGTCCTTCCTGTTTTCAAGGTACACTCTGTTGCCAAGATCCTCTCGGTGACCTGGGACCTCTCTGTTGCCTGGATTACCCCGTTGCCTGGGTCGTTCCTGTTGCCAAGTTCCTCTCTGTGACCTGGTTCCTCTCTGTTCCCGGGATCCTCCCTAATACCTGGTTCCTTCCTGTGGCCAAGCTCCTCTCTCTTCCCTGGGACCTCTCTGTTGCCTGTATTACCCTGTTGCCTGGGTCCTTCCTGTTGTCAAGCTCCTCTCTGTTACCTGCGTCCTGTGTTGCCTGGTTCCTCTGTGTTGCCTGGGTCCCTGCTGCTGCCAAGCTCGTCTCTGTTACGTCGGATTTCCCCATTGCCTGTGTACTCCTTGTTGCCTCGGCCCTTGCTGTGGCTAAGCTGCTCTCTGTTACGTGTGTCCTCTCTGTTGCCTCTCTTCCTACTGTTACCTACGCCCTCAATGTGGCGTGTCTCCTTCACATTACCTGTTTCCTTCCCGTTGCCTGCATAATTGCCAATGCCTCTGTACTCCCCATGCCGGAGTCCTCCCTATTGCCTGGGTCTCTCCTGTTGCCAAGCTCCTCTCTGTGACCTGGGTTCTCTCTGTTGCCTGAGTCCTACCTGTTGCCTGGGTACTTCCTGTTGCCAAGCTCCTCTCTGTTACCTGAGTTTTCTCTGTTGCCAAGGTCGTCGCTTCTGCCTGCGTCCCCCCTTTTGCCTACCTCCTCTCTGTTACCTTGGTGTTCTCTGTTGCCTGTGTCAACCCCCTTACCTGGGTCCTTCCTGTTGCGATGCACCCTCTTGTCCAGCCTGCTGCCAGCTGCCTTCTCCCACTCACACTTGTCCTACTCAAGGCTGATGGTCTTTGTCTTCTCCCCTGCGTCCAGACAATGGCTGCCACCCTGTTCCACCTTGTCATCTCTGGGCCCCCTGCCTTCCTCTGCCACACCATGTCCACCCCATGGCCACGCCTAATCAACCTTGTCCAGCCCAGGGCTGCCTTCAGAGTGAAGGCTCTATCTTGCCCTGCCCAAGGCAGCAAAGTGAATTCCGGAGGTCCCTGCCTCGGAGACCTGAAGTCATTTCAGCCATGTGGAACAACCTAGTGCAGTCACATCAAGGCATCCTCTAGCTGACACTAAGTTGTGTGCATTCCGGGAACCAACTGTGTGAACTCAGGAAAAGCCTCCCAAAACACTGCCTTAATGCAACCCTTGCACTGGAAGGAATGCAGGTACCAATGTGGCTGCTGCCCATGGCGTTCCAGTGTTTGTGACCAAGGCTCTCTGAAATTCCACTGCACTGCTCAATGCGTGCAAGTGTGAGAACTGGAAACAAGTGAACGTCAAAGCTATTGGCGACATTAAGCCACAAGACAAGAGGAACCGTGCTTTCACGTACAGAGCTGATTGGCACGACGAAACACAGGTTTCCTTAAGCAAGCCAAGTGGATGCATGTGCTTTCGTCTAAAGCGGGTTTCCAAACGCAGTTTCATGGCTGGATTTGGTGCAGTGGGCAATAGAATGAGTTGTCATTCCTAACGCGTTTGCTGATTCTGGGGAACAGAACATGTTGGGTGGCATCAGGGAACGTGTTTGTCTCCCTTCTAACAAATCTCGTTCAGAATTGGCAGAAATGTCAGTTGGGGAGGTCTCTGTCTCGGAAAACTGAAATCATTACCGCCAGGTGGAAAAATCTGGTGCAGTGAGTTCAGAGCATAGCCTTCATCTGCTGGCAGGCACGTTATGAGCATTCCGGAAATACAGAGACAACCAAGAAATAGGCCCCCCAAAACATTCATGTATTCCAACCCTTGCATAGGAAGGAATGCAAGGAGCTGTGTAGCTGCTGCCTAAAGCGTTTCAGTGTTCAGGACCAATGCTCTCTGAAATTCCACTGCAATGCTCAATGCTTCCAAGTGTGAGAACTGGAAACAAACAGATGTCAAAACTATTGGGGGAAATTAAGCTGCACGACAAGAGAAACAGTGCTTTCATGTTCAGATCTGATTGGCGCTACGAAACACAGGTTTGCTTAAGCAAGCGATGTGGAAGCATGTGTTTTCGTCTAAAGCGGGTTTCCAAACTCAGTCGCAAGGCTGGATTTGGTGCATTCGGCAACAGAATGAGTTGTCATTCTGAATGCGTTTGCTGATACTGGGGAAGAAAACATGTTGGGTAGCATCAGGGACCGTGTTTGTCTCCCTTCTAACAAATCTCATTCCGAATTGGCAGAAAAGTCCATTGGGGAGGTCTCTGTCTCAGAAAACTGTAATCATTACCGCTAGGTGGAAAAATCTGGTGCAGTGAGTTCAGAGCATAGCCTTCATCTGCTGGCAGGCACGTTATGAGCATTCCGGAAACTACAGAGTGAACCAAGGAATAGGCCTCCTGAAACATTAACTTATCGCAACCCTTGCAAAGGAAGGAATGCAAGGAGCTGTGTAGCTGCTGCCCAAAGCGTTTTGGTGTCACGAACAGGCCTTTCTGAAATTCCACTGCAATGCCCAATGCTTGCAAGTGTCAGTACTGAACACAAAAAACCTCGAAGCTACAGGAAACATTCACTCACACGAGAAGAGGAACAGTGCATTCAGGTTCTCTGCTTCCCCCTGGGCCACCAGTGGCCACCTGCTGCAACTGCTTGCCATTGTCCAGGCGAGTGAAGCCTGCCTTCACCTGCTCCCCGTTGTCAGGCCATTGATGCATGTCTTCCATTCTCCCACATGTCGAGCCCATGTCCAACAGCCCACCTGACCCCAACCTGTGGCCACCGGATTCTCCTATTGCCCCTTGTGCAGCTCAGGGCCATCGGCCTTCCCCTGCTCCCCTTTGTCCAACCTGCGGCCACCAGGTTTCTACTGCACCCCCTTGTTGAACCCATTGCCTCCTGATTTCCCCCGCCCCACTCTTGTCCAACCTGTGCCTCCTGCTTTCCCCTGATTCTCGTTTATCTGCCCATGGCAACCTGCCTACACCTGCTTCCACATCTGAGGCCGGAACGGCCTGCCTTTCCCTGCTCACCCGAAGCCACACTGTGCCTGCCTTCCTTCCAATGTGCACTCCCATTGTCCAGCCAGAGGCCACATGCCTCCTCCAGCTACCCCTTTTCAGCTAGTGGCTGCCTGCCTTCCAGGCTCCCCCTTGCCCACCCAGTGGCTGGATGCCTTCCAATGGACCAGCTTGTTCAGTTCATGGCCACTTGCCTTCCCCTCTGGTACCTGGTCCATCCAGTGGCTGCCTGACCCCCTTGTCCAGCCCAGGGCTGCGTGCCTTCCACTGCTTCCTCATGTCCAGCCAAGAACTTCCTGCGTTCCCCTGTCCCCATTGTCAGGCCATGGATGCCAGCCTTCCTTGCTCCCACGTGTTCCTTTGTGGCCACCTGCATTCCACTGCGGCCACTTTTACCGCCTTTGGCCACCTGCCTTCCCCTGCATCCCTCTGTCAAGCCCAGGGCTGCCTGCATTTCACTGCTTCCACTGGTCCAGCTAAGGGCTGCCTGCATTCCCCGGATCCCCCTTCTCGGGCATACATGCCGGCCTTCCCCTGCACCCACTTGTCCAGCCCACAGCAGCATGCCATCCCTGTTCCCCTTAGTCCAGAATGTTGCCGCCCACCTTCCCCTGCTCCCCGTGCCAGCCCAGGGTCGCCTGCGCTTTCCAGTTCCCCTTGTCCACAACGTGGCCACCACACATTCCCCCCTGTCCAATCCAGGTCCAGCATATTTCCCCTGCCCCCCTTAGTCTAGACCATGGCCTCCTGCCTTCTCTTGCTCACACTAGTCATGCCGGTCTCTTCCTGTATTGCTCAGCACACCAGTGCCGAAACCAGAGCAGCTTGCCTTCCGGTGCTCCCCCTTGCCCAACCCAGGGCATCCTGCACTCCCCTGAACTCCCTTGTGCAGCCCATGGCCGCCTGCATTTCCCCAGGTACCACTTGTGTTGGCAACGCCAGCCTACCTTCCCCTGCTCCCTTATTCTTCATGCTATGGCTGACTGCCTTCCCCTGGACTGCCTTGTCCACTTTGTATCCACCTGAATTGCCCTGCTGTCCTTGCCCAACCTGGAGCCACAGGATTTCTGCAGGTGCCCGTTGTCCACCATATGCCTGTGTGGTTTCTCCTGGACACCTTGTCCAGCCATTGGACCCCTGCATTCTCCGTCTCCCCTGGATCTAGTAAGTGTCCACCTTCCTTCCGTGCTGTCACTTGTGAATCCCATGGCTTCCGGCCTTTCCCCGCTCCCCCTTGTGCAGCTCAGTCCCAAAATCCTTCCCCTGCTCGCTTTGTCCAACTAAGAGCAGCGTGACTTTCCTCCCCCAATTTGTCCTGCCCATGGCCATCTGACTGCCCCTTCTTTCCCTTGTCTAGTGCAGGGCCACCTGCCTTTCTCTGTTTCCCTTGTCCAGCCTCTGGCAGCCCGCCTTCCTCAGCTCCCCGTTGTCCAGCCCATGACAACCTGCCTTCCCTGCCTCAACCTGGCCCAGCCCATGACAACATGCCTTTCCCTGCTTCCCCTTGTCTGTCACTGGATGCCTGCCTTTCCTGCCGTCCCCTGGTCCCGCCTAGTCCCGAAGCCCTCGTCCTGCTTCCCTTGTCCAGCCAAGTGTTGCCTGCCTTGCCCTGCTCCCCGTGGTCCAGGAAATGCCCGCCTGCTTTACTCTGGACCCCCTTGTCCAGCCCAGGGCCGCCCGTATTCCCTGTTCCAGTTTCTCAAGCTCAGGGCTGCCTTTCTTCCCCTGCTACCACATGTCCAGCACAGAGCCACCTGCCTTACCCCGCTTCCCCTTGTCAGGCCATGTCTGTATGTCTTTCCTTGCTAGCTCCTGTCTAGCCTGTTGCCCGTTGCCATCTCCCATGCCCACTTGTCCAGCTCAGGGCTGCCTGGTTTTGCCTGCTCCCCTCTGTCCAGCCTGTGGCCACCCACCTTTATTGGTGCCCCTTCGAGGCCAGGGCAACCTGCCTTTTCCTGTTCTCCTTATCTACCCCGTGGCTGCCTGACTTGCCCAGTTTCCCTTGTCCAGTATAGGTCCACCTCCATTCCCCTGCTCCGCTTTGTCTTGCCTGTGGCTGCCTGCCTTACCCTGCTCCCGCTTGCCCAGCCCATCTTCGCCTGCGTTCCTCAGCTCACAAGTGTCCAAGCCATGGCAGCCTGGCTTCCCCTGCTCTCCTTGCCCTGCCTGTGGCCGCCTGACTGGTCCCCCTTGTCCACCTTATGGCTGCACGCCTTCCCCTGGACACCCTTTTCCAGCCATTGGACCCCTGCATTCGTTGTCTCCAACGGGCCAAGCTTGTGGCCCCCTGCCTTCCCCTGCTGGCACTTGTGCAGCGCGTGTCTGTCCGCCTTCTCCAGCTTCCCTTGTGCAGCCAGTGGATGCCTCCATTTCCCTGCTCCCCCTTGTCAGGCCATGGATGCCAGCCTTCCCTTGCTCCCACTTGTGAGTCCCTTGGCCTACTGCATTCCCTTGCTCCCATTAGTACACCTTTAGCTACCTGCCGACCCTTGTTTCCCTTTTCCACACTGTGTCAGCCTGCCTTGCCCTGCTCCCCCTTGTTGTCCCCTTGGCTTCCTGAATTCCACTGCTCCTCATCATTCACCCCAGGGCCATCTTGCTCCCACTTGTCCATCCCAGGTCCGCCTACCTTCTCCACTGCCGTCTTGTCTATCCTGTTGCTGAGTGTCTTCCCTTCCTGCCCTTCATCCCGTCCATGGTACCCTGCCATTCCCTGCTCCCTCTTTGCAAGCCCATAGCCCACTGCCTTCCCCTGTTCGCCCTACTCCTGCCCTTTGGCCACTTGCCTTTCCCTTATGCCATTGGTCCAGCCAATGATCGCTTGCTTTCACTGGCACACCCTTTCCTAGAGCTGCGCTATCTGCCTTCCCGTCTTCGCCCTCCTGCGGCCCACGGCCACGTGGAGTCCTCTGTTCCCCTTGTCCAGCCCTTGGCTACCTGCGTTCCTTTTCTCCCCGATAACCAGCCCAGGGCTTCCTGCTTCCCCTGCTAGCACTTGTAGAGCCCATGGCCACCTGTCTTCCCCTGTACCCCCTGGTCAAGCATGTGGCAGCCTGTCGTTGCATGCTGCTTGTTGTCCATGTCCATGGATGATGGCCTCTCCCTGCTCCCCCTTGTCCATACCATGGATGCCTGCTGCCCCTGGAACGCCTTCTCCAGCCCGTGGCTGCCTACTTCTCCTGTTACAGTTGGTCAATCCATGATCCACCTGCCTTTCCTTGTTACCACTCTTCCCCCTGTGACCACCTGCTTTCCCTTCCTCTCTTTGTCCAGCCCATGGATGCCTATCTTTCCCTGCTTCCACTTGTACAGTTTGTGGCCACCTGTCCTCCCCTGGCCCGCCATCTCCAGACAGTGACACCCAGCATTCCCTGCTACCCCTTGTCCAGCCCGTGGCCACCACCATTCCTTGGCTCTTCCTGGACCAGTCCTTGGCCACCTGCCTACCCAAGATCCCACATGTCCAACTCAGGTGAGCCTCAATTCCCCTGCTCACCCTTATCAACCCCCATGGCTAACGGCCTGCCTTCCACTGTGCACCACTGTCCGGCCAGAGGCTGCCTGCCTCCTCAAGCGACCCTTTCTCAGGTACTGGCCACCTGCCTTTCCCTTCTCCTCCTTGTCCACACAGTGGCTGCCTGCCTTTCCCTGCTTCCATTTATCCAGCCAAGAGCTGCCTGCCTTCCCCTGTTCCCCCTCATCAGGCCATGGATCCCGACCTTCCCTTGCTCCCACCTTCCTTTGTGGCCACCTGCTTTCCCCCTGCTTCCAGTTCTCGAACCAGGGGCATCTGCCTACCGCAGCTTCCCTTTGTCCACCCTGTGGTCGCTTGAATTCCCCTTGTCCATCCCAGGGATACCTGCCTTTGCCTGCTTCCCTTGTCCAGCCTGTGGCCGCCTTCCTTCCTAAGCTCCCCATTGTCCAGCCCGTGGCCCACATGCCTTCCCTGCTCTCCATTGTCCGCCCAAATTCCCCTACACCCCCTTCCAGCCCAGGGCCGCCTGCCCTTTCCAATTCCCCTTGTCGACCCCGTGACGGCCTAGTATTCCCTGTACGCTCTTGTCTAAGCCCATGTCCGCCACCCTTTCTTGACTCTTCCTTGTCCAGCCCTTGGCCACCAGGCTACCCCTGTTCCCAAATGTCCAACTCAGGTCAGCCTCAATTTGCCTGCTCACCATTGTCCAACCCGTGGCCCCCAGCCTTCTCATGCATACTTTTGTCCAGCCTGACGCCCCGTGTCTCTCCTTGCTACCCCTTTCTTTGGCAGACGGTGGCCGCATGCCCTCTCTTGCACGACCTGTCTGATCCCTGGTCACCTGCCTTCCCCTGTGCATTGTTCTGCAGTCGGAGTTTGCCTGCATCCTCGTGCTCTCCCTTTGTCAACCCATGACCACCTGCCTTCCCCTGCACCCCCTTGTCCAGCCCTTTGCCAGCGGCCTTCCCCTGCTGGCCCTCGTCAAGCCTGTGGTGGTCTGCCATCCATTGCTTTCTTTTCGTTAGCCCAGGGTCACATTCCTCCCCGTGTTCCCCCATGTCCAGCCCATGCCTGCCTGCCTTCCCTTGGTACCCCTTCTGTCGGCCAAGGTTTCCTGCCTTCCCCTGTTCCCTGTCGTCCACCCCATGTCTGGCTGCCATCCTCTGGACACCTTTTCCAGCCTGTGGCCACCACCCTTTTCCTGCACCGTCTGCTGCAGCACGGGGCTTCCTGCTTCGCCTGAAACTCGCTTTCTGACCCAAGGACACTCACTTTCCCCTGTTCAACTGGTCCACCCACTCGCCAGTTTCCTTCCACCTGTTCCCCCGGTGAAGCACCTTGCTGTCTACCTTCTGCTCTTCCCCCTGGGCCACTAGTGGCCTCCTGTTACCCATTTTCGCTCTTGTCCAGGCGAATGCCGCCTACCTTCACCTGCTCCCCCTTGTCAGGCCATTGATGCATGTCTTCCATTCTCCCACATGTTGAGCCCATGTCCACCGGCCCTCCTGACCCCCGTCATCCAGCCTGTGGCCACCTGATTCTCCTTTTGCCCCTTGTGCACCTCAGGGCCATCTGCCGTCCCCTGCTCCCCTTTGTCCAACCTGCGGCCACCAGGTTGCTACTGCACCCCCTTGTTGAACCCATTGCCACCTGATTACCCCCGCCCAGCCTTGTCCAACCTGTGGCTCCTGTTTTCCCCCGATTCTCGTTGATCTGCCCATGGCAACCTGCCTACACCTACTTCCAAATCTGAGGCCGGAACGGCCTGCCTTCCCCTGCTCACCCGAATCCACACTCTGGCTGCCTCCTTCCAGTGTGCTCTCCCATTGTCCAGCCAGAGGCCACATGCCTTCTCCAGCTACCCCTTTACACCTAGTGGCTACCTGACTTTCCGGCTCCCCCTTGCGCACCCAGTGGCTGGCTGCCATCCTAATGACCACCTGGTTGAGCTCATAGCCACTTGCCTTCTCCTCTGGTCCCTGGTCCGTCCAGTGGCTGCTTGACTTCCGCAGCACCCTCTTGTCCAACCCAGGGCATTCTGCACTCCCCTGAACTCCCTTGTGCAGCTCATGACTGCCTGCATTTCCCCGGGTACCACTTGTTTTGGCAACCCGAGCCTACCTTCCTCTGCTCCCTGATTCTTCATGCTATGGCTTACTGCCTTCCCCTGGACCGCCTTGTCCTCTCCGTATCTGCCTGCATTGCCCTGCTCTCCTTGCCCAGCCTGGAGCCAGCTGACATCTGCAGATGCCCGTTGTCCACCACAATCCTGCGTGGTTTCTCCTGGACCCATTGTCCCGCCATTGGATCCCTGAACTCCCCAACTCCCCTGAATCTAGCCAGTGTCCACATTCCATCCCTGCTGTCACTTGTGAAGTCCATAGCTTTCTGCTTTTCCCCGCTCCCCCTTGTGCAGCTCAGTCCCAAAATCCTTCCCCTGCTCCCCTTGTCCAACTAAGAGGAGCGTGACTTTCCCTCCCCCAATTTGTCCTGCCCAGGGCCATCTGACTTCCCCTGCTCTCCCTTGTCCAGCGCAGGGCCACCTGCCTTTCCCTGTTTCCCATTGTCCAGCCACTGGCAGCCCGCCTTCCTCAGCTCCCCATTGTCCAGCCCATGACCACCTGCCTTCCCCTGCCTCCCCTGGCCCATCCCTTGACAACATGCCTTTCCCCGCTTCCCGTTTTCTGTCAGTGGATGCCTGCCTTTCCTGGCGTCCCCTGGCCCCGCCCAGTCCCAAAACCCTTCTCGTGCTCCTCTTGTCCAGCCAAGTGTTGCCTGCCTTGCTCTGCTCCCCGTTGTCCATGAAATGCCCGCCTGCTGTACTCTGGAAACCCTTGTCCAACCTATGGCCGCCCGTTCTCCCTGTTCCACTTTCTCAAGCTCAGGGCTGCCTTCCTTCCCCTGCTACCACATGTCCAGCACAGAGCCACCTGCCGTCCTCTGCTTCCCCTTGTTAGGCCATGTCAGTATGTCTTTCCTTGCTAGCTCTTGTCCAGCCTGCTGCCCGCTGCCATCTCCCGTGCCCACTTGTCCAGCTCAGGGCTGCCTGGTTTTGCCTGCTCCCCTCTGTCCAGCCTGTGGCCACCTACCTTAATTGGTGCCCCTTCGAGGCCAGGGCCACCTGCCTATTCCTGTTCTCCTTACCTACCCTGTGGCTGCCTGACTTGCCCAGTTCCCCTTGTCCAGTATAGGTCTACCTCCATTCCCCTGCTCCGCTTTGTCTACCCCGTGGCTGCCTGGCTTATCCTGCTCCCGCTTGCCCAGCCCATCTTTGCCTGCGTTCCTCAGCTCACAAGTGTCCAAGCCATGGCAGCCTGGCTTCCCCTGCTCTCCTTGCACTGCCTGTGGCCTCCTGACTGGTCCCCCTTGTCCACCTTATGGCTGCACGCCTTCCCCTGGACACCCTTGTCCAGCCATTGAACGCCTGCATTCGTTGTCTCCTCCGGGCCAAGCCTGTGGCCCCCTGCCTTCCCCTGCTGTCACTTGTGCGGCGTGTGGCTGCCCGCCTTCTCCTGCTTCCCTTGTGTAGCCAGCGGCTGCCTGCTTTTTCTTGCTCCCCTTTGTCCAGCTCCGTCACGAAGTCCTTCTCCTGCTCCCCTTGTCCAGCCAAGGGACACCAGCCTTCCCTGTTTTCCCCTGAACTCCATTGTCCAGCCCGTGGTCACCTGCTGGCACTGTTACACTTTGTCAGGCCCAGGGCCACCTGCCTTGCCCTGCTACCACTTGTCCCGCTCAGAGTCGCTTGCTGTCCTCTGCTTCCCCTTGTCAACTTATGACTGCATGTCTTTCCTTGTACCCCCTTGTCCAGCCTGCTGCCAGCTGCCTTCTCCCACTCACACTTGTCCTGCTCAAGGCTGCTGGTCTTTGTCTTCTCCCCTGTGTCCAGACAATGGCTGCCACCCTGTTCCACCTTGTCATCCCTGGGCCCCCTGCCTTCCTCTGCCACACCATGTCCACCCCATGGCCATGCCTAATCAACCTTGTCCAGCCCAGGGCTGCCTTCAGAGTGAAGGCTCTATCTTGTCCTGCCCAAGGCAGCAAAGTGAATTCCAGAGGTCCCTGCCTCGGAGACCTGAAGTCATTTCAGCCATGTGGAACAACCTAGTGCTGTCACATCAAGGCATCCTCTAGCTGACACTAAGTTGTGTGCATTCCGGGAACCAACTGAGTGAACTCAGGAAAAGCCTCCCGAAACACTGCCTTAACGCAACCCTTGCACTGGAAGGAATGCAGGTACCAGTGGGGCTGCTGCCCAAGGCGTTCCAGTGTTAATGACCAAGGCTCTCTGAAATTCCACTGCAATGCTTAATGCGTGCAAGTGTGAGAACTGGAAACAAATGAACGTCAAAGCTATTGGCGACATTAAGCCACAAGACAAGAGGAACAGTGCTTTCATGTACAGAGCTGATTGGCACGATGAAACACAGGTTTCCTTAAGCAAGCCAAGTGGATGCATGTGCTTTCGTCTAAAGCGGGTTTCCAAACGCAGTCTCATGGCTGGATGTGGTGCAGTGGGCAATAGAATGAGTTGTCATTCCTAACGTGTTTGCTGATTCTGGGGAAGAAGACATGTTGGGTGGCATCAGGGTACGTGTTTGTCTCCCTTCTAACAAATCTCGTTCAGAATTGGCAGAAATGTCAGTTGGGGAGGTCTCTGTCTCAGAAAACTGAAATCATTACCGCCTTGTGGAAAAAACTAGTGCAGTCAGATCAAGGCATAGCCTTCATCCGCTGGCTGGCAAGTTATGCGCATTCTGGTCACTACTGAGTGAACCAAGGAGTAGGCCTCCTAAACCATTCACTTAGCACAACCATTGCATAGCAAGGAATGCAACGCACTGTGTCCCTGCTGCCCAAAGCATTTCAGTGTTCATGACCAAGGCTCTCTGGAATTCCACTGCAATGCTCAATGCTTTCAAGTGTGAGAACTGGAAACAAACGGACGTCAAAACTATTGGGGAAATTAAGCTGCACGACAAGAGGAAGAGTGCTTTCACGTTCAGATCTGATTGGCGCTACGAAACACAGGTTTGCTTAAGCAAGAGATGTGGAAGCATGTGTTTTCGTCTAAAGTGGGTTTCCACACTCAGTCTCAAGGCTGGATGTGGTGCATTCGGCAACAGAATGAGTTGTCATTCTGAATGCCTTTGCTGATACTGGAGAAGAAAACATGTTGGGTAGTATCAGGGCTCCCTTCTAACAAACCTCATTCTGAATTGGCAGAAAAGTCCATTGGGGAGGTCTATGTCTCAGAAAACTGAAATCATTACCGCCAGGTGGAAAAATCTGGTGCAGTGAGTTCAGAGCATAGTCTTCATTGGCTGGCAGGCACGTTATGAGCATTCCAGAAATACAGAGACAACCAAGGAATAGGCCCCCCAAAACATTCATGTATCGCAATCCTTGCATAGGAAGGAATGCAAGGAGCTGTGTAGCTGCTGCCTAAAGCGTTTCAGTGTTCAGGACCAACGCTCTCTGAAATTCCACTGCAATGCTCAATGCTTCCAAGTGTGAGAACTGGAAACAAACAGATGTCAAAACTATTGGGGGAAATTAAGCTGCACGACAAGAGAAACAGTGCTTTCACGTTCAGATCTGATTGGCGCTACGAAACACAGGTTTGCTTAAGCAAGCGATGTGGAAGCATGTGTTTTCGTCTAAAGCGGGTTTCCAAACTCAGTCGCAAGGCTGGATTTGGTGCATTCGGCAACAGAATGAGTTGTCATTCTGAATGTGTTTGCTGATACTGGGGAAGAAGACATGATGGGTAGCATCAGGGACCGTGTTTGTCTCCCTTCTAACAAATCTCATTCTGAATTGGCAGAAAAGTCCATTAGGGAGGTCTCTGTCTCAGAAAACTGAAATCATTACCGCCATGTGGAAAAATCTGGTGCAGTGAGTTCAGAGCATAGCCTTCATCCCAAGATGGTCTCCATTACCTCGGTCCTTCGTGTTGACTGGGTCCTCCCTCTCACCTAGGCCCTCACTGTTACCTGGCTCCTTCACATTACCCGTTTCCTTCCCATTGCCTGTATCATCCCCAATGCCTCAGTCCTCCCTATTGCCATGGTGCTCCCTATTGCCAAGCTCCTCTCTGTTTCCTGGGTCCTCTCTGTTACTTGGGTCCTCCCTGTTGCCTGGGTCCTGCCTGTTGCCAAGCTCCTCTCTATAACCTGGGTCCTCCCTGTTGCCTGAGTCCTTCCTGTTACGTGGGTCCTTCCTGATGCCAAGCTACTCTCTGTTGCGTGGGTCCTTCCTGTTGCCAAGCGCCTCTCTGTAACCTGGGTCCTCCCTGTTGCCTGAGTTCTTCCTGTTACCTGGGTCTTTCCTGATGCCTAGCTAGTCTCTGTTACCTGGGTCATCTCTGTTGCATGGGTCCTCCCCGTTACCTGGGTACTTCATGTTGCCACGCTCCTCTCTGTTACCTGGGTCCTCTCTGTTGCCTAGGTCCTCCCTGTTGCCTGGGTCCTTCCTGTTTCCAATGTACACTCTGTTGCCAAGACCCTCTCGGTGACCTGGGACCTCTCTGTTGCCTCGATTACCCTGTTGCCTGGGTCCTTCCTGTTGCCAAGTTCCTCTCTGTTCCCTGGATCCTCCCTAATACCTGGTTCCTTCCTTTTGCCAAGCCCCTCCCTGTTGCCTGTTTCCTATCTGCTGCCTGGGTCCTCCATGTTGTCTGCGTCCTTCCTGTTGTCAGTCTCCCGTCTGATAGTTGAGTCCTCCCCATTGCCTGGTTCCTACCTCTTGCCAATCTACTCTCTGTTTCCTGGGTCCTCCCTGTTCCCTGGGTCCTTCCTGTTGTCAAGCTCCTCTCTGTTACCTGCGTCCTGTGTAGCCTGGTTCCTCTCTGTTGCCTGGGTCCCTGCAGTTGCCAAGCTCGTCTCTGTTACGTCGGACTTCCCCGTTTCCTGGGTACTCCCTGTTGCCTGGGCCCTTGCTGTGGCCACGCTGCTCTCTGTTACGTGTGTCCTCTCTGTTGCCTCCCTTCCTACTCTTACCTACACCCTCAATGTGACGTGTCTCCTTCACATTACCTGTTTCCTTCCCGTTGCCTGCATAATCGCCAATGCCTCTGTCCTCCCCATGCTTGAGTCCTCCCTATTGCCTGGGTCTCTCCTGTTGTCAAGCTCCTCTCTGTGACCTGTGTTCTCTCTGTTGCCTGAGTTCTCCCTGTTGCCTTGGTCCTTCCTGTTGCCAAGCTCCTCTCTGTTACCTGAGTTTTCTCTGTTGCCCAGGCCCTCACTTCTGCCTGGGTCCTGCCTGTTGCCTACCTCCTCTCTGTTACCTTGGTGTTCTCTGTTGCCTGTGTCATGGCTCTTACCTGGGTCCTTCCTGTTGCGAAGTTCCTCTCTGTTAGCTGAGGATTCTCACTTGGCAAGGTTCTCCCTTTTGCCTGGGTACTTCCTGTTGCCAATCTCCTGTCTGTTACCTGTGTACTCTCTGTTGCTTGAGTCCTCACTGATGCCATTCTCCTCTCTGTTCCCTGGGTCCTCCCGGTTGTCTGGGTCCATCCTGTTGCCAAGCTCCTCTCTTTTACCTGGGTGTTCTCTGTTGCTTGGATCCTCCCTGTTGCCTGGGTCCTTTCTGTTGCCAATCTCCTGTCTGTTACCTGTGTCCTTTCTGTTGCCTGAGTCCTCACTGTTGACAAGCTCCTCTCTGTTTCCTGGGTCCTCCCTGTTGCCTGGGTCCATCCTGTTGCCAAGCTCCTCTCTTTCACCTGGGTGCTCTCTGTTGCTTGGGTCCTCCCTGTTGCCTGGGTCCTTCCTGTTGCCAATATCCTATCTGTTACCTGTGTCCTCTCTGTTGCCTGAGTCCTCACTGTTGCCAAGCTCCTCTCTGTTACCTGGGTCCTCTCTGTGGCCTGTGTCGTCCCTGTTTCCTGGTGGCTTCCTTTTGCCAAGCCCCTCCCTGTTACCTAGTACCTATCTGCTGCCTAGGTCCTCCATGTTGTCTGCGTCCTTCCTGTTGTCAGTCTCCTGTCTGTTAGTTGAGTCCTCCCCATTTCCTGGTTCCTACCTCTTGCCAATCTACTCTCTGTTTCCTGGGTCCTCCCTGTTGCCTGGGCCCATCCTGTTGCCAAGCTACTCTCTGTTACGTGGATCCTCACTGTTGTCTGGGTCCTCCCTGTTACCGAGGCCCTCACTGTTACCTGGCCCCTTCACGTTACCTGGGTCCTTCCCGTTGTGTGGTTCCTCCCCAATACCTGGGTCCTCCCCGTTTGCTGCATCCTCCCTGTTGCCTGGGACCTTCCTGTTGCCAAGGTCGTCTGTGTTACATGGGTACTCCCTGTTGCCTGGGTACTCCCTGTTTCCAAGCTCCTCTCTGATACCTGGGCCCTCCCCATTGCATGGGTTCTTCCTGTTATCTGGGTCATTCCTTTTGCCAAGCTCCTCTCTGTTACCTGGGTCTTTTCTGTTAACTGTGTATTCCCTGTTACCTGGGTCCTTCCTATTCCCAAGATGGTCTCTGTTACCTCGGTCCTTTGTGTTGCCTGGGTCCTCCCTCTCACCTAGGCCCTCACTGTTACCTGGCTCCTTCACATTGTCCGTTTCCTTCGCGTTGCCTGTATTATCCCCAATGCCTGGGTAATCCCTATTGCTGTGGTCCTCCCTATTGCCTGTGTCCTTCCTGTTGACAAGCTCCTCTCTGTTACCTGAGACTTTTCTGTTGCCTATGTCCCCCCTTTTGCCTGGGTCCTGCCTGTTGCCAAGCTCCTCTCTGTAACCTGGGTCCTCCCTGTTGTCTGAGTTCTTCCTGTTACGTGGGTTCTTCCTGATGCCAAGCTACTCTCTGTTGCGTGGGTCCTTCCTGTTGCCAAGCGCTTCTCTGTAACCTGAGTACTCCCTGTTGCCTGAGTTCTTCCTGTTACCTGGGTCCTTCCTGATGCCAAGCTACTCTCTGTTACCTGGGTCATCTCTGTTGCATGGGTCCTCCCCGTTACCTGGGTACTTCTTGTTGCCACGCTCCTCTCTGTTACCCTCGTCTTCTCAGTTCCCTAGGTAATGCCAGTTACCTCGGTAACTCTTGTTGCCTGCGTATCTACTGTTGCCAGGGAAATTCCTGTTTCCAATCTCCTGTCTATTACCTGTGTAACTCCTGTTGACTGGGTAACTCCTATTGCCTACGTAAATCCTGTTGCCTGGGTAACTCCTGGTGCCAAGCTCCCCTCTATTACCAGGGTACATTCTGTTGCCTCGTAACTCCTGTTACCTGGGTAATTCCTTTTGCTAAGTTCCTCTTTGTTACCACGGTCCTCTCTGTTGCCTTGGTAACACTTGTTGCCTGGGTAACTCCTGTTGTTAAGCTCCTCACTGTTACCTGGGTAAATCCTGTTGCCTGGGTAACTCCTGTTGCCTGGGTTACTTCTGTTGCCTGGATAACTCTTGTTTCCTTGGTAACTCCTGTGGCCAACCTCCTCACTGTTACCTGGGTAACTCCTGTTGCCTGGGTAACTCTAGTTGCCTGGATAACTTCTGTTGCCTGGGTAACTCCTGTTGCCTGGGTAACTCCTGTTGCCAACCTCCTCACTGTTACCTGGGTAACTCCTGTTGCCTGGGTAACTCCTGTTGCCAACCTCCTCACTGTTACCTGGGTAACTCCTGTTGCCTGTGTAACTCCTGTTGCCTGGGTAACTCATGTTGCTGAGCTCCTCTCTATTACCTGGGTAACACCTGTTGCCTGGGTCACTCCTGTTGCCAAGCTCCTCTCTGTTACCCGGGTCCTCCCTGTTGCCTGGATAACTCCTGTTGACTGGGTAACTCCTGTTTCCTGGTTAACTCCTGTTGCCAAGCTCCTCTCTGTTACTTGGGTCCTCTCTGTTGCCTGGGTAATTCCTGTTGCCTCAAAAATTCCTGTTGCCTGGGTAACTCCTGCTCCCAAGCTCCTCTCTGTTACCCGGGTCCTCCCTGCTGCCTGGGTAACTCCTGTTGACTGGGTAATTCCTGTTTCCTGGTTAACTCCTGTTGCCAAGCTCCTCTCTGTTACCTGGGTCACTCTTGTTGCCCAGCTCCTCTCTGTTACAGGGGTCCTCCCTGTTTCCTGGGTAACTCCTGTTGCCTGGGTAACTCCTGTTGCCTGCGTAACTCCTGTTGCCAAGCTTTTCACTGTTACCTGGGTAAGTCCTGTTGCCTGGGTAACTCCTGTTGCCTGGGTAACTCCTGTTGCCAAGTTCCTCACTGTTACCTGCTTAACTGCTCTTGCTTGCTACTCTCTGTTACGTGGGTAACTCCTGTAGCCTGGGTAACTTCTGTTGCCTGGGTAACTCCTGTTATCAAGGTCCTCTCTGTTACCATGGTCCTCCCTGTTGTCTGTGTAACTACTGTTGCCTGGGTAACTGCTGTTGCCAAGCTCCTCTCTGTTACTGGGTTCCTCTCTGTTGCCTGGGTAATTCCTGTTGCCCCGGAAACTCCAGTTGCCTGGGTAACTCCTTTTGCCAAGCTCCTCATTCTAACGTGGGTAACCCCTGTTGTCTGGGTAACCCTTGTAGCCTGGGTATCTCTTGTTGCCACGCTCCTCTCTGTTACCTGGGTAACTCTTGTTGCCAGGGAAACTCCTGGTGCCGAGCTCCTCTCTATTACCTGTGTAAGTCGTGTTGCCTGGGTAACTCCGGTTTCCTGGGTAACTCCTGTGGACAAGCTCCTCTCTGTTACCCGGGTCGTCCCTGTTACCTGGGTAACTCCTGTTGCGTGGGTAACTCCTGTTGCCAAGCTCCTGTATATTACCTGGGTAACTCCTGTTGACTGGATAACTCCTGTTGCCTAGGTAACTCCTGTTGCCTGGGTAACTCCTGTTGTCAAGCTCCTCTCTTATACCGGAGTCATCCCTATTGCCTGGGTAACTCCTGTTGCCAGGGTAACTCCTTTTGCCAAGCTCCTCTCTGTTACTGGTGTGCTCTCTGTTGCCAGGGTAATTCCTATTGCTTCGGTAACTCCTGTTTACTGGGTAACTCTTGTTGTCAAGCTCGTCTCTGTTACCGGGTTCCTCCTGTAGCCTGGGAAACTCCTGTTCCCAAGCTCCTCTCTGTTACCTGGGTAACTCCTGTTCCCTGGATAACTCCTGCTACCTGGTTATCTCCTGTTACCTGGGTAACTCCTGTTGCCAAGCTTCTCACTGTTACCTGGGTAAGCCCTGTTGCCTGGGTACACTCCTGTGGCCTGGGTAACTCCTGTTGCCAAGCTCCACACTGTTACCTGGGTAACTCCTGGTTCCTGTGTAACTCCTGTTTCCTGGGTAACTCCTGTTGCCTGGGTAACTTCTGTTTCCAAGCTCCTCACTGTTACCTGCGTAACTCCTGTTGCCATGCTCCTCTCTGTTACCTGCGTAACTCCTGTTGCCTGGGTAACTCCCGTTGCCAAGCTCCTCCCTTGCCGGCGTCCTTCCTGTTGCCTGGGTAACTCCTTTTGCCTGGGTATCTCCTATTTCCAAGCTCCTGTCTGTTACCTGGCTCCTCTCTGTTGCGTGGGTAACTCCTGTTGACTGGGTAAATCGTGTTGTCAAGCTCCTCTCTCTTACCGCGGTCCTACAAGTTCCCTGGGTATCTCCTGTTCCCTGGGTAAGTTCTGCTGCCATGCTTCTCTCTGTTACCGGGGTCCTCTCTGTTCCCTGGGTAATTCCTGTTGCCTCGGTAACTCCTGTTTCCTGGATAACTCCTTTTGACAAGTTCCTCTTTTACCGGTGTCCTCTCTGTTACCGGGGTAATTCCTGTTGACTGGGCAACTCCTGTTGCCAGAATAATGCCTGTTGCCAAGCTCCTCTCTGTTACCTGGTTAACTCCTGTATCCAAGCTCCTCTCTGTTACCGGGGTCCTCTCAGTTGCCTGGATAACTAATGTTGCCACGCTAACACCTGTTGCCAAGCTACTCTCTGTTACCTGGGTAACTCCTGTTGCCTGCGTAACTCCTGTTGCCTGAGAAACTCCTGTTGCCAACCTCCTCTCTGTTACCTGGGTCCACTCTGTTGCCTGGGTAACTCCTGTTGCCTAGGTAACTCCTGTTGCCGAGCTCCTGTCTGTTATTGGGGTCCTCTCTGTTTCCTGTGTAATTCCTGTTGGTTCGGTAACTCCTGTTGCCTGGGTAACACTTGTTGTCAAGCTCCTCGATGTTACCGGGGTCCTCTCTGTTGCCTGGGTAACTGCTGTTGCCTGGGTAACTCCTGTTGCCAAGCTCCTCTCTATTACTGGGGAAGCGTTGGTTGCACAATGGAGCTCAAGGGCCCCTTAGTGATTGCCTCCTCAACTAACTGATGCTCGTGAACATCAGCTGTGGGATAGGCAGTGAACTGACACGTCACTCTTGGCTCAAGAATCACCACTGTTTGTAAAATTGCTACTGGTGTCAGTTACAGTCTTCACAATCTCAATGAAGCCTCATGTTTGCTCCATGCGCTAGGGGTCTGTTAGCATCCACCCCATTCTGGAGATGGGAAAACTGGTCCAGCATCATATGAATAGTGAGCAACCAAGGATTTGACCCCGGATCTGTGATTCCACGTTCTGCGTGCATAGCCCCTCTCAGCTGCGTCCTGACATCCTGTCCCTAGAGCTAATCAGCTGGTCCCAAAAGAAGTAAGCTCCGGATCAGGGAAGATTTGTGAGCAGTTGTTGGAGGACTCCTGGGAATGGATGCTGAAAAGGGATAAAGGTTTCCTGTCCATTGCGACCTTTCAGGTCCCCCTACCCCTGAAAGGCCTCCGCAGGTTGTGTTTGGCAGAGACACATGAGCACGGCTGGAGACGAGAGTTTTACATCAGGCCAGCAGATAGATCTGGATTCAGGTCCAGGCTGTACCTCTTCCTGGCTGTGTGTCCTTCAGGCATTCGGCATAAGATCGGAGGCCTCAGTTTATCCATCTTTGGAATGCCGATGATCATGCTCTTATGATGATTAAATCAAGTATTATATGAAAAGCATCTGGTACATACTGGGTGCCGACTAAACTTACTCTCCCTTGAAGCTGGCAAATATCATGAGCATGTAATTCAAAGTGGCCTGCAGCTTCTACTGGGAGACAGTCTTTGGTAGCACAGCGGGCCTGGGTCTGAATCCTGCCTCCTCTTGCATGACCATGCATGAGTCATCCAATTTCTCCAGGCCTCAGTTTCCCCATCTGGAAAATGGGAATATTTTGGGAACCTGCCCAATGACATCTGCTTACACACAATGCCTAGAACAAAGTGAGCGCTCCAGAAAGATGAGCAGTTGCTTTGAGCATTCTAAAACACCTCCTATGTGCTCGCCTGGCCTGCCCTTTCACAAATATACACATTTAACCCTCATCAAAGCCCTGCAAGCTGAAAGTTTCCACTTTACGGGAGTGGAAATGGAGGCAGCCGCATGTGTACAAGTTGGCCGAACTCACACAGGATGTGAGGGACCTAGCTGCGATGTAAATGCAGGTTGTGTGTCTCCAAATTGCACCAGCCACAGCCAGGCACCGCCTCTGCTACCGAATGGGACATGTTTCCTAAGCCCATGCTTACAAAACCACACAGGTGTCAAGGAGACAGAACGCCACATTGTCTCTTCTGCCATCCCCACACAACCTCGACATCTCTCAAATCTGTTGGCCCGCGACGTGGACTAAGTTCAAGCCCATGTCTCGGAGGTTGAGAGCGATAATGAGGTTGAGTTGAATTTTGGAGGCCTTCTTCAGCTGCCTGGCCCTCTCCTTTGTCCACAAGGCTGGTCTGTCTCCTGGGATGGTTGGCCCTCGGCAGGGGTAGACAGCAGCCTTGTTCCTGCCACTAGACAAGGCAGCCTTCTGCAAGGCACTCAGGGGTCTTCTGGGGAGGGAGGCTGTCATCCTCAATGTCTTTCCAATTTGGTGTCCAGGCCTCAGGCAGTCAGGCCCATTATTATCGTCTAGGGAGGCATCCTAGCACTCAGCTGAGTGCATGCAGAGGTGGGGAGGGGTCCTCACTCGGTGCTACATTCCCACCTTCACCACAGGTCCGTGAACAGGACACGAGGCCTGGAGCCAGAAAGCCATTGGCTCCTCCCTATTGCCAATTGACAGCCTGTGTGACATTGAGTTAAGCGTGGCACTTTCTGAGGTTCAGGAAACACAAGGAAACAGACAAACTTTTCCGTCCGGCAGAGTTTGGATTTGACACAATGTAGGTGTACAATTACAGTGCCAAAGGGTAAGAGATGGTTCCAACCAACCAAGTACATGAAGGTGGATTTAATAAAGGGGCTCTTGACGAAGGCAAGGAACGGATGCTGGGAGACCACAAGGAAGGGTGCAGCTCCTCACCTTTCCCATGACTATGAACTGGGGCCAGAGGGGGTATTGATTCTTACCTACCCTAGGCTGACAGAGGTGGATGGAGAAGTTAGAAGAAGGGGCTGTCCAAGTACGGAGGGTCCCTGGATGGGAGCCAGTGACTGCTGTCTCTTCCTGAAGCATATCGGGACAGCAACTGGTTTGATAGCCTCCCCCCTCCCTTCTGCACTCTCCATTCTCCTTTTCCTTCCTCAGAAATCCTGTATTGCCATCTAAGCATGCTTGATATCACCTGCATGGCTTGATAAACACCCCCAGTTTCCGATTCGGTAGGTATGGGCTGAGGCCTGAGTATTTAGAGTTGAACCTATTCCCAGCTGCTGCTGCTGCTGCTGACTGACCACACATGGGGCTGCTCTGGTCCAACCCTCACAGTTCTCTGGCACCTCTCTTAGCTTTTTCTGCCTTGTGGCTCATTTCCCTAGCAGCCCTTCCTGGGCAGGACTTTCTGACTCCATTCCTTTAGCTCTCCATATTTTGCACTCTGTATCTGGGAGGCCACTGCCTCTTGCCAGGCTGAATCCACCCCACCTGCATCGTTTACTACCTATCTCTGTTGTCTGCTGTCCAGATACATCCGGGCCATGGCTTAGCAGTCCTTGATGAGAGTCTGACACTGAGTAGGAGGTCAGCACGCAGGCAGTTTGTGATGGTGTGTGCTTGGGGCCACAACCAGAGGACATGTATGTGGGAAAGCAATCAGGAGTGAGGAGAGGCAGAAGTTGGGCCATGATGTGATCTCTCATGTCAGCCAGCACCGTGGGCAGTTCCAAGACGATATCAACTTCAGAGCCATTCTAGGTTTTGGCAAGTATGTTGGATCTTTACACCCCGTGAGTATCGGGCACTGTACGGCGTGAGACCATGCAGGACTTTCTCTGTAACGCTGAGGTGGCCCCTGTGCCTAAGGGACAGCAATTATCTCGGCACTGGTTGCCTGCAGTCCTGATGGGATCTGATTGGCATGTGACAGCATCCACCATATCATCAGAACCTGTCCAAAGAACCAGGGAGGGGTCAGAGGCCTTCTCATGGGCCCCACTGCCCTGTCCAGCCCACCTCTGTGTCCCTTAGAACCCTACCCCAAATTCCCCCTTTACATTTCTAATGTGCAGCTGCAGAAGGAAAGAAAATAAATAGGACGACAGGAAAGGGAACTTTGTCCCAAACAGTTCTTACACATTGGGGTCGTGGAAAGGTAGTTTCCGGGTAACTAGAATCCTACAGGAGCTCATCAGTTATATAGCAGGTGTACTAGGAGTCCACACGACAACCCTGTAAAATCACTCCATGGGTTTGGAGGACATTTCCCATTTCATTTTCATCCATGTGAGGTATGGTAATTGGCTTGTATCCACGTGCCACCATCTGAAGTATACCTTGTCCCTTTGCTCAGCTCATACCTGTTTCGCCTATGGGATCCTCACAGGGCAGCCTTGAGAGGTGAATATGGGTGTCATCCCCATTTCACCAATGAGGAACGTGAGGCCTGAAGTCCTCCAGTTCATGGGAGTCCTGGATTTGGACATGGGCCTCATGTCTCTCAAACTCATGTCGTTTAGGCAGTTCACTCGTGCCTTGCTCTGTGTGCTGCCCATGCTGTGCTGGGTCTCGTTTGAGGGCCTCAGCCTAGGGTTTCCATAATCCTGCAGACCGCCCTGAACACTGGGCTCTGTTTATTCCCTTTGGGGGCTTAGAGGGTGTGAACACAGCACAGTGTTGGGGGGCTGAGAGGATTATGGAGTTGATTTGGCACCTGGTAGTGTTCGAGGTTGGCAGCCTTAGGGTACCTGGTTGCGGGTATGTTGCAGGAATGAGGAGGGGCGGGGACAGGGCAGGCCTGGGAGGCCCAGGAGCCCTCTTGCAGGCTTTGCAGGTTATCCTGGATTTCCCTGCTGAACTCCCACCTGAATGTATGGTCTTTACAAATCTGAAGGGATGGCAGGACGGTGGGGCTGGTTACCGAAGGGTTGCAGGGTGGGTCTGGAGGTGGGGTGAGCAGGTGTTCACAGGTCTGATGTGGAGGCATGGGGTCAGGCCAGACCAGACCCAGAGGTCACGGAGGCCCTGACTTGCAGTTCGGTGGGAAGCTTTGGCTGCTCAATAGAGCTCAAGGGCCCCTTAGTGATTGCCTCCTCAACTAACTGATGCTCATGCACATCAGCTGTGGGCCAGGCAGTGAACTGACACGTCACTCTTGGCTCAAGAATCACCACTGTTTGTAAACTTGCTACTGGTGTCAGGTACAGTCTTCACAATCTCAATGAAGCCTCATGTTTCCTCTGTGAGCTAGGGGTCTGTTAGCATCCACCGCATTCTGGTGATGGGGAAAAAGGTCCAGAATCATTTGAATAGTGAGCAACCAAGGACTTGACCCCGCATCTGGGATTCCTCGTTCTGCGTGCATAGCCCCTCTCAGCTGCGTCCTGACATCCTGTCCCTAGAGCTAATCAGCTGGTCCCAAGAGAAGTAAGCTCCGGATCACTGAAGATTTGTGAGCAGTTTTTGGAGTACCCCTGGGAATGGATGCTGAAAAGGGATAAAGGTTTCCTGTCCATTGCGATCTTTCAGGTCCCCCTACCCCTGAAAGGCCTCCACAGGTTGTTTGGCAGAGACACATGAGCATGGCTGGAGAAGAGAGTTTTACATCAGGCCAGCAGATAGATCTGGATTCAGGTCCAGGCTGTGCCTCTTCCTGGCTGTGTGTCCTTCAGGCATTCGCCATAAAATCGGAGGCTTTCCTGTGGCCAAGCTCCTCTCTCTTTCCTGGGTCCTCTCTGTTGCCTGGGTCGTCCCTGTTGCCTGGGTCCTTCCTGTTGTCAAGCTCCTCTCTGTTACCTGGGTCCTGTGTTGCCTGGCTCCTCTCTGTAATCTGGGTCCTCCCTGTTGCCTGAGATCTTCCTGTTACCTGGGTCCTTCCTGATGCCTACCTACTCTCTGTTGCCTGGGTCCATCCTGTTGCCAAGCTACTCTCTGTTACGTGGATCCTCTCTGTTGCCTGGGTCCACCCTGTTACCTAGGCCCTCACTGTTTCCTGGTCCCTTCACGTTACCTGGGTCTTTCCCGTTGCGTTGTTCCTCCCCAATACCTGGGTCCTCCCCATTGCCTGGGTCCTCCCTGATGCCTGGGACATCTCTGTTACTTATGCCCTCAATGTTACCTGGCTCCTTCAAGTTACCTGGCTGCTTTCCTTTCCCTTGATCCTCCCCAATGCCTGGGTTCTTCCTGTTACCTGGGTCATTGCTGTTGCCAAGCTCCTCTCTGTTACCTGGGTCTTTTCTGTTACCTGTGTATTCCCTGTTACCTGGGTCCTTCCTATTCCCAAGATGGTCTCTGTTACCTCGGTCCTTTGTGTTGTCTGGGTCCTTCTTCTCACCTAGGCCCTCACTGTTACTTGGCTCCTTCACATTACCTGTTTCCTTCCCATTGCCTGTATCATCCCCAATGTCTGGGTCCTTCCTATTGCCGTGGTCCTCCCTATTGCCTGGGTCCTTCCTGTTGCCAAGCTCCTCTCTGTTACCCCAGACTTCTCTGTTGCCTCTGTCCCCCCTTTTGCCTGGGTCCTCCATGTTGCCAAGCTCCTCTCTGTTACCTGGGCACTCACCGTTGCTTGGGTCCTTCCTGTTGCCAAGCTCCTCTTTGTTTCCTGGGTCCTCTCTGTTACTTGGGTCCTCCCTGTTGCCTGGGTCCTGCCTGTTGCCAAGCTCCTCTCTGTAACCTGGGTCCTCCCTGTTGCCTGAGTTCTTCCTCTTACGTGGGTCCTTCCTGATGCCAAGCTACTCTCTGTTGCCTGGGTCCATCCTGTTGCCAAGCTACTCTCTGTTACGTGGATCCTCTCTGTTGCCTAGGTCCTCTCTGTTACCTAGGCCCTCACTGTTACCTGGCCCCTTCACGTTACCTGGGTCCTTCCCGTTGTGTGGTTCCTCCCCAATACCTGGGTCCTCCCCATTGCCTGGGTCCTCCCTGATGCCTGGGACATCTCTGTTACTTATGCCCTCACTGTTACCTGGCTCCTTCCAGTTACCTGGGTGCTTTCATTTCTCTTGATCCTCCCCAATGCCTGGGTCCTCCCTGTTTGCTGGGTCCTTACTGTTGCATGGGACCTTCCTGTTGCCATGCTCATCTCTATTACATGGGTCCTCCCTGTTGCCTGGTTACTCCCTGTTTCCAAGCTCCTCTCTGATACCTGGGTCCTCCCCATTGCCTGGGTTCTTCCTGTTACCTGGGTCATTCCTGTTGCCGAGCTCCTCTCTGTTACCTCAGACTTCTCTGTTGCCCATGTCCCCGCTTTTGCCTGGGTCCTCCCTGTTGCCAAGCTCCTCTCTGTTACCTGGGCACTCACCGTTGCCTGGGTCCTTCGTGTTGCCAAGCTCCTCTTTGTTTCCTGGGTCCTCTTTGTTATTTGGGTCCTCCCTGTTGCCTGGGTCCTGCCTGTTGCCAAGCTCCTCTCTGTAACCTGGATCCACCCTGTTGCCTGAGGTCTTCCTGTTACGTGGGTCCTTCCTGATGCCAAGCTACTCTCTGTTGCGTGGGTGCTTCCTGTTGCCAAGCGCCTCTCTGTAACCTTCGTCATCCCTGTTGCCTGAGTTTTTCCTGTTACCTGGGTACTTCCTGATGCCAAGCTACTCTCTGTTAACTGGGTCATCTCTGTTGCGTAGGTCCTCCCTGTTGCCTGGGTCCATCCTGTTTCCAAGGTACTCTCTGTTGTCAAGTTCCTCTCGGTGACCTGGGACCGCTCTGTTGCCTGGATTACCCTGTTGCCTTGGTCCGTCCTGTTGCCAAGTTTTCTTTGTGACCTGGGTCCTCTCTGTTCCCTGGATCCTCCCTAACACCTGGTTCCTTCCTGTGGACAAACTCCTCTATCTTCCCTGTGTCCTCTCTGTTGCCTGGGATGTCCGTATTGCGTTGGTTCTTCCTGTTGTCAAGCTCCTCTCTGTTACCTGCGTCCTGTGTTGCCTGGTTCCTCTCTGTTGCCTGGGTCCCTGCTGTTGCCAAGCTCCTCTCTGTTACGTCAGACATCCCCGTCGCCTGGATACTCCCTGTTGCCTGTGCCCTTGCTGTGGCCAAGCTGCTCTCTGTTACGTGTGTCCTCTCTGTTCCCTCCCTTCCTACTGTTACCTACGCCCTCAATGTGACATGTCTCCTTCACATTACCTGTTTCCTTCCCGTTGCCTGCATAATCGCCAATGCCTCTGTCTTCCGCATGCCGGATTCCTCCCTATTGCCTGGGTGTCTCCTGTTGCCAAGCTCCTCTCTGTGACCTGGGATCTCTCTGTTGCCTGAGTCCTACCTGATGCCTGGGTCCTTCCTGTTCCCAAGCTCCTCTCTGTTACCTGAGTTTTCTCTGTTGCCCAGGTCCTCGCTTCTACCTGGGTCCTCACTGTTGCCTAGCTCCTCTCTGTTACCTTGGTGTTCTCTGTTGCCAGTGTCATGGCTCTTACCTGGGTCCTTCCTGTTGCGACGTTCCTCTCTGTTAGCTGAGGGTTATCTGTTGGCTAGGTTCTCCCTTTTGCCTGGGTCCTTCCTGTTGCCAATCTCCTGTCTGTTACCTGTGTCCTCTCTGTTGCCTGAGTCCTCACTCTTGCCAAGCTCCTCTCTGTTTCCTGGGTCCTCCCTGTTGCCTGGGTGCATCCTGTTGCCAAGCTCCTCTCTGTTACCTGGGTCCTCTCTGTGGCCTGTGTCCTCCCTGTTTCCTGGTGGCTTCCTTTTGCCTAGCTCCTCCCTGTTACCTGATTCCTGTCAGTTGCCTGGGTCCTACATGTTGTCTACGTCCTTCCTGTTGTCAGGCTCCTGTCTGTTAGTTGAGTCCTCCCCATTGCCTGGTTCCTAACTCTTGCCAATCTACTCTCTGTTTCCTGGGTCCTCCCTGTTGCCTGTGTCCTTCTGTTACCTTGGTCCTTCAAGTTACCCGCGACCTTCCCGTTGCCTGGATCTTCCCAATAACTGGGTCCTCCCCCTTGCCTGGGTCCTCCCTGTTGCCTGGGTCCTTCCTGTTGCCAAGCTACTCTCTGTTACGTGGATCCTCTCTGTTGCCTGGGTCCTCCCTGTTACCTAGGCCCTCACTGTTACCTGGCCAATTCACGTTACCTGGGTCCTTCCCGTTGCGTGGTTCCTCCCCAATACCTGGCTCCTCCCCATAGCCTGGGTCCACTCTGATGCTTGGGATATCTCTGTTACTTATGCCCTCACTGTTACCTGGCTCCTTCAAGTTACCTGTGTGCTTTCCTTTCCCTTGATCCTCCCCAATGCCTGGGTCCTCCCCGTTTGCTGGGTCCTCCTTGTTGCCTGGGACCTTCCTGTTTCCAAGGTCGTCTCTGTTACATGGGTCCTCCCTGTTGCCTGGGTACTCCCTGTTTCCTAGCTCCTCTCTGATACCTGGGTCCTCCCCATTGCCTGGGTTCTTCCTGTTACCTGGGTCATTCCTGTTGCCAAGCTCCTCTCTGTTACCTGGCTAACTCCTGTTGCCTGGGGAACTCCTGTTGCCTGGGGAACTCCTGTTGCCAAGCTCCTCTCTGTTACCGGGGTCCTCTCTGTTGCACGGGTAATACCTGTTGCCTCGGTAATTCCTATTGCCTGGGTAACTCCTGTTGCATAGCTCCTCACTGTTACCTGGGTAACTCCTCTTGCCTGCGTAGCTCCTGTTTCCTGGGTAACTCCTGTTGCCAAGCTCCTCTCTGTTACCTGAGTTTTCTCTGTTGCCCAGGTCCTCGCTTCTGCCTGGGTCCTCCCTGTTGCCTGGGTCCTGCCTGTTGCCAAGCTCCTCTCTGTAAGCTGGGTCTTTCCTGTTGCTTGTGTTCTTCCTGTTACGTGTGTCCTTCCTGATGCCAAGCTACACTCTGTTTCGTGGGTCCTTTCAGTTGCCAAGCGCCTCTCTGTATCCTGGGTCCTCCTTGTTGCCTGAGTTCTTCCTGTTACCTGCGTCCTTCCTGATGCCAAGATACTCTCTGTTACCTTGGTCAACTCTGTTGAATGGGTCCTCCCTGTTACCTGGGTACTTCCTGTTGCCACGCTCCTCTCTGTTACCTGGGTCCTCCCTGTTGCCTAGGTCCTCCCTGTTGCCTGGGTCCTTCCTGTTTCCAAGGT
The DNA here is from genome assembly GCA_033961575.1 of Aselliscus stoliczkanus. Taxonomy (NCBI): domain Eukaryota; kingdom Metazoa; phylum Chordata; class Mammalia; order Chiroptera; family Hipposideridae; genus Aselliscus; species Aselliscus stoliczkanus. The sequence continues at coordinate 90,908 of JAWWOG010000019.1, read as the reverse complement.
ACTCTCTGTTGCCAAGATCCTCTTGGTGACCTGGGACCTCTCTGTTGCCTGGATTACCCTGTTGCCTGGGTCCTTCATGTTGCCAAGTTCCTCTCTGTTACCTAGGTCCTCTCTCTTACCTGGATCCTCCCTAATACGTGGTTCCTTCCTGTTTCCAAGATCCTCTCTCTTACCTGGGTCCTCTCTGTTGCCTAAGTCGTCCCTGTTGCCTGGGTCCTTCCTGTTGTCAAGCTCCTCTCTGTTACCTCGGTCCTGTGTTGCCTGGTTCCTCTCTGTTGCCTGGGTCCCTGCTGTTGCCAAGATCCTCTCTGTTATGTCGGACTTCCCTGTAGCCTGGGTACTCCCTGTTGCCTGGGCCCTTGCTGTGGCCAAGCTGCTCTCTGTTACGTGTGTCCTCTCTGTTGCCTCCCTTCCTACTCTTACCTATGACCTCAATGTGACATGTCTCCTTCACATTACCTGTTTCCTTCCCCTTCCTTGCATAATCGTCAATATCTCTATCCTCCCCATTGCCGGAGTCCTCCCTATTACCTGGGTCTCTCCTGTTGCGAAGCTCCTCTCTGTGACCTGGGTCCTCTGTTGCCTGAGTCCTACCTGTTGCCTAGGTCCTTCCTGTTGCCAAGCTCCTCTCTGTTACCTGAGTTTTCTCTGTTGCCCAGGTCCTCGCTTCTGCCTGGGTACTCCCTGTTGCCTACCTCCTCTCTGTTACCTTGGTCTTCTCTGTTGCCTGTGTCATCCCTCTTACCTGGGTCCTTCCTGTTGCGAAATTCCTCTCTGTCAGCTGAGGAATCTCTGTTGGCTAGGTTCTCCCTTTTGCCTGCGTCCTTCCTGTTGCCAATCTCCTGTCTGTTACCTGTGTCCTCTCTGTTGCTTGAGTCCTCACTGTTGTCAAGATCCTCTCTGTTTCCTGGGTCCTCCCTGTTGCCTGGGTCCATCCTGTGGCCAAGCTCCTCGCTTTTACCTGGGTGCTCTCTGTTGCTAGGGTCCTCCCTGTTGCCTGGGTCCTTCCTGTTGCCAATCTCCTGCCTGTTACCCGTGTCCTCTCTGTTGCCTGAGACTTCACTGTTGCCAAGCTCCTCTCTATTTCCTGGGTCCTCCCTGTTGCCTGGGTGCATCCTGTTGCCAAGCTCCTCTCTGTTACCTGGGTACTCTCTGTTGCTTGTGTCCTCCCTTTTGCCTGCGTCCTCCCTGTTGCGAAGCTCCTGTCTGTTACCTGGGTCCTCTCTGTTTCCTGTGTCATCCCTGTTTCCTGGTGGCTTCCTTTTGCCAAGCTCCTCCCTGTTCCCTGGTTCCTATTTGTTGCCTGGGTCCTCCATGTTGTGTGCGTCCTTCCTGTTGTCAGTCTCCTGTTAGTTGAGTCCTCCCCATTGCCTGGTTCCTACCTCTGGCAAATCTATTCTGTTTCCTGGGTCCTCCATGTTGCCTGGGTCCTTCTGTTACCTTGGTCCTTCAAGTTACCTGGAACCTTCCCGTTACTGGATCCTCCCAAAAACCTGGGTCCTCCGCCTTGCATGGGTCCTCCCTGTTGCCTGGGTCCTTTTTGTTGCCAAGCTAATCTCTGTTACGTGGATCCTCTCTGTTGCCTGGGTCCTCCCTGTTACCTAGGCACTCACTGTTTCCTGGCCCCTTCACGTTACCTGAGTTCTTCCCGTTGCGTGGGTCCTCCCCAATACCTGGGTCCTCCCGATTGCCTGGGTCCTCCCTGATGCCTGGGACATCTCTGTTACTTATGCCCTCACTGTTACCTGGCTCCTTCAAGTTACCGGGTTGCTTTTCTTTCCCTTGATCCTCCACAATGCCTGGGTCCTCCCCGTTTGTTGGGTCCTCCCTGATGCCTGGGTCCTTCCTGTTGTCAAGTTCCTCTCTGTGACCTGGGTCCTCTCTGTTCCCTGGATCCTCCCTAATACCTGGTTCCTTCCTGTGGTCAAGCTCCTCTCTCTTTCCTTGGTCCTCTCTGTTGCCTGGGTCGTCCCTGTTGCCTGGGTCCTTCCTGTTGTCAAGCTCCTCTCTGTTACCTGGGTCCTCTGTTGCCTGGTACCTCTCTGTTGCCTGGGACCCTGCTGTTGCCAAGCTCCTCTCTGTTACGTCGGACTTCCCCGTCGCCTGGGTACTCCCTGCTCCCTGGGTCCTTGCTGTGACCAAGCTGCTCTCTGTTACGTGTGTCCTCCCTGTTGCCTCCCTTCCTACTGCTACCTACGCCCTCAATTTGACGTGTCTCCTTCACATTACCTGTTTCCTTCCCGTTGCCTGCATAATCGCCAATGCCTCTGTCCTCCCCATGCCGAAGTCCTCCCTATTGCCTGGTCTCTCCTGTTGCCAAGCTCCTCTCTGTTTCCTGGGTCCTCTCTGTTGCCTGAGTCCTACCTGTTGCCTGGGTCCTTCCTGTGGCCAAGCTCCTCTCTGTTACCTGAATTTTCTCTGTTGCCCAGGTTGCCCTAAACATAGCCCTGGCCATCACCCTAGCCCTAGCCCTAAACCTAGCACTAAACCAAAGTCTAGCACTTGCACTAACCCTAACACTAACCCCAACACTAAACCTAGCCCTAACCCTAAACCTAGCCCTAAACCTAATCCTAACCCTAGCCATAACCCTAAACCGAGTCCTATCCCTAGCCCTAGCCGTAGTACTAGCCCTAGCCCTAGCCCTAATTCGAGCCCTACACCTAGCCATAACACTTACACTAGCCTAGCCCTAACCCTAGCCCTAACCCTAACCCTAACCCTAAACTCACCCTAGCCATAAACCTAACCCTAACCCTAAACCTGTCTCTAACACTCACCCTAAACCTAACACTAGACCTAGCCCTAGTCCTAACCCTAGCACTAGCCCTAACCCTAACCCTAACCATAGCCCTATCCCTAGCCTTAGCCCTATCCATAACCCTAGCCCTATACCTAACCCTCGCCCTAGTCCTAGCCTTAAACCTAAACCTATCCCTAACCCTAAACCTAACACTACCATAGCCCTAACGGTAGCCATGACCCTAACCCTAGGCCTAGTCCTAGCCCTAGCCCTGTCCTATCCCTAACCTTAGCCACAGCCCTAACCCTAGTCCTAGCCCTATCCGGAATCCTGACCCTCACACTAGCTCTAAACCTAGCCGTAGCTGTAGCCCTAATGATAGCCATAGCCCCAGCCCTAACCCTAACACTAGACCTAGCCCTAACCCTAACCCTAACCCTAACCCTAAATGTCATCCTAGCCATAACCCTAACCCTAAACCTAAACCTATCTCTAACCCTCACCGTAACCCTAACACTAAACCTAGCACTAGTCCTAACCCTAGCACTAGCCCTAACACTTGCCCTAGACCTAACCCTAAACCTAGCCCTAGTCCAAGCCCTAGACTTAATCCTAAACCTAGTCCTGACACTAAACCTAGCCCTAGCCCTAATTATAGCACTAGCCCTAGCCCGAATCCTAATGCTAGACTTAGCCTTAGCCCTAGCCCTAACCCTAAACCTATCCCTAGCCCTAGGCCTAACCCTAAACATAACACTAACCATAACCCTAACACTAAACCTAGCCCTAGCCTGAAACCTAGCCCTAGCCCTAGCCCAAACCTTAACACTAGCCCTTGCCCTAGCCCTAGCCTTAACCCTAACCCTAGGCCTAGACCTAAATCTAGTCTTAACCCTAGCCATAGCCCTATTCCTAACCCTAGCCCTAGCCCTAAACCTAGCCCTAGACCTAGTCCTAGCCCTCGACAGAGCCCTGACCCTAGCACTATCCATAAACCTAGCCCTAGCCCTAGCCGTAATGCTAGACATAGGCCCAACACTAACCCTAACCCTAGACCTAGCCCTAGTCAAAAATCTTCTTCATGGCTGAGCCTAAAGGCTTGGGAATACCCTCAGCACTCACTAGTAATTCAGTCTCCTGAGCCCAACAACAGTAGACTCTTGAGTAGCTAATTACTCTCCCCACAATATCCCAGCAGGGCAGTGAGGCAGTTTAGAATCTCTCAGCTCACAATGGCTGTAACCAAGAAATGGTGCATGTCTCAGAGGTGATGTCACAGTGCATGTGCACAGAGGCATTGTGGCCCAGAGCAAGGGCACCCAAGCTCAAGTACATGGCCCAGGTGTCTGAAATCTCAGGTTGCTTGTGGGCAACTCTGGGTTTATTTTGCCTCATGATTTCATCCATTTCTTCAATCTACAATGCCCAGGAAGATGTACCTTTCCGTTCTTTGGCGTGGTACTGCATTCACTTGTCAATTTGTGACTACTGTACCGGTATTATGACAGCTGATCCTTGATTTTCATACCCTGTTGTTGCAACCCACCTTCAATTTGTCACTTAAATCCTTCAATTGTCTTTCAAAAGGTGGGTTTGGATTAAGTTAATCAGTTCATGAATACAACACTACTATTGACAGTTCATTGTTGGCAGTGTCACATTTGTCTGTCTGACGATTTTGCCAATATTTGAGTATTTCATCATATTTTTGTCCTTATAAAACTGCATGGAATCTACCAACACCAGGAAGCATAGATCATATAGACATAATACAATTTTTAAACTTAGACATCATTAGAAATTCTGACAAAAATACATCAAGTGAAATAATTGAATTAAAGAAACTATATGAAACCTTGGGGAAAAATCAGGGAAGAGTATAGCTAAAATTCAAGGATCAATCTTTAATGACTCTTTCAGCTTTCTTAGGGTGAAACCCTTATATTATAATATGTTAAGAATACAATTTCGTATTTATGCTTCTAAGTTTCATATACAAGGCATAGCCACCATCTCATGTGGGAGTCAAACTGGCAGCCTTGTTGTTAAGAATGTGTGCTCTGTCATGAGACATCCGGGCAGCAGCAGCTCAATTCAAGGTGCCAAGTTCAGTACTTAGCTTCGGGTGGGCATAGCCCTCCATCTCCAACAGGCAAACTTGTTGTTAGGAGCATGTGCTCTCACCAGCTGAACCATCCTGCCACCTGTTGGCAGCTCAGTGGCAGCTCACCTCGGGTGCAGTGCCACTGGCCCACATGGGCATCAAATAGGCCATCCTGTTGCTCAGAGGGAGCTCCTAACCAAGCGAGACACTTGAACAGTACTGCTCTGTATTTTCTTAATGGTGTATTTGATGGATTAAGTTGTTAAAATTTTGAAATTCAATTTTTCTCCTCCTCCTCCTCCTCCTCCTCCTCCTCCTTGTTCTCGTTCTTGTTGTTGTTGTTGCTGTTGTTGTTGTTGTTGTTGTTGTTGTTCTTCTTCTTCTTCTTCTTCTTCTTCTTCTTCTTCTTCTTCTTCTTCTTCTTCTTCTTCTTCTTCTTCCTCTCCTTCTCTATTTTTTTATTATTGGTTAGAGCTTTCTGTGTCCTAAGAGAATATTGCCTATTCATAGATTACAAAACAAGTAATCTGTGTAGTCCTCTTCTCTTTTTTTTTCTTTTTGAGGGCTCTGTCACTGGCCCTTATATGTGGCATGTAACCGGGGACACTGGCTTCCTAATCACGCGCTTAACCGCTGCGCCACTCGGCCAGCTCTAGCATAAAAAATTATGATCTAAAAGTGTGAACATCTGTCCAGGCATCTGGTTCAGTTGGTTAGGAGTTGGCATAGAGCACGTGCTCTGAGCAACAGGGACACCGGTTTGATTCCCATATGGGGCAGTGAATGCTTCGCCTGAGCAGAGCTAACACTGAGCTGCCACGGAGTGGCAGGATGGCTCAGCTGGTATAACAACCGGATTGCCTGTTCAATGGTGGGCTCCACCCACTCGCAACTAAAGATTGAACTCGGCACCTTGAGCTGAGCTGCCGTCCGGATGGCTCAGTGGATAGGGCATGCACGCTTAACAAAAAGGCTGCTGGGTTTTGACTCCCACAAAGGACGGTCGCTACTCCAACCCGCAACTGAGATTGAACACAGCACTTTAAGCTTAGGGGACATGAGCTGCCAAGGGCAAGCCAGATGGCGATTGGCTCCCACCACAAGGGAGATTAAAGGACAAAACTTGGCTGGTCCCCTTGCCCAATTAACCAACTGCTCCCCTCCCTAACCTTAAACCTAGTCCAAGCCCAAAACCTAGCCCTAGCACTCACACTAGCCCTAACACTAAACCTAGCCCTAGTCCTAGCCCTAGCCCTAGCCCTAGCCATTCCCCAACCATAACCATAACCATAGCCTAAACCCTAACCCTAATCCTAACCCTAGCCCTAACCCAAAACCTAGACTTAACCCTAGTCCTAGCCCTAGCTCTAAACCTAACTGTAGACCTAGTCCTAGCCCTAGCCCTAACCCTAACCCTAACCCTACCCCGAGATGTAGCCCTAAACCTAGGCCGAGCCGAAGCCCTTACCCTAACCCTAGCCCTAGCACTAAGCCTAACCCTAACCCTATGCCTAGCCGTAGCTCAAGCCCTAACCCTAACCCTAGCACTAACCATAACCGTAACCCTAATCGTAACACTAATCCTCGCCCTAACCCTAGCCCTAGACCTTGCCCTAACCCTAACCCGACCCCTAGCCCTAAACCTAACCCTAACCCTAACCCTAACTCTAGCCCTAACAGAAACCCTAACACTAACCAGAACCCTAAGCCTAACCCTTACCTTAACCCTAGCCCTATACCTCAGCTTAGGCCTATCCCTGTTCAGCAAGTGTCCAACTATACTGCCACGTGGTCACGCAAATGAGTCAAGCTAAATACAGAAATTATATGTGTTATCAAGCCTCGATAATGGGTGTAACAAAAGCTGAGGGGAAACCTAATTTGACTTTCGACTATAATCTTTCTTCGCTGGGATGGCTGGCATCTTGAATAGTCCATTTTCACAAATTCCGCAACTTTGGACCAAGTGCATTTTGAAATTCATAACTTCTCAGATTTTAGGAAGAGAATATGGAACATACGCCAAATGTTAGATAACACTCCCTGTAAGGTCGACAATAGCATCCTATACTTAAGAATATAAATAATCCTGTCTTGTTTTAAGTTTCAAAATGTCTCAAATCAGTTCAGGTATGATTTTTCTGCTATATTAACTAAGGAGGGGAAAAAAAAACTTGGTTTTTAGAACTTTTAGGTTTTGAGTTCTAGACAAAGGATTGTGGATTATTGCAAATATTTCCAGAATCTTATGGCTTTTCTAATAAGTACAGCCTTCTGGTTTCTAAGTTTAATATTGGTTACAGGTAATACATGTGGAAACAACTGGTGATTATTGCCCAGGATGATATGAGCTTATGCGATATAGATATAGATATAGATATAGATATAGATATCATGGGTTGTCATTGTATATGTTGATATATAATGACATATAATGATATATAATTATATACATATATATATGTGTGTGTGTGTGTATATATATATATATATATATATATATATATATATATATATATATTCAACCCATTTAAAATTGATGTTTTGCATAACATATGATCCAATATTAGAGGATTGGAACTAAAGCAAAGATATATTTCTGCTTAAAATGAAATTGGAGGGTAGGAATGCTGCAAAACACGTGAACCATCGGTCACTCCAAGGTTGGTGGACTCCAGTTTCTTTGGGTCCCTGAAGCACCATGCTCTAAGATCCTGAGATGCTCCTTGTTTCAAATACAATGTGTATGAAATCAGGATGCATCCTCCAATTTTGATGTGCCATGATTTGTTTGGCAGCATTATTTTTCACTTTCTTGACAGTAATCAAAGTAGCATTAAAAGCATCTTAAATTCTGACCCAGTAATTCCACTCTTGGGAATCTACCCAGAGGAATCCAAGATGCCAATTCGAAAAAATATATGCACCCCTATGTTTATTGTAGCGCTATTTACAATCGCCAAGACTTGGAAACAACCGAAATGCCCATCGGTAGATGACTGGCTTAAGAAACTGTGGTACATTTATACAATGGTATATAACTCCGCTACAAAGAAGAATGAAATTGTATCATTTGCAACGATATGGATGGACCTAGAGACTATTATGTTGATTGAAAGAAGTCAGTCAGAGAAAGAGAAATACCACATGATCTCACTTATATGTGGAATTTGAAAAACTGAATGAATGAACATAAGAAACAAACAAACAAACAAAAACAAAAAAAAGCATGTTAACTTCAATTCACTACAGTTACAAGGTGAGACGGGGGATCCATGTGACTTAGGAATGGAGCTCACACTCTAGATGTAGGGGACTCATTGAGTTTAACCCCATCCCTACCCTTAACAAACGTTACACCCTGACTTTAAACTTAACTCTAAACCTAACCCTAACCGAAATCCTAACCCTAAACATTATCCCTAAACCTAAACCTAAACCTAAAACTAACCAGAGCCCTAAGCCTGACCCTAACCGTAACCCTACCCTAACCCTAGCCCCAACACTAATGCTAACCCTAAACATAAACCTAAACGTAAACCTAGCCCTAGCCCAAAACCTAGCCCTAGTCCCATCTCTAAACCTAATCCTAGCCCTAGGCCTAGTCCTAGGCGTAGCCCTAGCCCTAAACATAACCGTAGCCCTAGACCTCACACTAACCTAGCACTAATACTAGTCCTAAACCTAGTCCTGGCCATCACCCTAGCCCTAGCCCTAAACCTAGCACTAAACCAAAGCCTAGGACTTGCACTAACCCTAACACTAACCCCAACCCTAAACCTAGCCCTAACCCTATCCCTAGCCCTAACCCTAACCCTAAACCTAACACTAACCCTATCCCTAAACCTAGCCCTAGCCCTAGCCCTTACCCTAGCCCTAGACCTAACCCTAGCCCTAGACCTAACCGTAACACTAAACCTAATCTTATTGCTAACCCTAAACCTGATGATCAACTTAGCCCTAGCACTAACCCTAGTCCTAGCCCTAGCCCTAACATTAACCCTATCCCTAGCCTTAGCCTTAACCCTAACCCTAGCCCTAGCGCAAACCATAGACCTACTCCTAGCCCTAGCCCTAGCCTTACCCCTAAACCTACTCATAACACTAACCCTAGCCTTAGCCCTAACCATAGCACTAGACCTATCCATATCCTTGATGTAGACCTAAAACTAACCCTAAACCTAACGCTAACCCTAACTCTAACCCTAGGCATAGCCCTAACCCTAGCCCTAGCCCTAGCACTAACCCTTGCCCTAGACCTAGCACTAACCGTAACCCTAGCCCTAGACTTAGCCCTAGTCATTGCCCTACCCCTAACGGGAGCCCTAGCCCTAAACCTAGCCATAGACCTAGCCCCAGGCCTAAACCTTTCCCTAAACCAACGTTAACCCTCACCGTAAACCTAACACTAATGCAAGACTTAGGACTAGCTCTAGCACTAACCTGAGCACTGGAACTAGCCATAACGATAGCCCTCGCCCTAGCCCTAACATTTACCCTAAACCTAACCCTAACCCTAACACTAACCCTAGTCCTAGTCCTAACCCTAAACATAGCCCTAGACTTAGCCGTAATCCTATTGTTAGCCCTATCCCTAAACCTAGCTCTAACCCCAGCCCTAGCCCTTACCCTAGCCCTAGCACTAGCCCTAGCCCTAAACCTAGCCCTAGCCCTAACCCTAAACCTAACCCTATCCCTAAGCCTAGTCCTAGCCCTAGCCCTAAACCTAGCCCTAGTCCTATCTCTAAACCTAATCCTAGCCCTAGGCGTAGTCCTAGGCGTAGCTCTAGCCCTAAACATAGCCCTAGCCCTAGACCTCACACTAACCTAGCACTAATCCTAGCCCTAAACCTAGCCCTGGGCATCACACTAGCCCTAGCCCTTAACCTAGCACTAAACCAAAGCCTAGCACTTGCACTAACCCTAACACTAACCACAACCCTAAACCTAGCCCGAACCCTAACCCTAGCCCTAAACCTAATCCTAGCCCTAGCCATAACCTTAAACCGAGTCCTAGCCCTAGCCCTAGCCTTAGTTCCAGCCCTAGCCCTAGACCTAACCCTAACCCTAACCCTAGCCATGAACCTAACCCTAACCCTAAACCTATCTCTAATACTAACACTAAATCTAGCCCTAGCCCTAACCCTATCCCTATCCCTAGCCCTAGCCCAAAACCTAACACTAACCCTATCCCTAAACCTAGCCCTAGCCCTAGCCCTAGCCCTAACCCTAGCCCTAGACCTAACCCTAGCCCTAGACCTAACCATAACCCTAAACCTAATCATAATGCTAACCCTAAACCTGACGATCAACTTAGCCCTAGCACTAACCCTAGTCCTAGCCCTAGCCCTAATATTAACCCTATCCCTATCCCTAGCCTTAGCCTTAACCCTAACCCTAGCCCTAGCGCAAACCATAGACCTAATCCTAGCCATAGCCCAAGCCGTAACCCTAAACCTAGGCATAACACTAACCCTAGACTTAGCCCTAACCATAGCACTAGAACTAACCATATCCTTGACATAGACCTGAAACTAATACTAAACCTAACGCTAACAATAACCCTAACCCTAGCCCTAGCCCTAACCCTAGCCCTAGCCCTATCACTAACCCTTGCCTAGACCTAGCACTAAACGTAACCCTAGCCCTAGCCTTAGCCCTAGTCCTAGCCCTAGCCCTCACGGGAGCCCTAGCCCTGAACCTAGCACGAGACCTAGCCCCAGGCCTAAACCTTTCCCTAAACCAACATTATCCCTCACCCTAAACCTAGCCCTAATGCAAGAATTAGGCCTAGCCCTAGCACTAACCTGAACACTGGCACTAGCCATAACGATAGCCCTCGCCCTAGCCCTAACACTAACCCTAAACCTAACCCTAACCCTAACAGTAACCCTAGTCCTAGTCCTAACCCTAAATATAGCCCTAGGCTTAGCCGTAATCCTATTATTAGCCCTAGTCCTAAACCTAGCCCTAACCCCAGCCCTAGCCCTTACCCTAGACCTAACACTAGCCCTAGCCCTAAACCTAGCCCTAGCCCTAACCCTAAACCTAGGTCTAGCTCAAGCCATAACCCTAACCCTAACCCTATCCCTAAGCCTGGTCCTAGCACTAGCCCTAACCCTAGACCTAACCCTAGCTCTTGCCCTAGCTTAGCACTAGCCTAGCCCTAAACATAACCATAACCATAGCACGAACCCTATCCCTAATCCTAATCCTAACACTAACCCAAACCCTAGACCTAACCCTAGTCCTAGCCCTAGCCCTAACCCTAACCCTAACCCTAGCCCTAACCCTAATCCTAGCCCTAGCCCTAGCCCTAGCCCTATTTCTAACCCTAGCCCTAGCCCTAAACCTAACTCTATCCCTAACCCTAACCCTAACCTTAACAATAATCGTAGCCCTACCCTCAAACTATCCTTAACCCTAATGCTAAACCTAGCCCTAGACATAGCCCTAGCCCTAGCCCTAACCTCAGCCTTAACCCTAACCTTATCCGTAGACCTAGCTGTAAACCTAACATTAACCCTAACCCTAACACTAACCCTCATTCTAGACCTAACCCTAACCCTATTCCTAGCCCAAACCCTAGCCCTAGTCCTAACCCTAGCCCTAGCCCTAAACCTAGCCCTAGCCCTAGCCGTAGCCCTAACCCTAACACTATATCTAACCATAACCCTAATCCTAGCCGTAGCCCTAAACCTAGCACTAGCCTTATCCCTATCACTAACCCTAGGCCTAGATGTAGCCCTAGCACTAGCCCTAATCCTTAACCTAGCCCTAGCCCTAAAACAAACCCTAACAATAACCCTAACACTAACCCTAGCCCTAGCCCTAATCCTAGCCTTAGCCCTAACCCTAAATGTAGCCCTAGCCCTAGCCATAACCCTAGCCATAGACTTAACCTTAGACTTAAATCTAATCTTATCCCTAGCCCTATCTCTAAACCTAACAATAACACTAACCGTAGTCCTAAACCTAATCCTAGCACTAGTTCTAAACCTAACGATAGCACTAGCCCTGACCGTTACCCTAGATTACTGCGGACCCTAACATTAGCCCTATCCCTATCCCTATCCCTATCCCTAGCAGTAGTTCTAACCATAAACCTAACCGTGATCCTAACCCTAACGCTAGATGTCGACCTAACCCGATCCTTATTCCTAACCATAAGACTAACCCTAGCCGTAGACCTAACCCTAGCACTAACCCTATCCATAACCCTAGCCCTATACCTAGCCCTAGCCCTAGCCCTAGCCCTAAACCTAAAACTACCATAGACCTAACAGTAGACCTAACCCTAACCCTAGTCCTAGTTCTAGCCCTAGCCCTGTCCTATCCCTAAGCTTAGCCCTAGCCATAAACCTAGCCATAGCCCTAGCCCTAGCCCAAGCCCTGACCCTAGCACTCTCCATAAACCTATCCCTATCCCTAGCCGTAATGCTACACATAGCCCCCGCACTAACTCAAACCCTAGACCTAGCCCTAGTCAAAAATCTTCTTCAAGGCTGAGCCTAAAGGCTTGGGAATCCCCTCAGCACTCACTAGTAATTCAGTCTCCTGGGCCCAACAACAGTAGACTCTAGAGTAGCTAATTACTCTCCCCACAATATCCCAGCAGGGCAGTGAGGCAGTTCAGAATCTCTCAGCTCACAATGGCTGTAACCAAGCAATGGTGCATGTCTCAGAGGTGATGTCACAGTGCATGTGCACAGAGGCCTTCTGGCCAAGAGCAAGGGCACCCAAGCTCAAGTACATGGCCCAGGTGTCTGAAATCTCAGGTTGCTTGTGGGCAGCTCTGGGTTCATTTTGCCTCATGATTTCATCCATTTATTCAATCTAGAATGCCCAGGAAAGATGTACCTTTCCATTGTTTGCCTTGGTACTGCATTCACTTGTCAATTTGTGACTACTGTACCGGTATTATGACAGCTGATCCTTGATTTTCATACCCTGTTATTGCAACCCACCTTCAATTTGTCACTTAAATCCTTCAATTGTCTTTCAAAAGGTGGGTTTGGATTAAGTTAATCAGTTCATGAATACAATACTACTATTGACAGTTCATTGTTGGCAGTGTCACATTTGTCTGTCTGACGATTTTGCCAATATTTGACTATTTCATCATATTTTTGTCCTTATAAAACTGCATGGAATCTACCAACACCAGGAAGCATAGATCATATAGACATAATACAATTGTTAAACTTAGAAATCATTAGAAATTCTGAAAAAATACATCAAGTGAAATAATTGAATTAAAGAAACTATATGAAACCTTGCGGAAAAATCATGGAAGAGTATAGCTAAAAATCAAGGATCAATCTTTAATGACTCAACTTTCTTAGGGTGAAACCCTTATATTATAATATGTGAAGACTATGATTTGGTATTTATGCTTCTAAGTTTCATATACATCTGTAACTCAAATGCTATGAAGTAGTAAATATTTCCCCTTAATACATACATAAGCTTGCCATCTAGTGGAAAAGAACCTACTGCCTTTCAAGCCTACCAGTTCAGAAGGAAAAAAATCAGTTCTTGCTACTATGTTTTCCTGAGTTTTCAGAAATGGATTACAGCAAAGAAAGACTATTTCTGGTGCTCTAGGAGACTGTTTCAGCCCTTTTCTTACAAGCACGGAGTCCAGGCTTTGGGTCGTGCTTCTACACACTTTTACCTCCTAAATAGTACATATAGCTGCTTCCAAGTGGAGGCAGGGTTAGACCTTTGAAATTGGAAGGTTGGTTTGAATATTCACTAGCAACTCAAAGACCAATCATGGAATTCCTGATGGCCCAAATTTTAACTGATAAAAATGCACGATTTACACTAGGTGAATCGGGGTTCACTGCAGAAATTATATATATGTGTAACCATTATGCTACACACATGCAATTTGAATGTCAACTGTAACTGAAAAAACGGAATCAAGAATTAAGAACACAAAGAAACAATAGTCAATACACTAAAAACCAAGACATGCTTCCTTTGCTTGGAAATCCCATTTTACAATGTTATTTTAAACATCCAATGAAAAATTCATTACATCAAGATATCTTTACTGAATTAAAAAGTGTTTGCATTTCTATTCCGCTGTGTAGAATCAAGCATAAAGTATAACTTTGCAGTTATTTGTTGCTCTTAATTTTTCATTAGCAGTTTATGTCTGGATTCCAACTATTTTACATGTTATACTACAATGGAAAACTATTTTCATTGTACTTCCCCCATGCATTATCATTTAAAAGTTTGGCTATGCGTTCTTTCTTTCTTTCTTTCTTTCTTTCTTTCTTTCTTTCTTTCTTTCTTTCTTTCTTTCTTTCTTTCTTTCTTTCTTTCTTTCTTTCTTTCTTCCTCTCTTTCTGTCTGTCTTTCTTTCAATTGGGGAGTTGGGGGAGGAGAAGAGTGTTGGAGAATTGGGGGATTGGAACAGTGTTGGGGAATTCGGCCAGGGGAACAGCCAAGTAGTTGTCTTTCAATCTTTGTGAAGGGCACAACAAGCTTAGCTCCAAGTCGAGTTCAGCTGCTTAGCTCAAGGTGGTGTGTTCAATTAGATGCACATAGGCATAGTCACCATCTCATGCGGGAGTCAAACTGGCAGCCTTGTTGTTAAGAATGTGTGCTCTATCCTGAGACACCATGGCAGCAGCAGCTCAATTCAAGGTGCCAAGTTCAGTATCTAGCTTCGGGTGGGCATAGCGCACCATCTCCAACAGGCAAACTTGTTGTTAGGAGCACCTGCTCTCACCGGCTGAACCATCCTGCCACCTGTTGGCAGCTCAGTGGCAGCTCACCTCGGGTGCAGTTCCACTGGCCCACATGGGCATCAAACAGGCCATCCTGTTGCTCAGAGTGAGCTAACCATGCGAGACACTTGAACAGTACTGCTCTGTATTTTCTTAATGTTGTATTTGATGGACTAAAATTGTTAAAATTTGGAAATTCAATTTTTCTTCTCCTCCTCCTTCTCCTCCTCCTCCTCCTCCTCCTCCTCCTCCTTTTTGTTCTTCTTGTTCTTCTTGTTCTTCTTGTTCTTGTTCTTGTTCTTGTTCTTCTTCTTGTTCTTCTTCTTGTTCTTGTTCTTCTTGTTCTTCTTGTTCTTCTTCTTCTTCTTCTTCTTCTTCTTCTTCTTCTTCTTCTTCTTCTTCTTCTTCTTCTTCTTCTTCTTCTTCATCTTCTACTCCTTCTTCTTTATTTTTTTATTATTGGTTAGAGCTTTCTGTGTCCTAAGAGAATATTGCCTATTCATAGAATACAAAACAAGTAATCTGTGTAGTCTTCTTCTCTTTTTTTTTCTTTCTGAGGGCTGTGTCCCTGGCCCTCATATATGGTATGTAACCGGGGCCACTGGCTTCCCAATCCCGCGCTTAACCGCTGCGCCACTCGGCCAGCCCTAGCATATAAAATTATGATCTAAAAGTGTGAACATCTGTCCAGCCACCTGGCTCAGTTGGTTAGGAGTTGGCGTAGAGCACATGCTCTGACCAACAGGGACAACGGTTTGATTCCCATTCGGGGCAGTGAATGTTTCGCCTGAGCAGAGCTAACACTGAGCTGCCAAGGAGTGGCAAGATGGCTCAGCTGGTATAATAACGGGATTGCCTGTTCAATGATGGGCTCGGCCCACCCGCAACTATAGATTGAACTCGGTACCTTGAGCTGAGCTGCCGTCCAGATGGCTCAGTGGATAGGGCATGCACGCTTAACAAAAAAGCTGCTGGGTTTTGACTCCCACAAAGGACGGTCGCTACTCCAAACTGCAACTGAGATTGAACACAGCACTTTAAGCTTAGGGGACATGAGCTGCCAAGGGGAAGCCAGACAGTGACTGGCACCCTACACAATGAAGCTCCTCTCTCTTACCTGGGTCCTCTCTGTTGCCTGTGTCCTACCAGTTGCCTGGCTCCTTCCTGTTGTCAAGCTCCTCTCTGTTACCTGGGTGCTGTGTTGCCTGGTTCCTCTCTGTTGCCTGGGTCCCTGCTGTTGCAAAGTTCCTCTCTGTTACGTAGGTATTCTCTGTAGCCTGGGTACTCCCTGTTGCCTGGTCCCTTGCTGTGGCCAAGCTGCTCTCTGTTACGTGTGTCCTCTCTGTTGCCTCCGTTCCTACTGTTACCTAGCCCACAATGTGACGTGTCTCCTGCACACTACCTGTTTCCTTCCGGTTGCCTGCATAATCGCCAATGCCTCTGTCCTCCGCATTGCTGGCGTCCTCCCTATTGCCTGGGTCTCTCCTGTTGCCAAGCTCCTCTCTGTTACTTCAGTTTTCTCTGTTGCCCAGCTCCTTGCTTCTGCCTGGGTCCTCCCTGTTGTCTGGGTCCTTCCTGTTGCCTGGGTCCTTGCTGTGACATGGGTCCTTGCTGTTGCCAAGCTCCTCTCTGTTACGTGGGTCCTCTCTGTTGCCTGGGTCCTCCCTGTGACATGGGTCCTTGCTGTTGCCAAGCTCCTCTCTGTTATGTGGGTCCTCTCTGTTGCCTGCGTCCTACCTCTTGCCTGGGTCCTTCCTGTTGCCAAGATCCTCTCTGTTACCTGAGTTTTCTCTGTTGCCCAGGTCCACGCTTATGCCTGGGTCCTCCCTGTTGCCTATCTCCTCTCTGTTACCTTGGTCTTCTCTGTTGCCTGTGTCATCCCTGTTGCCTGGGTTCTTCCTGTTGCGATGTTCCTCTCTGTTAGCTGAGGGTTCTCTGTTGGCTAGGTTCTCCCTTTTGCCTGCGTCTTTCCTGTTGCCAATCACCTGTCTGTTGCCTCAGTCCTCTCTGTTTCCTGAGTCCTCACTGTTGCCAAGCTCCTCTCTGTTAACTGGGTCCTCCCTGTTGCCTGGGTCCATCCTGTTGCCGAGCTCCTCTCTGTTACCTGAGTGCTCTCTGTTGCCTGGGTCCTCCCTTTTGCCTGGGTCCTTCCTGTTGCCAATCTCCTGTCTGTTACCTGTGTCTGCCCTGTTGCCTGAGTCCTCACTGTTGCTAAGCTCCTCTCTGTTTCCTGGAACCTCCCTGTTGCCTGGGTCCATCCTGTGGCCAAGCTCCTCTCTGTTGCCTCGGTCCTTGCTTGTCACGTCCTGCGTGGCATGGCAAATGGGACTCGAGAGGGGCGACACAAATTGAATAAGAACAAGAGACAGAAGTAAGATAAGAGCGAGACCAAGGGAGTCAGCCAAAGACGACTGAACCCAAGGGACTCAGCCAAAGAAGACTGAGCCCTGAACCGGATCTGCGAATAGCTTTTATTGTAAATTTTTAAGGAAGCAAACTGCAGTAAATCATTTACCGTGTATACGTGTATGTGCCTTAGGCTCCTTTGCCATTAATCCGGATAGTCATCTTTGTTTTGTGTCCCAAGGAACTGACCGTCCTCACCACATACCTCCATAAGTAGATAGTAAGCACCCTCCAGGTGCAGCAAGGAAACAATATGAGCAGATAAACAAGTTATGCTTCACCAAGCCCACTAAGGCCAGCTTGCAAGCCCTTCAACGTTGGGGACCATGACCATCAACACTTGCTGTTGCCAAGCTCCTCTCTGTTACGTGGTTCCTCTCTGTTGCCTGCGTTCTCCCTGTTACCTAGGCCCTCACTATTACCTGGGTCCTTCATGTTACCTGGGTCCTTCCCGTTGCCTGGGTCCTCCCTGATGCCTGGGACATCTCTGTTACTTATGCCCTCACTGTTACCTGGCCCCTTCAAGTTACCTGTGTCCTGTCCTTTCCCTCGATCCTCCCCAATGCCTGGGTCCTCCCCGTTTGCTGGATCCTGCCTGTTGCCTGGGTCCTTCCTGCTACCAAGGTCGTCTCTGTTACATGGGTCCTCTCTGTTGCCTGGCTACTCCCTGTTTCCAAGCACCTCTCTTTTACCTGGATCCTCCCCGTTGCCTTGCTTCTTGCTGTTACCTGGATCATTCCTGTTGCCAAGCTCATCGCTGTTACCTGGGTCTTCTCTGTTACCTGGGTATTCCCTGTTGCCTGGGTCCTTCCGGTTTCCAAGGTACTCTCTGTTGCCAAGATCCTCTGGGTGACCTGGGACATCTCTGTTGCCTGGATTATCCCTGTTGCCTGAGTCCCTCCTGTTGCCAACTTCCTCTCTGTTCCCTGGGTCCTCTCTGTTCCCTGGGTCTTCCCTAATACCTGGTTCCTTCCTGTTGCCAAGCTCCTCTCTGTTACCTGGGTCCTCTCTATTACTTGAGTCCTCACTGTTGCCTGGGTCCTTCCTTTTGCCAAGGTCTTCTCTGTTACATGGGTCCTCTCTGTTGCCTGGGTACTACCTGTGTACAAGCTCCTCTCTGTTCCCGTGGTCCACCCTGATGCCTGCGTAACTCCTGTTGCCTGGGTAACTGCTGTTGCCAAGCTCTTCTCTTTTACCGGCGTCTTTTCTGTTGCCTCTGTAATTCCTGTTGCCTCTGTAACTCCTGTTGCCTGGGTAACTCCTGTTGCCAAGCTCTTCACTTTTACGTGGGTAAGCCCTGTTGCCTGGGTAACTCCTGTTTCCTCGGTAACTGCTGTTGCCAAACTCTTCTCTGTTACCTGGGTAACTCCTGTTGCCAGGGAAACTCTTCTTGCCGAGCTCCTCTCTACTACCTGTGTAACTCCTGTTGTCCGGGTAACTCCTGTTGCCTGGGTAACTCCTGTGGCCAAGCTCCTCTCTGTTACCGGGGTCCTCCCTGATACCTGGGTAACTCCTGTTGCCTGGGTAATTTCTGTTTCCTGGGTAAATCCTGTTGCCTGGGTAACTCCGGTTGCCAAGCTACTGTCTGTTACCCGGTTAACTCCTCTTGCAAAGCTACTGTCTGTTACCTGGGTGCCCTCTGCTGCCTGGATAACTACTGTTGACAGGGTAACTCCTCTTACCTGAGTAACTCCTGTGGTCAACCTCCTCTATGTTACCTGGGTCCTCTCTGTTGCCTGGGTAAATACTGTTGCCTGGGTAACTCCTGTTGCCAAGCTCCTCACTGTTACCTGGGTCCTCTCTGTTGCCTGGGTAACTCCTGTTGCCCGTGTAACTCCTGTTGCCAAGCTCCTCACTGTTACCTGGGTAAGTCCTGTTACCTGGCTAACTCCTGTTGCCGAGCTCCTCTCGGATACTGGGGTCCTCTCTGATTCCTGTATAATTCCTGTTGTTTCGGTAACTCCTGTTGCCTGGGTAACTCCTGTTGCCAAGCTCCTCACTGTTACCTGGGTAACTCCTGTTGCCTGGGTAACTCCTGTTACCTGGGTAACTCGTGTTGCCAAGTTCCTCTCTGTTACCGTGGTCCTCCCTGATGCCTGGTAACTCCTGTTGCCAAGCTCCTCTCTGTTTCTTGGGACGTCCCTGTTGCCTGCGTAACTCCTTTTGCCTGGGTATCTCCTATTGCCAAGCTCCTGTCTGTTACCGGGGTCCTCTCTGTAGCCTTGGTAATTCCTGTTGCCTCGGTAACTCCTGTTGCCTTGATAACTCCTATTTCCATGTTCCTCTGTTACCATGGTCCTCTCTGTTGCCTAGGTAATTCCTGTTGCCTGGGTAACTCCTGTTGCCTGGGTATCTACTATTGCCAATCTCCTCTGTTACCTGGGTAACTCCTGTTTCCAGGGTAACTCCTATTGCCTGAGTAACTCCTGTTGCCAAGCTCCTCTCTGTTACCTGGGTCCTCTCTGTTGCCTGGGTAAATACTCTTGCCTGGGTAACTCCTGTTGCATGGGTAACTTCTGTTGCCAAGCTCCTCACTGTTGCCTGGGTAACTCCTGTTGCCCGGGTAAATCATGTTGCCGAGCTCCTCTCGGTAACTGGTATCCTCTCTGTTTCCTGTGTAATTCCTGTTGCTTCGGTAACTCCTGTTGCCTTGGTAACTCTTGTTGTCAAGCTCCTCTCTATTTCCTGGGTCCTTTCTGTTGCCTGGGCAAATACTGTTGCCTGGGTAACTCCTGTTGCCTGGGTATCTCCTGTTGCCAAGCTCCTCACTGTTAACTGGGTAACTTCTGTTGCCTGGGTAACTGCTGTTGCCTGGGTAACTCTTGTTGCCAGGGTAACTACTGTTGCCAAGCTCCTCACTTTTACCTGGCTAACTGCTGTTGCCTGGGTAACTCCTGTTGCCTGGGTAACTCCTGTTGCTAAGCTCCTCTCTGTTACTGGGGTCCTCCCTGTTACCTGGGTAACTCCTCTTGCAAGGGTAACTCCTGTTGACAAGCTCCTCACTGTTACCTGGTTAACTCCTGTTGCCTGGGTAACTCCTGTTGCCAAGTTCCTCTCTGTTACCGTGGTCCACCCTGATGCCTGCATAACTCCTGTTGCCTGGGTAATTCCTGTTGCATTGGTAACTCCTGTTGCCTGGGTAACTCCTGTTGCCAAGCTCGTCTACTTTACCTGTGTAACTCCTGTTGCATGAGTAACTGCTGTTACCTGGGTAACTCCTGTTTCCTGGGTAACTCCTGTTGCCTAGCTCATCTGTTCCCGGGGTCCACTCTGTTACCTGGGTAACTCTTGTTGCCTGGGTAACTCCTGCTGCCAAGCTACTCTCTGCTACCTGGTTAACTCCTTTTGCAAAGCTCTTCTATGTTACCTGGGTCCTCTCTGTTGCCTGGATAACTCCTGTTGCCAGGGTTACTCCTGTTGCCAAGCTCCTCTCTGTTACTAGGGCCCTCCCTGTTACCTGGGTAACTCCTGTTGCCAGGGTAACTTCTGTTGCCAAGCTCCCCTCTGTTACCTGGGTACTCTCTGCTGTCTTGGTAACTCCTGTTGCCTGGGTAACTCCTGTAGCCTCGATAACTCCTGTTGCCAAGGTCCTCTCTATTACCTGGTTAACTCCTGTTGACAAGCTCCTCTCTGTTACCTGGGTCCTCTCTGTTGCGTGGATAACTACTGTTGCCAGGATATCTCCTGTTGCCAAGCTCCTCTCTATTACCTGGGTAACTCCTGTTGAGTTGGTAACTCCTCTTGACTGTTTAACTCCTGTTGCCAAGCTCATCTCTTTTACCTGGGTCATCTCTGTTGCCTAGGTAACTACTGTTGCCTCGGTATCTCCTTTTCCTTGGTAACTCTTGTTGCAAAGCTCCTCACTGCTCCTGGGTAACTCATGTTGCGAGGTTAACTCCTGTTGCCAAACTCCTCTCTGTTACCTGGGTCCTCTCTGTTGCCTGGGTAACTACTCTTGCCTGGGTAACTCTTGTTGCCTGGGTAACTCCTTTTGCCAAACTCCTCACTGTTACCTGCGTAACTCCTGTTTCCTGGGTAACTCCTGTTTTCGAGCTCCTCTCTATTACCTGGGTAACTCCTGTTGCCTGAGTAACTCCTGTTGCCTGGGTAACTCATGTTGCCAAGCTCCTCTCTGTTATCGAGGTCCACCCCGATGACTCGGTTACTCCTGTTGCCAAACTCCGCCCTGTTACCTGGGTAACTCATGTTGATTGGGTAACTCCTGTTGCCTGGGTAACTCTTGGTGCCAAGCTCCTCTCTGTTACCTGGGTCACTCCTGTTTCCCAGCACCTCTCTGTTACCGGGGTCCTCCCATTTGCCTGGGTAACTCCTGTTACCTGGGTAACCCCTGTTGCTAAGC
Organism: Aselliscus stoliczkanus; assembly: GCA_033961575.1. Classification (NCBI taxonomy): domain Eukaryota; kingdom Metazoa; phylum Chordata; class Mammalia; order Chiroptera; family Hipposideridae; genus Aselliscus; species Aselliscus stoliczkanus. The sequence goes on along the minus strand of JAWWOG010000019.1, from coordinate 69,549 downwards.
ACCTGATGTTACTTGGGTCCTCTTTGTTGCCTGGATAATTCCTGTTGCCTCGGTAACTCCTGTTGCCTGGGTAACTACTGTTGCCAGGGAAACTGCTGTTGCCGAGCTCCTCTCTATTACCTGTGTAACTCCTGTTGCCTTGGTAACTCCTGTTGCCTGGATAACTCCTGTGGCCAAGTTCCTCTGTGTTACCGGTGTCCTCCCTGTTACCTGGGTAACTCCTGTTACCTGGGTAACTCCTTTTGCCAAGCTCCTCTTTGTTACCCCGGTCCTCTCAGTTCCCTGCGTAATGACACTTGCCTGGGTAACTCCTGTTGCCTGAGTAAATACTGTTGCCGGGGTAATCCCTGTTTCCAATCTCCTGTCTATCACCTGTGTAACTCCTGTTCACATGGTAACTCCTGTTGCCTAGGTAACCCCTGTTGCCTGGGTAACTCCTGGTGCCAAGCTCCTCTCTGTTACCAGGGTCCATTCTGTTGCCTCGTAACTCCTGTTACCTGGGTAACGCCTTTTGATAAGTTCCTCTTTGTTACCACGGTCCTCTCTGTTGCCTTGGTAACACTTGTTTCCTGGGTAACTCCTGTTGTTAAGCTCCTCACTGTTACCTGGGTAAATCCTGTTGCCTGGGTAACTCCTGTTGCCTGGGTAACTTCTGTTGCCTGGGCAACTCTTGTTGCCTTGGTAACTCCTGTGGCCAACCTCCTCACTGTTACCTGGGTAACTCCTGTTGCCTGGGTAACTCCGGTTGCCTCGGTAACTTCTGTTGCCTGCGTAACTCCTGTTGCCTGGGTAACTCCTGTTGCCAACCTCCTCACTGTTACCTGGGTAACTCCTGTTGCCTGGGTAACTCCTGTTGCCTGGGTAACTCATGTTGCTGAGCTCCTCTCTATTACCTGGGTAACACCTGTTGCCTGGGTAACTCCTGTTGCCAAGCTCCTCACTGTTACCTGGGTAATTCCTGTTGCTGGGGTAACTCCTGTTGCCTGGGTAACTCCTGTTGCTAAGCTCCTCTCAGTTACTGTGGTCCTCCCTTTTACCTGGGTAATGCCTGTTGCCAAGCTCCTCTCTGTTACCCGGGTCCTCCCTGTTGCCTGGGTAACTCCTGTTGACTGGGTAACTCCTGTTTCCTAGTAAACTCCTGTTGCCAAGCTCCTCTCTGTTACCTGGGTCACTCCTGTTGTCCAGCTCCTCTCTGTTACTGGGGTTCTCCCTGTTTCCTGGGTAACTTCTGTTGCCTGGGTAACTCCTGTTGCCAAGCTCCTCTCTGTTACTTGGGTCCTTTCTGTTGCCTGGGTAATTCCTGTTGCCTCGAAAAATCCTGTTGCCTGGGTAACTCCTGCTGCCAAGCTCCTCTCTGTTACCCGGGTCCTCCCTGCTGCCTGGGTAACTCCTGTTGACTGGGTAACTCCTCTTTCCTGGTTAACTCCTGTTCCCAAGCTCCTCTCTGTTAGCTGGGTCACTCTTGTTGCCCAGCTCCTCTCTGTTACCTTGGTCCTCTCTGTTACCTGGGTAACTCCTGTTGCCTGGGTAACTCCTGTTTCCTGGGTAACTCCTGTTGCCAAGCATCCCACTGTTAACTGGGTAAGTCCTGTTGCCTGGGTAACTGCTGTTGCTGGGGTAACACCTGTTTCAAAGCTCCTCACTGTTACCTGGGTAATTCCTGTTTTCTTGGTAATTCGTGTTTCTGGGTAACTCCTGTTGCCTGGGTAAATCCTGTTGCCAAGCTCGTCACTGTTACCTGCTTAACTGCTCTTGCCTTGCTCCTCTCTGTTACCTGGGTAACTCCTGTTGCCTGGGTAACTCCTTTTGCCTGGGTAATTCCTGTTGTCAAGGTCCTCTCTGTTGCAATGGTCCTCCCTTTTGTCTGTGTAACTACTGTTGCCTGGGTAACTGCTGTTGACAAGCTCCTCTCTGGTACTGGGTTCCTCTCTGTTGCCTGGGTAACTCCTGTTGCTAAGCTCCTCTAAGTTAGCATGGTCCTCACTTTTACCTGGGTAATGCCTGTTGAATTGGTAACTCCTGTTTCCTGGTTAACTACTGTTGCCAGGGTAATTCCTGTTGCCAAGCTCCTCTCTATTACCTGGGTAACTCCTGTTGACTGGTAACTCCTGTTGCGTGGGTAACTCCTGTTACCTCGGTAACTCCTGTTGCTAAGCTCCTCTCTGTTACTGGGGCCCTCCCTGTTACCTGGGTAACTCCTCTTGCCGGGCTAACTGCTGTTGCCAAGCTCCTCTCTGTTACCTGGGTCCTCTCTGTTGCCTTGGTAACTCCTGTTGCCTGGGTAACTCCTGTAGCCTCGGTAACTCCTGTTGCGAAACTCCTCTGTATTACCTGGTTAGCTCCTGTTGACAAGCTCCTCTCTGTTACCTGAGTCCTCTCTGCTGCCTGGATAACTACTGTTACCAGGGTATCTCCTGTTGCCAAGCTCCTCTCTATTACCTGGGTAAGTCCAGTTGCCTGTGTAACTCCTGTTTCCTGAGTATCCCCTGTTGCTAACCTCCTCTCTGTTACCTGGGGAATTCCTGTGGCCAATCACCTCTCTGTTACCTGGGTCCTATCTGTTGCCTGGTAATACTGTTGCCAGGGTAACTCCTGTTGCCAAGCTCCTCTCTTTTACCTGGGTCATCTCTGTCGTCCAGGTAACTACTGTTGCCTCGGTAACTCCTGTTGCCTGGGTAACTTCTGTTGCTTGGGTAACTCCTGTTGCCTGGGTAACTTCTGTTGCCTGGCAAACTCCTGGTTGCTGTGTAACTCCTATTGCCAAGCTCCTCTCTGTTACCTGGGTCACTCCTGTTGCCCAGCTCCTCTCTGTTAACGGGGTCCTCCCAGTTGCCTGGGTAACTCCTGTTGCCTGGGTAACTCCTGTTGCCAAGCACCTGTCTGTTATTGGGGTCCTCTTTGTTGCCTGGGTAACTCCTGTTGCCTGGGTAACTCTTGTTGTAAAGGTCTTCTCTGTAACCTTGTTCCTCACAGTTGCCTGGGTAATTCCTGTTGCCTGAGTAACTCCTGTTGCCAAGCTCCTCTCTGTTACCTGGGTCCTCTCTGTTTCCTGGGTAACTACTGTTGCCTGGGTAACTCCTGTTGCCATACTCATCTCTGTTACTCCTGTCCTCTGAGTTCCCTGGGTAATGCCCGTTGCCTCGGTAACTCCTGTTGCGTGGGTAACTCCGGTTGTAAAGCTCCTCTCTGTAACCTGGGTTCTCACAGTTGCCTTGGTAACTACTGTTGCCAGGGTAACCCCTTTGGCCAAGCTCCTCTCTGTTACGTGGGTAACTCCTGTTGCCTGGTTAAATCCTATTGCCTGGGAAACTCCTGTTGCCAACCTCCTCTCTGTTACCTGGGTCCACTCTGTTGCCTGGGTAACTCCTGTTGCCTAGGTAACTCCTGTTGCCGAGCTCCTGTCTGTTATTGGGGTCCTCTCTGTTTCCTGTGTAATTCCTGTTGGTTCGGTAACTCCTGTTGCCTGGGTAACTCTTGTTGTCAAGCTCCTCCATGTTACCGGGGTCCTCTCTGTTGCCTGGGTAACTACTGTTGCCTGGGTAACCCATGTTGCAAAGCTCCTCACAGTTACCTGGGTAACTCCTGTTGCCTGGGTAACTCAAGTTGCCTGGGTAACTCGTGTTGCCAAGCTCCTCACTGTTACCTGGGTAATTCCTGTTGCTGGGGTAACTCCTGTTGCCTGGGTAAGTCCTGTTGCTAAGCTCCTCTCAGTTACTGTGGTCCTCCCTTTTACCTGGGTAATGCCTGTTGCATCGGTAACTCCTGTTGCCTGGTTAACTACTGTTGCCAGGGTAATTCCTGTTTCCAATCTCCTGTCTATTATCTGCGTAACTCCTGTTGACTGGTAACTCCTGTTGCGTGGGTAACTCCTGTTGCCAGGGTAATTCCTGTTACCAAGCTCCTCTCTATTACTGGGGAATCGTTGGTTGCACAATGGAGCTCAAGGGCCCCTTAGTGATTGCCTCCTCAACTAACTGATGCTCATGCTCATCAGCTGTGGGCCAGGCAGTGAACTGACACGTCACTCTTGTCTCAAGAATCACCACTGTTTGTAAACTTGCTACTGGTGTCAGGTACAGTCTTCACAATCTCAATGAAGCCTCATGTTTCCTCTGTGAGCTAGGGGTCTGTTAACATCCACCCCATTCTGGAGATGGGGAAACAGGTCCAGCATCATTTGAATAGTGAGCAACCCAGGATTTGACCCCGCATCTGGGACTCCACGTTCTGCGTGCATAGCCCCTCTCAGCTGCGTCCTGACATCCTGTCCCTAGAGCTAATCAGCTGGTCCCAAAAGAAGTAAGCTCCGGATCACGGAAGATTTGTGAGCAGTTTTTGGAGGACTCCTGGGAATGGATGCTGAAAAGGGATAAAGGTTTCCTGTCCATTGCGACCTTTCAGGTCCCCCTACCCCTGAAAGGCCTCCGCAGGTTGTGTTTGGCAGAGACACATGAGCACGGCTGGAGACGAGAGTTTTACATCAGGCCAGCAGATAGATCTGGATTCAGGTCCAGGCTGTGCCTCTTCCTGGCTGTGTGTCCTTCAGGCATTCGGCATAAGATCGGAGGCCTCAGTTTATCCATCTTTGGAATGGTGATGATCATGCTCTTATGATGATTAAATCAAGTACTATATGAAAAGCATCTAGTACATACTGGGTGCCGACTAAACGTTCTCTCCCTTGAAGCTGGCAAATATCATGAGCATGTGATTCAAAATGGCCTGCAGCTTCTACTGGGAGACAGTCTTTGGTAGCACAGCGGGCCTGGGTCTGAATCCTGCCTCCTCTTGCATGACCATGCATGAGTCATCCAATTTCTCCAGGCCTCAGTTACCCCATCTGGAAAATCGGAATGTTTTGGGAACCTGCCCCATGACATCTGCTTACACACAATGCCTAGAACATAGTGAGCGCTCCAGAAAGATCAGCAGTTGCTTTGAGCATCCTAAAACACCTCCTATGTGCTCGCCTGGCCTGCCCTTTCACAAATATACACATTGAACCCTCATCAAAGCCCTGCAAGCTGAAAGTTTCCACTTTACGGGAGTGGAAACGGAGGCAGCCGCATGTGTACAAGTTGGCCGAACTCACACAGGATGTGAGGGACCGAGCTGGGATGTAAATGCAGGTTGTGTGTCTCCAAATTGCACCAGCCACAGCCAGGCACCGCCTCTGCTACCCAATGGGACATGTTTCCTAAGCCAATGCTTAGAAAACCACACAGGTGTCAAGGAGACAGAACGCCACATTGTCTCTTCTGCCATCCCCACACAACCTCAACATCTCTCAAATCTGTTGGCCCGCGACGTGGACCAAGTTCAAGCCCATGTCTCGGAGGTTGAGAGCGATAATGAGGTTGAGTTGAATTTTGGAGGCCTCCTTCAGCTGCCTGGCCCTCTCCTTTGTCCACAAGGCTGGTCTGTCTCCTGGGATGGTTGGCCCCCGGCAGGGGTAGACAGCAGCCTTGTTCCTGCCACTAGACAAGGCAGCCTTCTGCAAGGCACTCAGGGGTCTTCTGGGGAGGGAGGCTGTCATCCTCAATGTCTTTCCAATTTGGTGTCCAAGCCTCAGGCAGTCAGGCCCATTATTATCGTCTAGGGAGGCATCCTAGCACTCAGCTGAGTGCATGCAGAGGTGGGGAGGGGTCCTCACTCGGTGCTACATTCCCACCTTCACCACAGGTCCGTGAACAGGACACGAGGCCTGGAGCCAGAAAGCCATTGGCTCCTCCCTATTGCCAATTGACAGCCTGTGTGACATTGAGTTAAGCGTGGCACTTTCTGAGGTTCAGGAAACACAAGGAAACAGACAAACTTTTCCGTCCGGCAGAGTTTGGATTTGACACAATGTAGGTGTACAATTACAGTGCCAAAGGGTAAGAGATGGTTCCAACCAACCAAGTACATGAAGGTGGATTTAATAAAGGGCCTATTGACGAAGGCAAGGAACGGATGCTGGGAGACCACAAGGAAGGGTGCAGCTCCTCACCTTTCCCATGACTATGAACTGGGGCCAGAGGGGGTATTGATTCTTACCTACCCTAGGCTGACAGAGGTGGATGGAGAAGTTAGAAGAAGGGGCTGTCCAAGTACGGAGGGTCCCTGGATGGGAGCCAGTGACTGCTGTCTCTTCCTGAAGCATATCGGGACAGCAACTGGTTTGATAGCCTCCCCCCTCCCTTCCGCACTCTCCATTCTCCTTTTCCTTCCTCAGAAATCCTGTATTGCCATCTGAGCATGCTTGATATCACCTGCATGGCTTGATAAACACCCCCAGTTTCCGATTCGGTAGGTATGGGCTGAGGCCTGAGTATTTAGAGTTGAACCTATTCCCAGCTGCTGCTGCTGCTGCTGCTGACTGACCACACATGGGGCTGCTCTGGTCCAACCCTCACAGTTCTCTGGCACCTCTCTTAGCTTTTTCTGCCTTGTGGCTCATTGGCCTAGCAGCCCTTCCCGGGCAGGACTTTCTGACTCCATTCCTTTAGCTCTCCATATTTTGCACTCTGTATCTGGGAGGCCACTGCCTCCTGCCAGGCTGAATCCACCCCACCTGCATCGTTTACTACCTATCTCTGTTGTCTGCTGTCCAGATACATCCGGGTCATGGCTTGGCAGTCCTTGATGAGAGGCTGACGCTGAGTAGGAGGTCAGCACGCAGGCAGTTTGTGATGGTGTGTGCTTGGGGCCACAACCAGAGGACATGTATGTGGGAAAGCAATCAGGAGTGAGGAGAGGCAGAAGTTGGGCCATGATGTGATCTCCCATGTCAGCCAGCACCCTGGGCAGTTCCAAGACGATATCAACTTCAGAGCCATTCTGGGTTTTGGCAAGTATGTTGGATCTTTACACCCGGTGAGTATCAGGCACTGGACGGCGTGAGACCATGCAGGAGTTTCTCTGTAACGCTGAGGTGGCCCCTGTGCCTAAGGGACAGCAATTCTCTCAGCACTGGTGGCCTGCAGTCCTGATGGGATCTGATTGGCATGTGACAGCATCCACCATATCATCAGAACCTGTGCAAAGAACCAGGGAGGGGTGAGAGGCCTTCTCATGGCCCCCACTGCCCTGTCCAGCCCACCTCTGTGTCCCTTAGAACCCTACCCCAAATTCCGCCTTTACATTTCTAATGTGCAGCTGCAGAAGGAAAGAAAATAAATAGGACAACAGGAAAGGGAACTTTGTCCCAAACAGTTCTAACACATTGGGGTCGTGGAAAGGTAGTTTCCGGGTAACTAGAATCCTACAGGAGCTCATCAGGTATATAGCAGGTGTACTTGGTGTCCACACGACAACCCTGTAAAATCACTCCATGGATTTGGAGGACATTTCCCATTTCATTTTCAGCCATGTGAGGTATGGTAATTGGCTTGTATCCACGTGCCACCATCTGAAGTATACCTTGTCCCTTTGCTCAGCTCATACCTGTTTCGCCTATGGGATCCTCACAGGGCAGCCTTGAGAGGTGAATATGGGTGTCATCCCCATTTCACCAATGAGGAACCTGAGGCCTGAAGTCCTCCAGTTCATGGGAGTCCTGGATTTGGACATGGGCCTCATGTCTCTCAAACTCATGTTGTTTAGGCAGTTCACACGTGCCTCGTTCTGTGTGCTGCCCATGGTGTGCTGGGTCTCGTTTGAGGGCCTCAGCCTAGGGTTCCCATAATCCTGCAGACCGCCCTGAACACTGGGCTGTGTTTCTTCCCTTTGGGGGCTTAGAAGTCGTCAACACAGCACAGTGTTGGTGGGTTGAGAGGATTATCGAGTTGATTTGGCACCTGGTAGTGTTCGAGGTTGGCAACCTTAGGGTACCTGGTTGCGGGTAGGTTGCAGGAATGAGGAGGGGCGGGGACAGGGCAGGCCTGGGAGGCCCAGGAGCCCTCTTGCAGGCTTTGCAGGTTAGCCTGGATTTCCCTGCTGAACTCCCACCTGAGTGTATGGTCTTTACAAATCTGTAGTCAGAGCTGAAGGGATGGCAGGATGGTGGGGCTGGTTTCCGAAGGGTTGCAGGGTGGGTCTGGAAGTGGGGTGAGCAGGTGTTCACAGGTCTGATGTGGAGGCATGGGGTCAGGCCAGACCAGACCCAGAGGTCAGGGAGGCCCTGACTTGCAGTTCGGTGGGAAGCTTTGGTTGCTCAATAGAGCTCAAGGGCCCCTTAGTGATTGCCTCCTCAACTAACTGATGCTAATGCACATCAGCTGTGGGCCAGGCAGTGCACTGACACGTCACTCTTGGCTCAAGAATCACCACTGTTTGTAAACTTGCTACTGGTGTCAGGTACAGTCTTCACAATCTCAATGAAGCCTCATGTTTCCTCTGTGAGCTAGGGGTCTGTTAGCATCCACCCCATTCTGGAGATGGGGAAACAGGTCCAGCATCATTTGAATAGTGAGCAACCAAGGATTTGACCCCGGATCTGGGATTCCACGTTCTGCGTGCATAGCCCCTCTCAGCTGCGTCCTGACATCCTGTCCCTACAGCTAATCAGCTGGTCCCAAAAGAAGTAAGCTCCGGATCACGGAAGATTTGTGAACAGTTTTTGGAGGACTCCTGGGAATGGATGCTGAAAAGGGATAAAGGTTTCCTGTCCATTGCGACCTTTCAGGTCCCGCTACCCCTGAAAGGCCTCCGCAGGTTGTGTTTGGCAGAGACACATGAGCATGGCTGGAGACTAGAGTTTTACATCAGGCCAGCAGATAGATCTGGATTCAGGTCCAGGCTGTGCCTCTTCCTGGCTTTGTGTCCTTCAGGCATTCGGCATAAAATCGGAGGCTTTCCTGTGGCCAAGCTCCTCTCTCTTACCTGGGTCCTCTCTGTTGCCTTGGTCGTCCCTGTTGCCTGGGTCCTTCCTGTTGTCAAGCTCCTCTCTCTTACATGGGTCCTATGTTGCCTGGCTCCTCTCTGTAATCTGGGTCCTCCCTGTTGCCTGAGTTCTTCCTGTTACCTAGGTCCTTCCTGATGGCTACCTACTCTCTGTTGCCTGGGCCTTTGCTGTTGCTAGGCTGCTCTCTCTTACCTGTGTCCTCTCTGTTGCCTCCCTTCCTACTCTTACCTATGCCCTCAATGTGATGTGTCTCCTTCACATTACCTGTTTCCTTCCCATTGCCTGCATAATCGCCAATGCCTCTGTCCTCCACATCCTGGAGTCCTCCCTAATGCCTGGGTCTCTCCTGTTGCCAAGCTCCTCTCTGTGACCTGGGTGCTCTCTGTTGCCTGAGTCCTACCTGTTTCCTGGTTCCTTCCTGTTGCCAAGCTCCTCTCTGTTACCTGAGTTTTCTCTGTTGCCCAGGTCCTCGCTTCTGCCTGGGTCCTCCCTGTTCCCTGGGTCCTGCCTGTTGCCAAGCTCCTCACTGTAACCTGGGTCCTCCCTGTTGCCTGAGTTCTTCCTGTTACGTGGGTCCTTCCTGATGCCAAGCTACACTCTGTTGCGTGGGTCCTTCCAGTTGCCAAGTGCCTCTCTGTAACCGGGGTCCTCCCTGTTGCCTGAGTTCTTCCTGTTACCTGGGTCCTTCCTGATGTCAAGCTAGTCTCTGTTAACTAGGCCATCTATGTTGCATGGGTCCTCCCCGTAACCTGGGTACTTCCTGTTGCCACGCACCTCTCTGTTACCTGGGTCCTCTCTGTTGCCTAGGTCCTCCCTGTTGCCTGGGTCCTTCCTGTTTCCAAGGTACTCTCTGTTGCCAAGATCCTCTCGGTGACCTGGGACCTCTCTGTTGCCTGGATTACCCTGTTGTCTGGGTCCTTCTTGTGGCCAAGTTCCTCTCTGTGACCTGGGTCCTCTCTCTTCCCCGGATCCTCCCTAATACCTGGTTCCTTCCTGTGTCCAAGATCCTCTCTCTTACCTGGGTCTTCTATGTTGCCAGAGTCGTCGCTGTTGCCTGGGTCCTTCCTGTTGTCAAGCTCCTTTCTGTTACCTGGGTCCTGTGTTGCCTGGTTCCTCTCTGTTGCCTGGGTACCTGCAGTTGCCAAGCTCCTCTCTGTTACGTCGGATGTCCCCGTAGCCTGGGTACGCCCTGTTGCCTGGGCCCTTGCTGTGGCCAAGCTGCTCTCTGTTACGTGTGTCCTCTCTGTTGCCTCCCTTCCTACTCTTACCTATGCCCTCAATGTGACATGTCTCCTTCACATTACCTGTTTCCTTCCCCTTGCTTGCATAATCGTCAATGCCTCTGTCCTCCCCATTGCCGGAGTCCTCCCTATTACCTGGGTCTCTCCTGTTGCGAAGCTCCTCTCTGTGACCTGGGTTCTCTCTGTTGCCTGAGTCCTACCTGTTGCCTGGGTCCTTCCTGTTGCCAAGCTCCTCTCTGTTACCTTGGTGTTCTCTTTTGACTGTGTCATGGCTCTTACCTGGGTCCTTCCTGTTGCGAAGTTCCTCTCTGTTAGCTGAGGGTTCTCTGTTGGCTAGGTCCTCCCTGTTGCCTGGGTCCTTCCTGTTGCCAATCTCCTGTCTGTTACCTGTGTCCTCTCTGTTGCTTGAGTCCTCACTGTTGCCAAGCTCCTCTCTGTTTCCTGGGTCCTCCCTGTTGCCTGGGTCCATCCTGTTGCCAAGCTCCTCTCTTTTACCTGGGTGCTCTCTGTTGCTTGGGTCCTCCCTGTTGCCTCGGTCCTTCCTGTTGCCAATCTCCTGTCTGTTACCTGTGTCCTCTCTGTTGCCTGAGTCCTCACTGTTGCCAAGCTCCTCTCTGTTTCTTGGGTCCTCCCCGTTGCCTGGGTGCATCCTGTTGCCAAGCTCCTCTCTGTTACCTGGGTCCTCTCTGTGGCCTGTGTCGTCCCTGTTTCCTGGTGGCTTCCTTTTGCCAAGCACCGCCCTGTTACCTGGTTCCTATCTGTTGCCTGGGTCCTCCATGTTGTCTGCGTCCTTCCTGTTGTCAGTCTCCTGTCTGTTAGTTGAGTCCTCCCCATTGCCTGGTTCCTACCTCTTGCCAATCTACTCTCTGTTACTTGGGTCCTCCCTGTTGCCTAGGTCCTTCTGTTACCTTGGTCCTTCAAGTTACCCGGGACCTTCCCGTTGCCTGGATCCTCCCAAATACCTGGGTCCTCCCCCTTGCCTGGGTCCTTCCTCTTGCCTGGGTGCATGCTGTTGCCAAGCTACTCTCTGTTACGTGGATCCTCTCTGTTCCCTGGGTCCTCCCTGCTACCTAGGCCCTCACTGTTTCCTGGCCCCTTCATGTTACCTGGGTCCTTCCCGTTGCGTGGTTCCTCCCCAATACCTGGGTCCTCCCCATTCCCTGGGCCCTCCCTGATGCCTGGGACATATCTGTTACTTATGCTCTCACTGTTACCTGGATCCTTCACGTTACCTGGGTGCTTTCCTTTCCTTTGATCCTCCCCAATGCTTGGGTCCTCCCCGTTTGCTGGGTCCTCCCTGTTGCCTGGGACCTTCCTGTTGCCAAGGTCGTCTCTGTTACATGGGTCCTCCCTGTTGCCTGGGTACTCCCTGTTTCCAAGCTCCTCTCTGATACCTGGGTCCTCCCCATTGCCTGGGTTCTTCCTGTTACCTGGGTCATTCCTGTTGCCAAGCTCCTCTCTGTTACCTGGGTCTTTTCTGTTACCTGTGTATTCCCTGTTACCTGGGTCCTTCCTATTCCCAAGATGGTCTCTGTTACCTCGGTCCTTTGTGTTGCCTGGGTCCTCCCTCTCACCTAGGCCCTCACTGTTACCTGGCTCCTTCACATTACGCGTTTCCTTCCCGTTGCCTGTATCATCCCCAATGCCTGGGTCCTCCCTATTGCCGTGGTCCTCCCTATTGCCTGTGTCCTTCCTGTTGCCAAGCTCCTCTCTGTTACCTCAGACTTCTCTGTTGCCTATGTGCCCCCTTTTGCCTGTGTCCTCCCTGTTGCCAATCTCCTTTCTGTTACCTGGGCACTCACCGTTGCCTGGATCCTTCCTGTTCCCAAGCTCCTCTTTGTTTCCTGGGTCCTCTCTGTTACTTGGGTCCTACCTGTTGCCTGGGTCCTGCCTGTTGCCAAGCTCCTCTCTGTAACCTGGGTCCTCCCTGTTGCCTGAGTTCTTCCTGTTACGTGGGTCCTTCCTGAAGCCAAGCTACTCTCTTTTGCGTGGGTCCTTCCTGTTGCCAAGCGCCTCTCTGTAACCTGGGTCCTCCCTGTTGCCTGATTTCTTCCTGTTACCTGGGTCCTTCCTGATGCCTAGCTAGTCTCTGTTATCTGGTTCATCTCTGTTGCATCGGACCTCCCCGTTACCAGGGTACTTCCTGTTGCCACGCTCCTCTATCTTACCTGGTTCCTCTCTGTTGCCTAAGTCCTCCCTGTTGCCTAGGTCCTTCCTCTTGCCAGTCTCCTGTCTGTTACCTGTATGCTCTCTTTTGCCTGAGTCCTCACTGTTGCCAAGCTCCTCTCTGTTTCCTGGGTCCTCCCTGTTGCCTGGGTGCATCCTGTTGCCAAGCTCCTCTCTGTTACCTGGGTCCTCTCTGTGGCCTGTGCCGTCCCTGTTTCCTGGTGGCTTCGTTTTGCCAAGCCCCTCCCTGTTACCTGGTTCCTATCTGCTGCCTGGGTCCTCCATGTTGTCTGCGTCCTTCCTGTTGTCAGTCTCCTGTCTGTTAGTTGAGTCCTCCCCATTGCCTGGTTCCTACCTCTTGCCAATCTACTCTCTGTTTCCTGGGTCCTCCCTGTTGCCTGGGTCCTTCTGTTACCTTGGTCCTTCAACTTACCCGGGACCTTCCCGTTGCCTGGATCCTCCCAAATACCTGGGTCCTCCCTGTTGCCTGGGTCCATCCTGTTGCCAAGCTACTCTATGTTACGTGGATCCTCTCTGTTGCCTGGGTCCTCCCTGTTACCTAGGCCCTCACTGTTTCCTGACCCCTTCACGTTACCTGGGTCCTTCCCGTTGCGTGGTTCCTCCCCAATACCTGGGTCCTCCCCATTCCCTGGGCCCTCTCTGATGCCTGGGACATCTCTGTTACTTATGCCCTCACTGTCACCTGGGTCCTTCAAGTTACCTGTGTGCTTTCCTTTCCCTTGATCCTCCCCAATGCCTGGGTCCTCCCCGTTTGCTGGGTCCTCCCTGTTGCCTGAGACCTTCCTGTTGCCAAGGTCGACTCTGTTATATGGGTCCTCCCTGTTGCCTGGGTACTCCCTGTTTCCAAGCTCCTCTCTGATACCTGGGCCCTCCCCATTGCCTGGGTTCCTCCTGTTACCTGGGTCATTCCTGTTGCCAAGCTCCTCTCTGTTACCTGGGTCTGTTCTGTTACCTGTGTATTCCCTGTTACCTGGGTCCTTCCTATTCCCAAGATGGTCTCTGTTACCTCGGTCCTTTGTGTTGCCTGGGTCCTCCCTCTCACCTAGGCCCTCGCTGTTACCTGGCTCCTTCACATTACCCGTTTCCTTCCCGTTGCCTGTATCATCCCCAATGCCTGGGTCCTCCCTATTGCTGTGGTCCTCCCTATTGCCTGGGTCCTTCCTGTTGCCAAGCTCCTCTCTGTTACCTCAGACTTCTCTGTTGCCTATGTCCCCCCTTTTGCCTGGGTCCTCCCTGTTGCCAAGCTCCTCTCTCTTACCTGGGCACTCACCGTTGCCTGGGTCCTTCCTGTTGCCAAGCTCCTCTTTGTTTCCTGGGTCCTCTCTGTTACTTGGGTCCTCCGTGTTGCCTGGGTCCTGCCTGTTGCCAAGCTCCTCTCTGTAACGTGGGTCCTCCCTGTTGCCTGAGTTCTTCCTGTTACCTGGGTCCCTCCTGATGCCAAGCTACTCTCTGTTACCTGGGTCATCTCTGTTTCATGGGTGCTCCCCGTTACCTGGGGTCTTCCTGTTGCCACGCTCCTCTCTGTTACCTGCGTCCTCTCTGTTGCCTAAGTCCTCCCTGTTGCCTAGGACCTTCCTGTTTTCAAGGTACTCCCTGTTTACAAGATCCTCTCGGTGACACGGGACCTCTCTGTTGCCTGGATTACCCTGTTGCCTGTGTCTCTCCTGTTGACAAGCTCCTCTCTGTGACCTGGGTCCTCTCTGTTGCCTGAGTCCTACCTGTTGCCTGGGTCCTTCCTGTTGCCAAGCTCCTCTCTTTTACCTGAATTTTCTCTGTTGTCCATGTCCTCGCTTCTGCCTGGTTCCTCCCTGTTGCCTACCTCCTCTCTGTTACCTTGGTCTTCTCTGTTGCCTGTGTCATCCCTCTTAACTGGGTCCTTCCTGTTGCGAAGTTCCTCTCTGTCATCTGAGGAATCTCTGTTGGCTAGGTTCTCCCTTTGCCTGGGTCCTCCCTGTTGCCAATCTCCTGTATATTACCTGGGTCCTCTCTGTTGCCTGAGTCCTCACTGTTGCCAAGCTCCTCTCTGTTTCTTGGGTCATGCCTGTTGCCTGGGTCCATCCTGTTCCAAGCTCCTCTCTGTTACCTGGGTGCTCTCTGTTGCTTGGGTCCTCCCTGTTGCGTAGGTACTTCCTGTTGCCAATCTCGTGTCTGTTACTTGTGTCCTCTCTGTTGCCTGAGTCCTCCCTGTTGCGAAGCTGCTCTGTGTTATCAGGGTCCTCTCTGTGGCCTGTGTCGTCCCTGTTTCCTGGTTGCTTCTTTTTGCAAAGCCCCTCCCTGTTACCTAGTTCCTATCTGTTGCCTGGGTCCTCCATGTTGTCTGCGTCCTTCCTGTTGTCAGTCTCCTGTCTATTAGTTGAGTCCTCCCCATTGCCTGGTTCCTACCTCTTGCCAATCTACTCTCTGTTTCCTGTGTCCCCCTGTTGCCTGGGTCCTTCTGTTACCTTGGTCCTTCAAGTTACCCGGGACCTTCCCGTTGCCTGGATCCTCCCAAATACCTGGGTCCTCTCTGTTGCCTGGGTCGTTCCTGTTGCCTGGGTCCTTCCTGTTGTCAAACTCCTCTCTGTTACCTGGGTCCCCTCTGTTGCCTAGGTCCTCCCTGTTGCCTGGGTCCTTCCTGTTTCCAAGGTACTCTCTGTTGCCAAGATCCTCTCGTTGGCCTGGGACCTCTCTTTTGCCTGGATTACCCTGTTGCCTTGGTCCTTCCTGTTGCCAAGTTCCTCTCTGTGACCTGGGTCCTCTCTGTTCCCTGGATCCTCCCTAATACCTGGTTCCTTCCTGTGGCCAAGCTCCTCTCTCTTCCCTTGGTCCTCTCTGTTGCCTGGGTCGTCCCTGTTGCCTGGGTCCTTCCTGTTGTCAAGCTCCTCTCTGTTACCTGGGTCCTGTGTTGCCTGGTTCCTCTGTGTTGCCTGGGTCCCTGCTGTTGCCAAGCTCCTCTCTGTTACGTCAGACTTCCCCATCGCCTGCGTACTCCCTGTTGCATGGGCCCTTGCTGTGGCCAAGCTGCTCTCTGTTACGTGTGTCCTCTCTGTGGCCTCCCTTCCTACTGCTACCTACGCCCTCAATTTGACGTGTCTCCTTCACATTACCTGTTTCCTTCACATTGCCTGCATAATCGCCAATGCCTCTGTCCTCCCCATGCCGAAGTCCTCCCTATTGCCTGGTCTCTCCTGTTGCCAAGCTCCTTTCTGTCACCTGGGTCCTCTCTGTTGCCTGAGTCCTACCTGTTGCCTGGGTCCTTCCTGTGGCGAAGCTCCTCTCTGTTACCTGTGTTTTCTCTGTTGCCCAGGTTGCCCTAAACATAGCCCTGGCCATCACCCTAGCCCTAGCCCTAATCCTAGCACTAAACCAAAGTCTAGCACTTGCACTAACCCTAACACTAACCCCAACACTAAACGTAGCCCTAACCTTAACCCTAGCCCTAAACCTAATCCTAGCCCTAGCCATAACTCTAAACCGAGTCCTATCCCAAGCCCTAGCCGTAGTACTAGCCCTAGCCCTAGCCCTAATCGGAGCCCTACACCTAGCCCTACCAGTAACACTAACCCAGCCCTAACCCTAGCCCTAACCCTAACCCTAACGCTCAACTCACCCTAGCCATAAACCTAACCCTAACCCTAAACCTATCTCTAACCCTCACCCTAAACCTAACACTAAACCTAGCCCTAGTCCTAACCCTAGCACTACCCCTAACCCTAACCCTAACCAAAGCCCTATCCTTAGCCTTAGCCCTATCCATATCCCTCGCCCTATACCTAACCATCGCCCTAGTCCTAGCCCTAAACCTAAACCTACCCCTAACCCTAAACCTAACACTACCATAGCCCTAACGGTAGCCCTGACCCTAACCCTAGGCCTAGTCCTAGCCCTTGCCCTGTCCTATCCCTAACCTTAGCCATAGCCCTAACCCTAGTCCTAGCCCTATCCGGAATCCTGACCCTCGCACTAGCACTAAACCTAGCCGTAGCCGTAGCCCTAATGATAGCCATAGCCCCAGCACTAACCCTAACACTAGACCTAGCCCTAATCCTAACCCTAACCCTAACCCTAAATGTCATCCTAGCCGTAACCCTAACCCTAAACCTAAACCTATCTCTAACCCTCACCGTAACCCTAACACTAAACCTAGCACTAGGCCTAACCCTAGCACTAGCCCTAACACTTGCCCTAGACCTAACCCTAAACCTAGCCCTAGTCCAAGCCCTAGACTTAACCCTAAACCTAATCCTGACACTAAATCTAGCCCTAGCCCTAATTATAGCACTAGCCCTAGCCCGAATCCTAATGCTAGACTTAGCCTTAGCCCTAGTCCTAGCCCTAAACCCTAGCATTAGCCTTAATGCTAACCCTAACCCTAACCCTAGCCATAGCCCTAAACCCTAGCCCTAGCCCTAGCACTAACCCTTGCCCTAGACCTAGCACTAACTGTAACCCTAGCCCTAGCCTTAGCCCTATTCCTCGCCCTAGCCCTAACCTGAGCCCTAGCCCTAAACCTAGCCGTAGACCTAGCCCCAGGCCTAAGCCTTTCCCTAAACCAACATTAACCCTAACCCTAAACATAACCCTAATGGAAGACTTAGGCCTAGCCCTAGCACTAACCCGAGCACTGGCAGTAGCCATAACGATAGCCCTAGCCCTAGCCATAACACTAACGCTAAACCTAACCCTAGTCCTAGTCCTAACCCTAAACATAGCCCTAGGCTTAGTCATAATCCTATTATTAGCCCTAGCCCTAAACCTAGCCCTAGCCCTAACCCTAACCCTAGCTCTAGCCCAAGCCATAACCCTACCCCTAACCCTACCCCTAAGCCTAGTCCTAGCACTAACCCAAACCCTAGCCCTTGTCCTAGCCTATCACTAACCTAGCCGTAACCATAACCATGACCATAACCATAGCATGAACCCTAACCTTAATCCTAACCCTAGCATTAACCCAAACCCTAGACCTAACCCTAGCCCTAACCCTAACCGTAAACCTAACCCTTAGCCTAACCCTAGCCCTAGCCCTAACCCTAAACATAACACTAACCGTAACCCTAACACTAAACCTAGCCCTAGCCAGAAACCTAGCCCTAGCCCTAGCCCAAACCTTAACACTAGCCCTTGCCCTAGCGCTAGCCTTAACCCTAACCCTAGGCCTAGACCTAAAACTAGTCTTAACCCTAGCCCTAGCCCTATTCCTAACCCTAGCCCTAGCCCTAAACCTAACTCTAACCCTAACCTTAACCCTAAAAATAATCCTAGCCCTAGCCCTAAACCTAGCCTTAGCCCTAATGCTAAACCTAGCCCTAGAAATAGTCCTAGCCCTAGACCTAACCTTAGCCTTAACCCTAACTTTATCCCTAGACCTAGCTCTAAACCTAACATTAACCCTAACTCTAACACTAACCCTAGTCCTAGACATATAACCCTAGCCCTATTCCTAGCCCAAACCCTAGTCCTAGGCCTAACCCTGGTCCTACCCCTAAAGCTAGCCCTAGCCCTAGCCCTAACCCTCAACCTATATCTAACCATAACCCTAATCCTAGCCATAGGCCTAAACCTAGCCCTAGCCTTATCCCTAACACTAACCCTAGGCCGAGACGTAGCCCTAGCACGAGCCCTAACCCTAAATCTATCTCTAACCCTCACCCTAAAACTAACGCTAAACCTAGCCCTACTCCTCACCCTAGCACTAGCCCTAGCGCTAACCCTAACCATAGCCCTACCCCTAGCCTTAGCCCTATGCATAACCCAAGCCCTATACCTAACCCTAGCCCTAGCCCTAGCCCTAAACCTAAACCTAACCCTAACCCTAAACCTAACACTACCATAGACCTAACCATAGACCTAACCCTAACCCTAGCCCTAGTCCTAGCCCTAGCCCTGTCCTATCCCTAACCTTAGCCCTAGCCCTAAACCTAGCCCTAGTCCTAGTCCTAGCCCTAGCCAGAGCCGTGACCCTAACACTATCCATAAACCTAGCCCTAGCCCTAGCCGTAATGCTAGACATAGGCCCAACACTAACCCTAACCCTAGACCTAGCCCTAGTCAAAAATCTTCTTCATGGCTGAGCCTAAAGGCTTCGGAATACCCTCAGCACTCACTAGTAATTCAGTCTCCTGAGCCCAACAACAGTAGACTCTTGAGTAGCTAATTACTCTCCCCACAATATCCCACCAGGGCAGTGAGGCAGTTTAGAATCTCTCAGCTCACAATGGCTGTAACCAAGCAATGGTGCATGTCTCAGAGGTGATGTCACAGTGCATGTGCACAGAGGCCTTGTGGCCTACAGCAAGGGCACCCAAGCTCAAATACATGGCCCAGGTGTCTGAAATCTCAGGTTGCTTGTGGGCAGCTCTGGGTACATTTTGCCTCATGATTTCATCCATTTCTTCAATCTAGAATGCCCAGGAAAATGTACCTTTCCGTTCTTTGCCTTGGTACTGCATTCACTTGTCAATTTGTGACTACTGTACCAGTATTATGACAGCTTATCCTTGATTTTCATACCCTGTTGTTGCAACCCACCTTCAATTTGTCACTTAAATCCTTCAATTGTCTTTCAAAAGGTGGGTTCGGATTAAGTTAATCAGTTCATGAATACAACACTACTATTGACAGTTCATTGTTGGCAGTGTCACAACATTTGTCTGTCTGACGATTTTGCCAATATTTGACTATTTCATCATATTTTTGTCCTTATAAAACTGCATGGAATCTACCAACACCAGGAAGCATAGATCATATAGACATAATACAATTTTTAAACTTAGACATCATTAGAAATTCTGACAAAAATACATCAAGTGAAATAATTGAATTAAAGAAACTATATGAAACCTTGGGGAAAAATCAGGGAAGAGTATAGCTGAAATTCAAGGATCAATCTTTAATGACTCTTTCAGCTTTCTTAGGGTGAAACCCTTATATTATAATATGTTAAGAATACAATTTCGTATTTATGCTTCTAAGTTTCATATACAAGGCATAGCCACCATCTCATGGGGGAGTCAAACTGGCAG
This sequence comes from Aselliscus stoliczkanus, assembly GCA_033961575.1. Lineage (NCBI taxonomy): Eukaryota > Metazoa > Chordata > Mammalia > Chiroptera > Hipposideridae > Aselliscus > Aselliscus stoliczkanus. The sequence goes on along the minus strand of JAWWOG010000019.1, from coordinate 50,296 downwards.
CCTTGTTGTTAAGAATGTGTGCTCTATCCTGAGACACCAGGGCAGCAGCAGCTCAATTCAACGTGCCAAGTTCAGTACTTAGCTTCGGGTGGGCATAGCCCTCCATCTCCAACAGGCAAACTTGTTGTTAGGAGCACGTGCTCTCACCAGCTGAACCATCTTGCCACCTGTTGGCAGCTCAGTGGCAGCTCACCTCGGGTGCAGTGCCACTGGCACACATGGGCATCAAACAGTCCATCCTGTTGCTCAGAGCGAGCTCCTAATCAAGCGAGACACATGAACAGTACTGCTCTGTATTTTCTTAATGGTGTATTTGATGGATTAAGTTGTTAAAATTTTGAAAATCAATTTTTCTTCTCCTCCTCCTCCTCCTCCTCCTCTCCTCCTCTTCCTCCTCCTTCTTGTTCTTGTTCTTGTTCTTGTTCTTCTTCTTCTTCTTCTTCTTCTTCTTCTTCTTCTTCTTCTTCTTCTTCTTCTTCTTCTTCTTCTTCTCCTTCTTTTCTATTTTTTTTTATTATTCATTAGAGCTTTCTGTGTGTAAGAGAATATTGCCTATTCATAGATTACAAAACAAGTAATCTGTGTAGACTTCTTCTCTTATTTTTTCTTTTTGAGGGCTGTGTCCCTGGCCCTCATATGTGGCATGTAACCGGGGCCACTGGCTTCCCTATCACGTGCTTAACCGCTGCGCCACTTGGCCAGCCCTTCCATAAAAAATTATGATCTAAAAGTGTGAACATCTGTCCAGGCACCTGGCTCAGTTGGTTAGGATTTGGCATGGAGCACGTGCTCTGAGCAACAGGGACACCGGTTTGATTCCCATATGGGGCAGTGAATGCTTCGCCTGAGCAGAGCTAACACTGAGCTGCCAAGGAGTGGCAGGATGGCTCAGCTGGTATAACAACCGGATTGCCTGTTCAATGGTGGGCTCCGCCCATCCGCAACTAAAGATTGAACTCGGCACCTTGAGCTGAGCTGCCGTCCGGATGGCTCAGTCGATAGGGCATGCACGCTTAACAAAATGGCTGCTGGGTTTTCACTCCCACAAATGACGGTCGCTACTCTAACCCGCAACTGAGATTGAACACAGCACTTTAAGCTTAGGGGACATGAGATGCCAAGGGGAAGCAAGACGGCGATTGGCTCCCACCACAAAGAAGATTAAAGGACAAAACTTGGCTGGTCCCCTTGCCCAATTAACCAACTGTTCCCCTACCTAACCTTAAACCTAGCCCAAGCCCAAAGCCTAGCCCTAGCGCTCACACTAGCCCTAACACTAAACCTAGCCCTAGTCCTAGCCCTAGCCCTAGCCCTAACCCTAGCCATTCCCTAACCATAACCATAACCATAGCCTGAACCCTAACCCTAATCCTAACCCTAGCCCTAACCCAAAACCTAGACTTAACCCTAGTCCTAGCCCTAGCTCTAAACCTAACCCTAGACCTAGTCCTAGCCCTAGCCCTAACCCTAACCCTAACCCTACCCCGAGATATAGCCCTAAACCTAGGCCGAGCCAAAGCCCTTACCCTAACCCTAGCCCTAGCACTAAGCCTAACCCTAACCCTATGCCTAGCCGTAGCTCAAGCCCTAACCCTAACCCTAACACTAACCATAACCGTAACCCTAATCGTAACACTAACCCTCGCCCTAACCCTAGCCCTAGACCTTGCCCTAACCCTTACCCGACCCCTAGCCCTAACCCTAACCCTAACCCTATCTCTAGCCATAACACAAACCCTAACACTAACCCGAACCCTAAGCCTAACCCTTACCTTAACCCTAGCCCTATACCTCAGCCTAGGCCTATCCCTGTTCAGCAAGTGTCCAACTATACTGCCACGTGGTCACGCAAATGAGTCAAACTAAATACAGAAATTATATGTGTTATCAAGCCTCGATAATGGGTGTAACAAAAGCTGAGGGGAAACCTAATTTGACTTTCGACTATAATCTTTCTTCGCTGGGATGGCTGGCATCTTGAATTGTCCATTTCCACAAATTCCGCAACTTTGGACCAAGTGCATTTTGAAATTCATAACTTCTCAGATTTTAGGAAGAGAACATGGAACATATGCCAAATGTTAGACAACACTCCCTGTAAGGTCGACAATAGCATCCTATACTTAAGAATATAAATAATCCTGTTTTGTTTTAAGTTTCAAAATGTCTCAAATCAGTTCAGGTATGATTTTTCTGCTAAATTAAGTAAGGAGGGGAAAAAAACTTGGTTTTTAGAACTTTTAGGTTTTGAATTCTAGACAAAGGATTGTGGATTATTGCAAATATTTCCAGAATCTTATGGCTTTTCTAATAACTACAGCCTTCTAGTTTCTAAGTTTAATATTGGTTACAGGTAATACATGTGGAAACAACTGGTGATTATTTCCCAGGATGATATGAGCTTATGCAATATAGATATAGATATAGATATAGATATAGATATAGATATAGATATAGATATAGATATAGATATAGATATAGATATAGATATCATCGGTTGTCATTGTATATGATGATATATAATGATATATATATATAAAATCAACCCATTTAAAATTGATGTTTTGTATAACACAGGATCCAATATTAGAAGATTGGAACTAAAGACAAAGATATATTTCTGCTTAAAATGAAATTGGAGGGCAGGAATGCTGCAAAACACGTGAACCATCAGTCACTCCAAGGTTGGCGGACTCCAGTTTCTTTGGGTCCCTGAAGTACCATGTTCTAGGATCCTGAGATGCTCCTTGTTTCAAATACAATGTGTATGAAATCAGGATGCATCCTCCAGTTTTTGATGTGCCATGATTTGATTGGCAGCATTATTTTTCACTTTCTTGACAGTAATCAAAGTAGCATTAAAAGCATCTAAAATTCTGACCCAGTATTTCCACTATTGGGAATCTACCCAGAGGAATCCCAGACGCTAATTCAAAAAAGTATATGCACCCCTATGTTTATTGCAGCGCTATTTACAATAGCCAAGACTTGGAAACAACCGAAATGCCCATCAGTAGATGACTGGCTTAAGAAACTGTGGTACATTTATACAATGGAGTATAACTCCGCTATAAAGAAGAATGAAATTGTACCATTTGCAACGATATGGATGAACCTAGAGACTATTATGTTGATTGAAAGAAGTCAGTCAGAGAAAGACAAATACCACATGATCTCACTTATATGTGGAATTTGAAACTGAATGAATGAACATAAGTAACAAACAAACAAAGAACAACAACAAAAAGCATCTTAAATTCAATTCACTACAGTAACAAGGTGAGACGGGGGATCCATGTGACTTAGGAATGGAGCTCACACTCTAGATGTAGGGGACTCATTGAGTTTAACCCCATCCCTACCCTTAACAAACGTTACACCCTGACTTTAAACTTAACCCTAAACCTAACCCTAACCGAAATCCTAACCCTAAACATTATCCCTAAACCTAAACCTAAACCTAACACTAACCAGAGTCCTAAGCCTAACCCTAACCGTAACCCTACCCTAACCCTAGCCCTAACACTAATGCTAACCCTAAACATAAACCTAAACGAAAACCTAGCGCTAGCCCTAAACCTAGCCCTAGCACTAGCCCTAGACCTCACACTAACCTAGCCCTAATCCTAGCCCTAAACATAGCCTTGGTCATCACCCTAGCCCTAGCCCTAAACCTAGCACTAAACCAAAGTCTAGCACTTGCACTAACCCTAACACTAACCCCAACACTAAACCTAGCCCTAACCCTAACCCTAGCCCTAAACCTAATCCTAGCCCTAGCCATAACCCTAAACCGAGTCCTATCCCTAGCCCTAGCCGTAGTACTAGCACTAGCCCTAACCCTAATCGGAGCCCTACACCTAGCCCTAACAGTAACACTAGCCGAGCCCTAACCCTAGCCCTAACCCTAACCCTAACCCTCAACTCACCCTAGCCATAAACCTAACCCTAACCCTAAACCTATCTCTAACCCTCACCCTAAACCTAACACTAAACCTAGCCCTAGTCCTAACCCTAGCACTAGCCCTAACCCTAACCCTAACCATAGCCCTATCCCTAGCCTTAGCCCTATCCATAACCCTAGCCCTATACCTAACCCTCGCCCTAGTCCTAGCCCTAAACCTAAACCTATCCCTAACCCTAAACCTAACACTACCATACCCCTAACGGTAGCCCTGACCCTAACCCTAGGCCTAGTCCTAGCCCTAACCCTTTCCTATCCCTAACCTTAGCCATAGCCCTAACCATAGTCCTAGCCCTATCTGGAATCCTGACCATCGCTCTAGCTCTAAACCTAGCTGTAGCCGTAGCCCTAATGATAGCCATAGCCCCAGCACTAACCCTAACACTAGACCTAGCCCTAACCCTAACCCTAACCCTAACCCTAAATGTCATCCTAGCCATAACCCTAACCCTAAACCTAAACCTATCTCTAACCCTCACCGTAACCCTAACACTAAACCTAGCACTAGTCCTAACCCTAGCACTAGCCCTAACACTTGCCCTAGACCTAACCCTAAAACTAGCCCTAGTCCAAGCCCTAGACTTAACCCTAAACCTAGTCCTGACACTAAACCTAGCCCTAGCCCTAATTATAGCACTAGCCCTAGCCTGAATCCTAATGCTAGACTTAGCCTTAGCCCTAGCCCTAAACCTACCCCTAGCCCTAACCCTATCCCTATCCCTATCCCTAGCCCAAAACCTAACACTAACCCTATCCCTAAACCTAGCCCTAGCACTAGCCCTGGGCCTAAACCTAGCCCAAGACCTAACCCTAGACCTAGACCTAACCATAACCCTAAACCTAATCATAATGCTAACCCTAAACCTGATGATCAACTTAGCTCTAGCACTAACCCTAGTCCTAGACCTAGCCCTAACATTAACCCTAGCCCTAGCCCTAGCATTAGCCTTTACGCTAACCCTAACCCTAAACCTAGCCATAGCCTTAAACCCTACCCCTAGCCCTAGCACTAACCCTTGCCCTAGACCTAGCACTAACCATAACCCTAGCCCTAGCCTTAGCCCTATTCCTCGCCCTAGCCCTAACCTGAGCCCTAGCCCTAAACCTAGCCATAGACCTAGCCCCAGGACTAAGCCTTTCCCTAAACCAACATTAACCCTAACCCTAAACCTAATCCTAATGGAAGACTTAGGCCTAGCCCTAGCACTAACCCGAGCACTGGCAGTAGCCATAACGATAGCCCTAGCCCTAGCCATAACACTAACGCTAAACCTAACCCTAGTCCTAGTCCTAACCCTAAACATAGCCCTAGGCTTAGCCGTGATCCTATTATTAGCCCTAGCCCTAAACCTAGCCCTAACTCCAGCCCTAGCCCTTACCATAGCCCTAGCACTAGCCCTAGACCTAAGCCTAACCCTAGCCCTAACCCTCACCCTAGCTCCAGCCCAAGCCATAACCCTACCCCTAACCCTACCCCTAAGCCTAGTCCTAGCACTAGCCCAAACCCTAGCCCTTGCCCTAGCCTATCACTAACCTAGCCGTAACCATAACCATGACCATAACCATAGCATGAACCCTAACCCTAATCCTAACCCTAGCACTAACCCAAACCCTAGACCTAACCCTAGCCCTAGCCCTAGCCCTAACCCTAATCTTAGACGTAGACCTAGCCCTAGCCCTTATACGAACCCTACCACTGGGCTTAACACTAAACCTAGCCCTAGCCCTGACCATAACACTAACCCTAACCATAAACCTAGCCCTAGCGCTAAACTTAGGCCTAGACTGAGCGCTAACACTAGCCCTAGCCCTAACCCTAACCCTAAACCTAACCCTAGCCCTAGCCCTAACCCTAAAGATAACACTAACCGTAACCCTAACACTAAACCTAGCCCTAGCCAGAAACCTAGCCCTAGCCCTAGCCCAAACCTTAACACTAGCCCTTGCCCTAGCCCTAGCCTTAACCCTAACCCTAGGCCTAGACCTAAAACTAGTCTTAACCCTAGCCCTAGCCCTATTCCTAACCCTAGCCCTAGCCCTAAACTTAACTCTAACCCTAACCTTAACCCTAAAAATAATCCTAGCCCTAGCCCTAAACCTAGCCTTAGCCCTAATGCTAAACCTAGCCCTAGAAATAGTCCTAGCCCTAGACCTAACCTTAGCCTTAACCCTAACTTTATCCCTAGACCTAGCTCTAAACCTAACATCAACCTTAACTCTAACACTAACCCTAGTCCTAGACATATAACCCTAGCCCTATTCCTAGCCCAAACCCTAGTCCTAGGCCTAACCCTGGCCCTACCCCTAAAGCTAGCCCTAGCCCTAGCCCTAACCCACAACCTATATCTAACCATAACCCTAATCCTAGCCATAGGCCTAAACCTAGCCCTAGCCTTATCCCTAACACTAACCCTAGGCCGAGACTTAGCCCTAGCACGAGCCCTAACCCTAAATCTATCTCTAACCCTCACCCTAAAACTAACACTAAACCTAGCCCTACTCCTCACCCTAGCACTAGCCCTAGCGCTAACCCTAACCATAGCCCTACCCCTAGCCTTAGCCCTATGCATAACCCAAGCCCTATACCTAACCCTAGCCCTAGCCCTAGCCCTAAACCTAAACCTAACCCTAACCCTAAACCTAACACTACCATAGACCTAACCGTAGACCTAACCCTAACCCTAGCCCTAGTCCTAGCCCTAGCCCTGTCCTATCCCTAACCTTAGCCCTAGCCCTAAACCTAGCCCTAGCCCTAGTCCTAGCCCTAGCCAGAGCCGTGACCCTAACACTATCCATAAACCTAGCCCTAGCCCTAGCCGTAATACTAGACATAGGCCCAACACTAACCCTAACCCTAGACCTAGCCCTAGTCAAAAATCTTCTTCATGGCTGAGCCTAAAGGCTTCGGAATACCCTCAGCACTCACTAGTAATTCAGTCTCCTGAGCCCAACAACAGTAGACTCTTGAGTAGCTAATTACTCTCCCCACAATATCCCACCAGGGCAGTGAGGCAGTTTAGAATCTCTCAGCTCACAATGGCTGTAACCAAGCAATGGTGCATGTCTCAGAGGTGATGTCACAGTGCATGTGCACAGAGGCCTTGTGGCCTAGGGCAAGGGCACCCAAGCTCAAGTACATGGCCCAGGTGTCTGAAATCTCAGGTTGCTTGTGGGCAGCTCTGGGTTCATTTTGACTCATGATTTCATCCATTTCTTCAATCTAGAATGCCCCGGAAGAGGTACCTTTCCATTCTTTCCCTTGGTACTGCATTCACTTGTCAATTTGTGACTACTGTACCGGTATTATGACAGCTTATCCTTGATTTTCATACCCTGTTGTTGTAACCCACCTTCAATTTTTCACTTAAATCCTTCAATTGTCTTTCAAAAGGTGGGTTTGGATTAAGTTAATCAGTTCATGAATACAACACTACTATTGACAGTTCATTGTTGGCAGTGTCACAACATTTGTCTGTCTGACGATTTTGCCAATATTTGACTATTTCATCATATTTTTGTCCTTATAAAACTACATGGAATCTACCAACACCAGGAAGCATAGATCATATAGACATAATACAATTTTTAAACTTAGACATCATTAGAAATTCTGACAAAAATACATCAAGTGAAATAATTGAATTAAAGAAACCATATGAAAGCTTGGGGAAAAATCAGGGAAGAGTATAGCTGAAATTCAAGGATCAATCCTTAATGACTCTTTCAGCTTTCTTAGGGTGAAACCCTTATATTATAATATGTTAAGAATACAATTTCGTATTTATGCTTCTAAGTTTCATATACAAGGCATAGCCACCATCTCATGCGGGAGTCAAACTGGCAGCCTTGTTGTTAAGAATGTGTGCTCTGTCATGAGACATGCGGGCAGCAGCAATTCAATTCAAGGTGCCAAGTTCAGTACTTAGCTTCGGGTGGGCATAGCCCTCCATCTCCAACAGGCAAACTTGTTGTTAGGAGCACGTGCTCTCACCAGCTGAACCATCCTGCCACCTGTTGGCAGCTCAGTGGCAGCTCACCTCGGGTGCAGTGCCACTGGCCCAAATGGGCATCAAACAGGCCATCCTGTTGCTCAGAGCGAGCTCCTAACCAAGCGAGACACTTGAACAGTACTGCTCTGTATTTTCTTAATGGTGTATTTGATGGATTAAGTTGTTAAAATTTTGAAATTCAATTTTTCTTCTCCTCCTCCTCCTCCTCCTCCTCCTCCTCCTCCTCCTCGTTCTTGTTCTTCTTCTTCTTGTTCTTCTTCTTCTTGTTCTTCTTCTTCTTGTTCTTCTTCTTGTTCTTGTTCTTCTTCTTCTTCTTCTTCTTCTTCTTCTTCTTCTTCTTCTTCTTCTTCTTCTTCTTCTTCTTCTTCTTCTTCTTCTTCTTCTTCTTCTTCTTCTTCTTCTTCTTCTACTTCTCCTTCTTTTCTATTTTTTATGATTCCTTAGAGCTTTCTGTGTCCTAAGAGTATATTGCCTATTCATAGATTACAAAACAAGTAATCTGTGTAGTCTTCTTCTCTTTTTTTTTCTTTTTCAGGGCTGTGTCCCTGGCCCTCATATGTGGCATGTAACCGGGGCCACTGGCTTCCTAATCACGTGCTTAACCGCTGTGCCACTCGGCGAGCCCTAGCATAAAAAATTATGATCTAAAAGTGTGAACATCTGTCCAGGCACCTGGCTCAGTTGGTTAGGAGTTGGCATAGAGCACATGCTCTGAGCAACAGGGACACCGGTTTGATTCCCATATGGGGCAGTGAATGCTTCACCTGAGCAGAGCTAACACTGAGCTGCCAAGGAGTGGCAGGATGGCTCAGCTGGTATAACAACCGGATTGCGTGTTCAATGGTGGGCTCCGCCCACTGGCAAGTAAAGATTGAACTCGGCACCTTGAGCTGAGCAGCCATCCGGATGGCTCAGTGGATAGGGCATGCACGCTTAACAAAAAGGCTGCTGGGATTTGACTCCCACAAAGGACGGTGGCTACTCCAACCCGCAACTGAGATTGAACACAGCACTTTAAGCTTAGGGGACATGAGCTGCCAAGGGGAAGCCAGACGGCGATTGGCTCCCACCACAATGAAGATTAAAGGACAAAACTTGGCTGGTCCCCTTGCCCAATTAACCAACTGCTCCCCTCCCTAACCTTAAACCTAGTCCAAGCCCAAAGCCTAGCCCTGGCTCTCACACTAGCCCTAACACTAAACCTAGCCCTAGTCCTAGCCCTAGCCCTAGCCCTAGCCATTCCCTAACCATAACCATAACCATAGCCTAAACCCTAACCCTAATCCTAACCCTAGCCCTAACCCAAAACCTAGACTTAACCCTAGTCCTAGCCCTAACTCTAAACCTAACCCTAGACCTATTCCTAGCCCTAGCCCTAACCCTAACCCTAACCCTACCCCGAGATGTAGCCCTAAACCTAGCCCGAGCCGAAGCCCTTACCCTAACCCTAGCCCTAGCACTAAGCCTAACCCTAACCCTATGCCTAGCCGTAGCTCAAGCCCTAACCCTAACCCTAGCACTAACCATAACCGTAACCCTAATCGTAACACTAACCCTCGCCCTAACCCTAGCCCTAGACCTTGCCCTAACCCTAACCCGACCCCTAGCCCTAACCCTAACCCTAACCCTATCTCTAGCCCTAACACAAACCCTAACACTAATCCGAACCCTAAGCCTAACCCTTACCTTAACCCTAGCCCTATACCTCAACCTAGGCCTATCCCTGTTCAGCAAGTGTCCAACTATACTGCCACGTGGTCACGCAAATGAGTCAAACTAAATACAGAAATTATATGTGTTATCAAGCCTCGATAATGGGTGTAACAAAAGCTGAGGGGAAACCTAATTTGACTTTCGACTATAATCTTTCTTCGCTGGGATGGCTGGCATCTTGAATTGTCCATTTCCACAAATTCCGCAACTTTGGACCCAGTGCATTTTGAAATTCATAACTTCTCAGATTTTAGGAAGAGAACATGGAACATACGCCAAATGTTAGATAACACTCCCTGTAAGGTCGACAATAGCATCCTATACTTAAGAATATAAATAATCCTGTTTTGTTTTAAGTTTCAAAATGTCTCAAATCAGTTGAGGTATGATTTTTCTGCTAAATTAAGTAAGGAGGGGAAAAAAAACTTGGTTTTTAGAACTTTTAGGTTTTGAATTCTAGACAAAGGATTGTGGATTATTGCAAATATTTCCAGAATCTTATGGCTTTTCTAATAACTACAGCCTTCTAGTTTCTAAGTTTAATATTGGTTACAGGTAATACATGTGGAAACAACTGGTGATTATTCCCCAGGATGATATGAGCTTATGCGATATAGATATAGATATAGACATAGATATATAGATATCATGGGTTGTCATTGTATATGTTGATATATAATGACATATAATGATATATAATGATATACATATATATATATGTGTGTGTGTGTGTGTGTATATATATATATATATATATATATATATATATATATATATATTCAACCCATTTAAAATTGATGTTTTGTATAACATATGATCCAATAGTAGAGGATTGGAACTAAAGCAAAGATATATTTCTGCTTAAAATGAAATTGGAGGGTAGGAATGATGCAAAACACGTGAACCATCAGTCACTCCAAGGTTGGCGGACTCCAGTTTCTTTGGGTCCCTGAAGCACCATGCTCTAAGATCCTGAGATGCTCCTTGTTTCAAATACAATGTGTATGAAATCAGGATGCATCCTCCAGTTTTTGATGTGCCATGATTTGTTTGGCAGCATTATTTTTCACTTTCTTGACAGTAATCAAAGTAGCATTAAAAGCATCTTAAATTCTGACCCAGTAATTCCACTCTTGGGAATCTACCCAGAGGAATCCAAGACGCCAATTCGAAAAAATATATGCACCCCTGTGTTTATTGCAACGCTATTTACAATAGCCAAGACTTGGAAACAACCGAAATGCCCATCGGTAGATGACTGGCTTAAGAAACTGTGGCACATTTATACAATGGAGTATAACTCCGCTACAAAGAAGAATGAAATTGTACCATTTGCAACGATATGGATGGACCTAGAGACTATTATGTTGATTGAAAGAAGTCAGTCAGAGAAAGAGAAATACCACATGATCTCACTTATATGTGGAATTTGAAAAACTGAATGTATGAACATAAGAAACAAACAAACAAACAAACAACAACAACAAAAAGTATCTTAAATTCAATTCACTACTGTTACAAGGTGAGACGGGGGATCCATGTGACTTAGGAATGGAGCTCACACTCTAGATGTAGGGGACTCATTGAGTTTAACCCCATCCCTACCCTTAACAAACGTTATACCCTGACTTTAAACTTAACTCTAAACCTAACCCTAACCGAAATCCTAACCCTAAACATTATCCCTAAACCTAAACCTAAAACTAACCAGAGCCCTAAGCCTGACCCTAACCGTAACCCTACCCTAACCCTAGCCCTAACACTAACGCTAACCCTAAACATAAACCTAAACGTAAACCTAGCCCTAGCCCAAAACCTAGGCCTAGTCCCATCTCTAAACCTAATCCTAGCCCTAGGCCTAGTCCTAGGCGTAGCCCTAGCCCTAAACATAACCATAGCCCTAGACCTCACACTAACCTAGCACTAATCCTAGCCCTAAACCTAGCCCTGGCCATCGCCCTAGCCCTAGCGCTAAACCTAGCACTAAACGAAAGCCTAGGACTTGCACTAACCCTAACACTAACCCCAACCCTAAACCTAGCCCTAACCCTAGCCCTAGCCCTAAACCTAATCTTAGCCCTAGCCATAACCCTAAACCGAGTCCTATCCCTAGCCCTAGCTTTAGTACTAGCCCTAGCCCTAGCCCTTGTTCGAGCCCTAACCCTAACCCTAACCCTAAACTCACCCTAGCCATAAACCTAACCCTAACCCTAAACCTATCTCTAACCCTAACACTAAATCTAGCCCTAGCACTAGCCCTAGCCCTAAACCTAGCCCTAGCCCTAACCCTAAACCTAACCCTATCCCTAAGCCTAGTCCTAGCCCTAGCACTAAACCTAGCCCTAGTCCTATCTCTAAACCTAATCCTAGCCCTAGGCCTAGTTCTAGGCGTAGCTCTAGCTTTAAACATAGCCCTAGCCCTAGACCTCACACTAACCTAGCACTAATCCTAGCCCTAAACCTAGCCCTGGGCATCACACTAGCCCTAGCCCTTAACCTAGCACTAAACCAAAGCCTAGCACTTGCACTAACCCTAACACTAACCACAACCCTAAACCTAGCCCGAACCCTAACCCTAGCCCTAAACCTAACCCTAGCCCTAGCCCTAGCACTAACCCTTGCCCTAGACCTAGCACTAACCGTAACCCTAGCCCTAGACTTAGCCCTAGTCCTTGCCCTACCCCTAACGGGAGCCCTAGCCCTAAACCTAGCCATAGACCTAGCCCCAGGCCTAAACCTTTCCCTAAACCAACATTAACCCTCACCGTAAACCTAACACTAATGCAAGACTTAGGACTAGCTCTAGCACTAACCTGAGCACTGGAACTAGCCATAACGATAGCCCTCGCCCTAGCCCTAACATTAACCCTAAACCTAACCCTAACCCTAACACTAACCCTAGTCCTAGTCCTAACCCTAAACATAGCCCTAGGCTTAGCCGTAATCCTATTGTTAGCCCTAGCCCTAAACCTAGCTCTAACCCCAGCCCTAGCCCTTACCCTAGCCCTAGCACTAACCCTAGCCCTAAACCTAGCCCTAGCCCTAACCCTAAACCTAACCCTATCCCTAAGCCTAGTCCTAGCCCTAGCCCTAAACCTAGCCCTAGTCCTATCTCTAAACCTAATCCTAGCCCTAGGCCTAGTCCTAGGCGTAGCTCTAGCCCTAAACATAGCCCTAGCCCTATACCTCACACTAACCTAGCACTAATCCTAGCCCTAAACCTAGCCCTGGGCATCACACTAGCCCTAGCCCTTAACCTAGCACTATAACAAAGCCTAGCACTTGCACTAACCCTAGCACTAACCACAACCCTAAACCTAGCCCGAAACCTAACCATAGCCCTAAACCTAATCCTAGCCCTAGCCATAACCCTAAACCGAGTCCTATCCCTAGCTCTAGCCTAAGTTCCAGCCCTAGCCCTAGCCCTAACCCTAACCCTAACCCTAGCCATAAACCTAACCCTAACCCTAAACCTATCTCTAATACTAACACTAAATCTAGCCCTAGCCCTAACCCTATCCCTATCCCTAGCCCTAGCCCAAAACCTAACACTAACCCTATCCCTAAACCTAGCCCTAGCCCTAGCCCTTGCCTTAACCCTAGCCCTAGACCTAAGCCTAGCCCTAGACCTAACCGTAACCCTAAACCTAATCATAATGCTAACCCTAAACCTGACGATCAACTTAGCCCTAGCACTAACCCTAGTCCTAGCCCTAGCCCTAACATTAACCCTATCCCTAGCCCTAGCCTTAGCCTTAACCCTAACCCTAGCCCTAGCGCAAACCATAGACCTAATCCTAGCCCTAGCCCAAGCCGTAACCCTAAACCTAGGCATAACACTAACCCTATACTTAGCCTTAACCATAGCACTAGACCTAACCATATCCTTGACATAGACCTAAAACTAATACTAAACCTAACGCTAACAATAACCCTAACCCTAGCCCTAGCCCTAACCCTAGCCCTAGCCCTAGCAGTAACCCTTGCCCTAGACCTAGCACTAAACGTAACCCTAGCCCTAGCCTTAGCCCTAGTCCTAGCCCTAGCCCTCACGGGAGCCCTAGCCCTGAACCTAGCCCGAGACCTAGCCCCAGGCCTAAACCTTTCCCTAAACCAACATTAACCCTCACCCTAAACCTAGCCCTAATGCAAGACTTAGGCCTAGCCTTAGCACTAACCTGAGCACTGGCACTAGTCATAATGATAGCTCTCGCCCTAGCCCTAACACTAACCCTAAACCTAACCCTAAACCTAACACTAACCCTAGTCCTAGTCCTAACCCTAAATATAGCCCTAGGCTTAGCCGTAATCCTATTAGCCCTAGTCCTAAACCTAGCCCTAACCCCAGCCCTAGCCCTTACCCTAGACCTAGCACTAGCCCTAGCCCTAAACCTAGCCCTAGCCCTAACCCTAAACCTAGGTCTAGCCCAAGCCATAACCCTAACCCTAACCCTATCCCTAAGCCTGGTCCTAGCACTAGCCCTAAACCTAGACCTAACCCTAGCCCTTGCCCTAGCTTAGCACTAGCCTAGCCCTAACCATAACCATAACCATAGCACGAACCCTATCCCTAATCCTAATCCTAGCACTAACCCAAACCCTAGACCTAACCCTAGTCCTAGCCCTAGCCCTAACCCTAACCCTAACCCTAGCCCTAACCCTAATCCTAGCCCTAGCCCTAGCCCTATTCCTAACCCTAGCCCTAGCCCTAAACCTAACTCTATCCCTAACCCTAACCCTAACCCTAACAATAATCGTAGCCCTAGCAATCAAACTAGCCTTAGCCCTAATGCTAAACCTAGCCCTAGACATAGCCCTAGCCCTAGCCCTAGCCCTAACCTCAGCCTTAACCCTAACCTTATCCGTAGACATAGCTGTAAACCTAACATTAACCCTAACCCTAACACTAACCCTCATTCTAGACCTAACCCTAACCCTATTCCTAGCCCAAACCCTAGCCCTAGCCCTAACCCTAACCCTATATCTAACCATAACCCTAATCCTAGCCGTAGCCCTAAACCTAGCACTAGCCTTATCCCTAACACTAACCCTAGGCCTAGATGTAGCCCTAGCACTAGCCCTAACCCTTAACCTAGCCCTAGCCCTAAAACAAACCCTAACAATAACCCTAACACTAACCCTAGCCCTAGCCCTAATCCTAGCCTTAGCCCTAACCCTAAATGTAGCCCTAGCCCTAGCCATAACCCTAGCCATAGACCTAACCTTAGACTTAAATCTAATCTTATCCCTAGCCCTATCTCTAAACCTAACACTAACACTAACCCTAGTCCTAAACCTAATCCTAGCACTAGTTCTAAACCTAACCATAGCCCAAGCCCTGACCATTACCCTAGATTACTGCGGACCCTAACATTAGCCCTATCCCTATCCCTATCCCTATCCCTAGCCGTAGCTCTAACCATAAACTTAACCGTGAGCCTAACCCTAACCCTAGACGTCGGAACTAACCCGATCCTTATACTTAACCATAAGACTAACCCTATCCGTAGACCTAACCCTAGCACTAGCCCTATCCATAACCCTAGCCCTATACCTAGCCCTAGCCCTAGCCCTAGCCCTAAACCTAAACCTAACCCTAACCCTAACCCTAAACCTAACACTACCATAGACCTAACAGTAGACCTAACCCTCACCCTAGTCCCAGTTCTAGCCCTAGCCCTGTCCTATCCCTAACCTTAGCCCTACCCATAAACCTAGCCATAGCCCTAGCCCTAGCCCAAGCCCTGACCCTAGCACTCTCCATAAACATATCCCTATCCCTAGCCGTAATGCTACACATAGCCCCCGCACTAACTCAAACCCTAGACCTAGCCCTAGTCAAAAATCTTCTTCAAGGCTGAGCCTAAAGGCTTGGGAATCTCCTCAGCACTCAGTAGTAATTCAGTCTCCTGGGCCCAACAACAGTGGACTCTAGAGTAGCTAATTAATCTCCCCACAATATCCCAGCAGGGCAGTGAGGCAGTTCAGAATCTCTCAGCTCACAATGGCTGTAACCAAGCAATGGTGCATGTCTCAGAGGTGATGTCACAGTGCATGTGCACAGAGGCCTTGTGGCCTAGAGCAAGGGCACCCAAGCTCAAGTACATGGCCCAGGTGTCTAAAATCTCAGGTTGCTTGTGGGCAGCTCTGGGTTCATTTTGCCTCATGATTTCATCCATTTATTCAATCTAGAATGCCCAGGAAAGATGTACCCTTCCATTGTTTGCCTTGGTACTGCATTCACTTGTCAATTTGTGACTACTGTACCGGTATTATGACAGCTGATCCTTGATTTTCATACCCTGTTGTTGCAACCCACCTTCAATTTGTCACTTAAATCCTTCAATTGTCTTTCAAAAGGTGGGTTTGGATTAAGTTAATCAGTTCATGAATACAACACTACTATTGACAGTTCATTGTTGGCAGTGTCACAACATTTGTCTGTCTGACGATTTTGCCAATATTTGAGTATTTCATCATATTTTTGTCCTTATAAAACTGCATGGAATCTACCAACACCAGGAAGCATAGATCATATAGACATAATACAATTGTTAAACTTAGAAATCATTAGAAATTCTGAAAAAATACATCAAGTGAAATAATTGAATTAAAGAAACTATATGAAACCTTGGGGAAAAATCATGGAAGAGTATAGCTAAAAATCAAGGATCAATCTTTAATGACTCAACTTTCTTAGGGTGAAACCCTTATATTATAATATGTTAAGACTACGATTTGGT
This sequence comes from Aselliscus stoliczkanus, assembly GCA_033961575.1. Lineage (NCBI taxonomy): Eukaryota > Metazoa > Chordata > Mammalia > Chiroptera > Hipposideridae > Aselliscus > Aselliscus stoliczkanus. The sequence continues at coordinate 33,866 of JAWWOG010000019.1, read as the reverse complement.
ATTTATGCTTCTAAGTTTCATATACATCTGGAACTCAAATGCTATGAAGTAGTAAATATTTCCCCTTAATACATACAAAAGCTTGCCATCTAGTGGAAAAGAACCTACTGCCTTTCAAGCCTACCAATTTAGAAGGAAAAAAATCAGTTCTTGCTACTATGTTTTCCTGAGTTTTCAGAAATGGATTACAGCAAAGAAAGACTATTTCTGGTGCTCTAGGAGACTGTTTCAGCCCTTTTCTTATAAGCACTGAGTCCAGGCTTTGGGTAGTGCTTCTACACACTTTTACCTCCTAAATAGTACATATAGCTGCTTCCAAGTGGAGGCAGGGTTAGAACTTTGAAATTGGAAGCTTTGTTTGAATATTCACTAGCAACTCAAAGACCAATCATGGCATTCCTGATGGCCCAAATTTTAACTGATAAAAATGCACGATTTACACTAGGTGAATCGGGGTTCACTGCAGAAATTATATATATGTGTAACCATTATGCTGCACACATGCAGTTTGAATGTCAACTGTAACTGAAAAAACGGAATCAAGAATTAAGAACACAAAGAAACAATAGTCAATACACTAAAAACCAAGACATGCTTCCTTTGCTTGGAAATCCCATTTTACAATGTTATTTTAAACATCCAGTGAAAAATTCATTACATCAAGATATCTTTACTGAATTAAAAAGTGTTTGCATTTCTATTCCGCTGTGTAGAATCAAGCATAAAGTATAACTTTGCAGTTATTTGTTGCTTTTAATTTTTCATTAGCAGTTTATGTCTGGATTCCAACTATTTTACATGTTATACTACAATGGAAAACTATTTTCATTGTACTTCCCCCATGCATTATCATTTAAAAGTTTGGCTATGCGTTTTTTCTTTCTTTCTTTCTTTCTTTCTTTCTTTCTTTCTTTCTTTCTTTCTTTCTTTCTTTCTTTCTTTCTTTCTTTCTTTCTTTCTTTCCTTCTTTCTTTCATTCATTCTTTCTTTCTTTCTTCCTCTCTTTCTGTCTGTCTTTCTTTCAATTGGGGAGTTGGGGGAGGAGAAGAGTGTTGGAGAATTGGGGGATTGGTGCCTGGGTCCATCCTGTTTCCAAGGTACTCTCTGTTGCCAAGATCCACTCGGTGACCTGGGACCTCTCTGTTGCCTGGATTACCCTGTTGCCTGGGTCCTTCCTGTTGCCAAGTTCCTCTCTGTGACCTGGGTCCTCTCTGTTCACTGGATCCTCCCTAATACCTGGTTCCTTCCTGTGGCCAAGCTCCTCTCTCTTCCCTGGGTCCTCTCTGTTGCCTGGGACGTCCCTGTTGCCTGGGTCCTTCCTGTTGTCAAGCTCCTCTCTGTTACCTGCGTCCTGTGTTGCCTGGTTCCTCTCTGTTGCCTGGGTCCCTGCTGTTGCCAAGCTCGTCTCTGTTACGTCGGACTTCCCCTTCGCCTGGGTACTCCCTGTTGCCTGGGCCCTTGCTGTGGCCACGCTGCTCTCTGTTACGTGTGTCCTGTCTGTTGCCTCCCTTCCTACTGTTACCTACGCCCTCAATGTGACGTGTTTCCTTCACATTACCTGTTCCCTTCCCTTTGCCTGCATAATCGCCAATGCCTCTGTCCTCCCCATGCTGGAGTCCTCCCTATTGCCTGGGTCTCTCCTGTTGCCAAGCTCCTCTCTGTGACCTGGGTTCTCTCTGTTGCCCAGGTCCTCGCTTCTGCCTGGGTCCTCCCTGTTGCCTACCTACTCTCTGTTACCTTGGTGTTCTCTGTTGCCTGTGTCATGGCTCTTACCTGGGTCCTTCCTGTTGCAAAGTTCCTCTCTGTTAGCTGAGGGTTCTCTGTTGGCTAGGCTCTCCCTTTTGCCTGGGTCCTTCCTGTTGCCAATCTCCTGTTACCTGTGTCCTCTCCCTTGCTGCAGTCCTCACAGTTGCCAATCTCCTCTCTGTTTCCTGGGTCCTCCCTGTTGCCTGGGGCCATCCTGTTGCCAAGCTCCTCTCTTTCACCTGGGTGCTCTCTGTTGCTTGGGTCCTCCCTATTGCCTGGGTCCTTCCTGTTGCCAATCTCCTGTCTGTTACCTGTGTCCTCTCTGTTGCCTGAGTCCTCACTGTTGCCAAGCTCCTCTCTGTTTCCTGGGTCCTCCCTGTTGGCTGGATGCATCCTGTTGCCAAGCTCCTCTCTGTTACCTGGGTCCTCTCTGTGGCCTGTGTCGTCCCTGTTTCCTGGTGGCTTCCTTTTGCCAAGCCCCTCCCTGTTACCTGGTTCCTATCTGTTGCCTGGGTCCTCCATGTTGTCTGCGTCCTTCCTGTTGTCAGTCTCCTGTCTGTTAGTTGAGTCCTCTCCATTGCCTGGTTCCTACCTCTTGCCAATCTACTCTCTGTTTCCTGGGTCCTCCCTGTTGCCTGTGTCCTTCTGTTACCTTGGTCCTTCAAGTTACCCAGGACCTTCCCGTTGCCTGGATCCTCCCAAATACCTGGGTCCTCCCCCTTGCCTGGGTCCTCCCTGTTGCCTGGGTCCTTCCTGTTGCCAAGCTACTCTCTGTTACGTGGATCCTCTCTGTTGCCTGGGTCCTCCCTGTTACCTAGGCCCTCACTGTTACCTGGCCCCTTCACGTTACCTGGGTCCTTCCTGTTGCGTGGTTCCTCCCCAATACCTGGGTCCTCCCCATTGCCTGGGTCCTCCCTGATGCCTGGGACATCTCTGTTACTTATGCCCTCACTGTTATCTGGCTCCTTCAACTTATCTGAGTGCTTTCCTTTCCCTTGATCCTCCCCAATGCCTGGGTCCTCCCCGTTTGCTGGGTACCTCCTGTTGCCTGGGACCTTCCTGTTGCCAAGGTCATCTCTGTTACATGAGTCCTCCCTGTTGCCTGGGTACTCCCTGTTTCCAAGCTCCTCTCTGATACCTGGGTCCTCACCATTGCCTGGGTTCTTCCTGTTGCCTGGGCCCTTGCTGTGGCCAAGCTGCTCTCTGTTATGTGTGTCCTCTCTGTTGCCTCCCTTCCTACTGTTACCTACGCTCTCAATGTGACGTGTCTCCTTCACATTACCTGTTTCCTTCGCGTTGCCTGCATAATCGCCAATGCCTCTGTCCTCCCCATGCTGGAGTCCTCCATATTGCCTGGGTAATTCCTGTTGCCAAGCTCCTCACTGTTACCTGGGTAACTCTTGTTGATTGGGTAACTACTGTTGCCTGGGTAACTCCTCTTCCTTGGGTAACTCCTGTTTCCTCGTTAAACTCTGTTGCCAAGCTCCTCTCTTTTACCTGGGTCCTGTGTTGCCTGGGTAACTACTGTTGCCAGGGAACTTGCTGTGGCTAAGCTCCTCTCTATTGCCTGGGTAACTCCTGTTGCCTGGGTAACTGCTGTTGCCAAGCTCCTCTCTGTTTCCGGGGTCGTCGCTGTTGCCTGGGTAACTCCTTTTGCTGGGTATCTCCTATTGCCAAGCTCCTCTCTGTTACCTGGATGCTCTCTTTTGCGTGGGTAACTCCTGGTGCCTGGGAAAATATTTTTGCCAAGCTTCTCTCTGTTACCGTGGACCTCCATGTTGCCTGGGTAACACCTGTTGCCTGGGTAACTCCTGTTGCCCAACTCCTCTCTGTTACCGTGGTCCTCTCTGTTGCCTTGGTAATTCCTGTTGCCTGGGTAACTACGGTTGCCTGGGTAAGTCCTGTTGCGAAGCTCCTCTCTGTTACCTGGTTAACTGCTGTTGTCAAGCTCCTCTCTGTTACCTGGGTCCTCTCTGTTGTCTGGATAACTACTGTTGCCAGGGTAACTCCTGTGGCCAATCTCCTCACGATTACCTGGGTACCTCCTATTGGGTGGGTAAATCCTGTTGCCTGGGTAACTCCTTTTCCCAAGCTCATCTCTGTTACCGTGGTCCACCCTGATGCCTGCGTAACTCCTGTTGCCTGGGAAACTGCTGTTGCCAAGCTCTTCTCTTTTACCGGCGTCTTCTCTGTTGCCTCTGTAATTCCTGTTGCCTCTGTAACTCCTGTTGCCTGGGTAACTCCTGTTGCCAAGCTCTTCACTTTTACTTGGGTAAGCCCTGTTGCCTGGGTAACTCCTGTTTCCTGGGTCACTGCTGTTGCCAAACTCTTCTCTGTTACCTGGGTAACTCCTGTTGCCAGGGAAACTCTTCTTGCCGAGCTCCTCTCTACTACCTGTGTAACTCCTGTTGTCCGGGTAACTCCTGTTGCCTGGGTAACTCCTGTGGCCAAGCTCCTCTCTGTTACCGGGGTCCTCCCTGATACCTGGGTAACTTCTGTTGCCTGGGTAATTTCTGTTTCCTGGGTAAATCCTGTTGCCTGGGTAACTCCGGTTGCCAAGCTACTGTCTGTTACCCGGTTAACTCCTCTTGCAAAGCTACTCTCTGTTACCTGGGTCCCCTCTGCTGCCTGGATAACTACTGTTGACAGGGTAACTCCTGTTGCCAAGCTCCTCTCTATTACCTGGGTAACTCCTGTTGCCTGGGTAACTCCTCTTACCTGAGTAACTCCTGTGGCCAAGCTCCTCTATGTTACCTGGGTCCTCTCTGTTGCCTGGGTAACTCCTGTTGCCCGTGTAACTCCTGTTGCCAAGCTCCTCACTGTTACCTGGGTAAGTCCTGTTACCTGGCTAACTCCTGTTGCCGAGCTCCTCTCGGTTACTGGGGTCCTCTCTGATTCCTGTATAATTCCTGTTGTTTCGGTAACTCCTGTTGCTTGGGTAACTCCTGTTGCCAAGCTGCTTACTGTTACCTGGGTAACTCCTGTTGCCTGGGTAACTCCTGTTACCTAGGTAACTCGTGTTGCCAAGCTCCTCTCTGTTACCGTGGTCCTCCCTGATGCCTGGTAACTCCTGTTGCCAAGCTCCTCTCTGTTTCTGGGGTCGTCCCTGTTGCCTGCGTAACTCCTTTTGCCTGGGTATCTCCTATTGCATAGCTCCTGTCTGTTACCGGGGTTCTCTCTGTAGCCTTGGTAATTCCTGTTGCCTCGGTAACTCCTGTTGCCTTGTTAACTCCTATTTCCATGTTCCTCTGTTACCAGGGTCCTCTCTGTTGCCTAGGTAATTCCTGTTGCCTGGGTAACTCCTGTTGCCTGGGTATCTACTATTGCCAATCTCCTCTGTTACCTGGGTAACTCCTATTTCCAGGGTAACTCCTATTGCCTGAGTAACTCCTGTTGCCAAGCTCCTCTCTGGTACCTGGCTCCTCTCTGTTGCCTGGGTAAATACTCTTGCCTGGGTAACTCCTGTTGCATGGGTAACTTCTGTTGCCAAGCTCCTCACTGTTACCTGGGTAACTCCTGTTGCCCGGGTAAATCATGTTGCCGAGCTCCTCTCGATAACTGGTATCCTCTCTGTTTCCTGTGTAATTCCTGTTGCTTCGGTAACTCCTGTTGCCTTGGTAACTCTTGTTGTCAAGCTCCTCTCTATTTCCTGGGTCCTTTCTGTTGCCTGGGCAAATACTGTTGCCTGCGTAACTCCTGTTGCCTGGGTATCTCCTGTTGCCAAGCTCCTCACTGTTAACTGGGTAACTTCTGTTGCCTGGGTAACTGCTGTTGCCTGGGTAACTCTTGTTGCTAGGGTAACTACTGTTGCCAAGCTCCCAATTTTACCTGGCTAACTGCTGTTGCCTGGGTAACACCTGTTGCCTGGGTAACTCCTGTTGCTAAGCTCCTCTCTGTTACTAGGGTCCTCCCTGTTACCTGGGTAACTCCTCTTGCAAGGGTAACTCCTGTTGCCAAGCTCCTCACTGTTACCTGGGTAACTTCTGTTGCCTGGGTAACTGCTGTTGCCTGGGTAACTCTTGTTGCCAGGGTAACTACTGTTTCCAAGCTCCCAATTTTAACTGGCTAACTGCTGTTGCCTGGGTAACTCCTGTTGCCTGGGTAACAAATGTTGCTAAGCTCCTCTCTGTTACTGGGGTCCTCCCTGTTACCTGGGTAACTCCTCTTGCAAGGGTAACTCCTGTTGCCAAGCTCCTCTCTGTTACCGCGGTCCACCCTGATGCCTGCGTAACTCCTGTTGCCTGGGTAATTCCTGTTGCATTGGTAACTCCTGTGGCCTGGGTAACTCCTGTTGCCAAGCTCCTCTCTGTTACCGTGGTCCACCTTGATGCCTGCGTAAGCCCTATTTCCTGGTTTATTCCTGTTGACTGGGTAACTCCTGTTTCCTGGGTAACTGCTGTTGCCAAACTCTTCTCTATTACCTGGTTAACTCCTGTTGCCAGGGAAACTCCTGTTGCCGAGCTCGTCTACTTACCTGTGTAACTCCTGTTGCATGAGTAACTGCTGTTACCTGGATAACTTGTTTCCTGGGTAACTCCTGTTGCCTAGCTCCTCTGTTCCCGGGGTCCACTCTGTTACCTGGGTAACTCTTGTCTCCTGGGTAACTCCTGCTGCCAAGCTACTCTCTGCTACCTGGTTAACTCCTTTTGCAAAGCTCCTCTCTGTTACCTGTGTCCTCTCTGTTGCGTGGGTAACTCCTGTTGCCCGTGTAACTCCTGTTGCCAAGCTCCTCAGTGTTACCTGGGTAAGTCCTGTTACCTCGGTAACTCTTGTTGCCGAACTCCTTTCAGTTACTGGGGTCCTCTCTGTTTCCTGTATAATTCCTGTTGTTTCGGTACCTCCTGTTGCCTGGGTAAATCTTGTTGTCAAGCTCTTCTCTGTTTCCTGGGTCCTTTCTGTTGCCTGGTTAACAACTTTTGCCTGGGTAACTCCTGTTGTCTGGGTAACTCCTGTTGCCAAGCTCCTCACTGTTAACTGGGTAACTCCTGTTGCCTGGGTAACTCCTGTTCCCTGGGTAACTCGTGTTCCCAAGCTCCTCTCTGTTACCGTGGTCCTCCCTGATGACTGGTAACTCCTGTTGCCGAGCTCCTTTCTGTTTCTGGGGTCGTCCCTGTTGCCTGGGTAATTCCTGTTGCCTCGGTATCTCCTGTTGCCTGGGTCTTTGCTGTTGCCAAGCTTCTCTCTGTTACTGGGGTCCTCTCTGTTGCCTGGGTAATTCCTGTTGCCTCGGTAACTCCTGTTGCCTGGGTAACTCTTGTTGTCAAGCTCCTCTCTGTTACCTGGGTCCTCTCCGTTGCTTGGGTAACTACTCTTGCCTGGGTAACTCCTGTTGGCTGGGTAACTCCTGTTGCCAAGCTCCTCACTGTTAACTGGGTAACTCCTGTTTCCCGGGTAACTTCTGTTGCCTGGGTAACTGCTGTTGCTAACCTCCTCACTGTTACCTGGGTAACTCCTGTTGCCTGGGTAACTCCTGTTGCCTGGATAACTCCTGTTGCTAAGCTTCTCTCTGTTACTGGGGCCCTCCCTGTTACCTGGGTAACTCCTATTGACAGGGTAACTTCTGTTGCCAAGCTCCTCTCTGTTACCTGGGTCCTCTCTGTTGCCTTGGTAACTCCTGTTGCCTGGGTAACTCCTGTAGCCTCGGTAACTCCTGTTGCCAAGGTCCTGTCTATTACCTGGTTAACTCCTGTTGACAAGCTCCTATCTGTTACCTGGGTCCTCTCTGTTGCGTGGATAACTACTGTTGCCAGGGTATCTCCTGTTTCCAAGCTCCTCTCTATTACCGGGGTAACTCCTGTTGAGTTGGTAACTCCTCTTGACTGTTTAACTCCTGTTGCCAAGCTCCTCTCTTTTACCTGGGTCATCTCTGTTGCCTAGGTAACTACTGTTGCCTCGCTATCTCCTTTTCCTTGGTAACTCTTGTTGCCAAGCTCCTCACTGTTACCTGGGTAACTCCTGTTGCCTGGTTAACTCCTGTTGCCAAGCTCCTCTCTGTTACATGGGTCCTCTCTGTTGCCTGGGTAACTACTCTTGCCTGGGTAACTCTTGTTGTCTGGGTAACTCCTTTTGCCAAACTCCTCACTGTTACCTGCGTAACTCCTGTTTCCTGGGTAACTCCTGTTTTCGAGCTCCTCTCTATTACCTGGGTAACTCCTGTTGCCTGAGTAACTCCTATTGCCTGGGTAACTCCTGTTGCCAAGCTCCTCTCTGTTATCGGGGTCCTCCCTGTTTTCTGGGTTATGCCTGTTGCCTGGGTAACTGCAGTTGCCAAGCTCCTCTCTGTTATCGAGGTCCACCCCGATGCCTCGGTTACTCCTGTTGCCAAGCTTCTCCCTGTTACCTGGGTAACTCCTGTTAATTGGGTAACTCCTGTTGCCTGGGTAACTCCTGTTGCTAAGCTCCTCTCTGTTACTGGGGCCCTCCCTGTTACCTGGGTAACTCCTGTTGCCAGGGTAACTTCTGTTGCCAAGCTCCTCTCTGTTACCTGGGTACTCTCTGCTGTCTTGGTAACTCCTGTTGCCTGGGTAACTCCTGTAGCCTCGATAACTCCTGTTGCCAAGGTCCTCTCTATTACCTGGTCAACTCCTGTTGACAAGCTCCTCTCTGTTACCTGGGTCCTCTCTGTTGCGTGGATAACTACTGTTGCCAGGATATCTCCTGTTGCCAAGCTCCTCTCTATTACCTGGGTAAATCCTGTTGAGTTGGTAACTCCTCTTGACTGTTTAACTCTTGTTGCCAAGCTCCTCTCTTTTACCTGGGTCATCTGTTTGTAAAATTGCTACCGGTGTCAGTTACAGTCTTCACAATCTCAATGAAGCCTCATGTTTGCTTTGTGCGCTAGGGGTCTGTTAGCATCCACCCCATTCTGGACATGGGGAAACTGGTCCAGCATCATTTGAATAGTGAGCAACCAAGGATTTGACCCCGGATCTGGGATTCCACGTTCTGCTGCATAGCCCCTCTCAGCTGCGTCCTGACATCCTGTCCCTAGAGCTAATCAGCTGGTCCCAAAAGAAGTAAGCTCCGGATCACGGAAGATTTGTGAGCAGTTTTTGGAGGACTCCTGGGAATGGATGCTGAAAAGGGATAAAGGTTTCCTGTCCATTGCGACCTTTCAGGTCCCCCTACCCCTGAAAGGCCTCTGCAGGTTGTGTTTGGCAGAGACACATGAGCATGGCTGGAGACGAGAGTTTTACATCAGGCCAGCAGATAGATCTAGTTTCAGGTCGAGGCTGTACCTCTTCCTGGCTGTGTGTCCTTCAGGCATTCAGCATAAAATCGGAGGCCTCAGTTTATCCATCTTTGGAATGGCGATGATCATGCTCTTATGATGATCAAATCAAGTATTATATGAAAAGCATCTGGTACATACTGGGTGCCAACTAAACTTACTCTCCCTTGAAGCTGACAAATATCATGAGCATGTGATTCAAAGTGGCCTGCAGCTTCTACTGGGAGACAGTCTTTGGTAGCACAGCGGGCCTGGGTCTGAATCCTGCCTCCTCTTGCATGGCCATGCATGAGTCATCCAATTTCTCCAGGCCTCAGTTTCCCCATCTGGAAAATGGGAATATTTTGGGAACCTCCCCCATGACATCTGCTTACACACAATGCCTAGAACATAGTGAGCGCTCCAGAAAGATCAGCAGTTGCTTTGAGCATCCTAAAACACCTCCTATGTGCTCGCCTGGCCTGCCCTTTCACAAATATACACATTTAATCCTCATCAAAGCCCTGCAAGCTGAAAGTTTCCACTTTACGGGAGTGGAAACGGAGGCAGCCGCATGTGTACAAGTTGGCCGAACTCACACAGGATGTGAGGGACCGAGCTGGGATGTAAATGCAGGTTGTGTGTCTCCAAATTGCACCAGCCACAGCCAGGCACCACCTCTGCTACCCAATGGGACATGTTTCCTAAGCCAATGCTTAGAAAACCACACAGGTGTCAAGGAGACAGAACGCCACATTGTCTCTTCTGCCATCCCCACACAACCTCGACATCTCTCAAATCTGTTGGCCCGCGACGTGGACCAAGTTCAAGCCCATGTCTCGGAGGTTGAGAGCGATAATGAGGTTGAGTTGAATTTTGGAGGCCTTCTTCAGCTGCCTGGCCCTCTCCTTTGTCCACAAGGCTGGTCTGTCTCCTGGGATGGTTGGCCCCCGGCAGGGGTAGACAGCAGCCTTGTTCCTGCCACTAGACAAGGCAGCCTTCTGCAAGGCACTCAGGGGTCTTCTGGGGAGGGAGGCTGTCATCCTCAATGTCTTTCCAATTTGGTGTCCAGGCCTCAGGCAGTCAGGCCCATTATTATCGTCTAGGCAGGCATGCTAGCACTCAGCTGAGTGCATGCAGAGGTGGGGAGGGGTCCTCACTCGGTGCTACATTCCCACCTTCACCACAGGTCCGTGAACAGGACACGAGGCCTGGAGCCAGAAAGCCATTGGCTCCTCCCTATTGCCAATTGACAGCCTGTGTGACATTGAGTTAAGCGTGGCACTTTCTGAGGTTCAGGAAACACAAGGAAACAGACAAACTTTTCCGTCCGGCAGAGTTTGGATTTGACACAATGTAGGTGTACAATTACAGTGCCAAAGGGTAAGAGATGGTTCCAACCAACCAAGTACATGAAGGTGGATTTAATAAAGGGGCTATTGACGAAGGCAAGGAACGGATGCTGGGAGACCACAAGGAAGGGTGCAGCTCCTCACCTTTCCCATGACTATGAACTGGGGCCAGAGGGGGTATTGATTCTTACCTACCCTAGGTTGACAGAGGTGGATGGAGAAGTTAGAAGAAGGGGATGTCCAAGTACGGAGGGTCCCTGGATGGGAGCCAGTGATTGCTGTCTCTTCCTGAAGCATATCGGGACAGCAACTGGTTTGATAACCTCCCCCCTCCCTTCCGCACTCTCCATTCTCCTTTTCCTTTCTCAGAAATTCTGTATTGCCATCTGAGCATGCTTGATATCACCTGCATGGCTTGATAAACACCCCCAGTTTCCGATTCGGTAGGTATGGGCTGAGGCCTGAGTATGTAGCGTTGAACCTATTCCCAGCTGCTGCTGCTGCTGACTGACCACTCATGGGGCTGCTCTGGTCCAACCCTCACAGTTCTCTGGCACCTCTCTTAGCTTTTTCTGCCTTGTGGCTCATTGGCCTAGAAGCCCTTCCCGGGCAGGACTTTCTGAATCCATTCCTTTAGCTCTCCATATTTTGCACTCTGTATCTGGGAGGCCACTGCCTCCTGCCAGGCTGAATCCACCCCACCTGCATCGTTTACTACCTATCTCTGTTGTCTGCTGTCCAGATACATCCGGGCCATGGCTTAGCAGTCCTTGATGAGAGGCTGACGCTGAGTAGGAGGTCAGCACGCAGGCAGTTTGTGATGGTGTGTGCTTGGGGCCACAACCAGAGGACATGTATGTGGGAAAGCAATCAGGAGTGAGGAGAGGCAGAAGTTGGGCCATGATGTGATCTCCCATGTCAGCCAGCACCCTGGGCAGTTCCAAGACGATATCAACTTCAGAGCCATTCTGGGTTTTGGCAAGTATGTTGGATCTTTACACCCCGTGAGTGTCAGGCACTGGATGGCGTGAGACCATGCAGGAGTTTCTCTGTAACGCTGAGGTGGCCCCTGTGCCTAAGGGACAGCAATTCTCTCAGCACTGGTGGCCTGCAGTCCTGATGGGATCTGATTGGCATGTGACAGCATCCACCATATCATCAGAACCTGTGCAAAGAACCAGGGAGGGGTCAGAGGCCTTCTCATGGCCCCCACTGCCCTGTCCAGCCCACCTCTGTGTCCCTTAGAACCCTACCCCAAATTCCCCCTTTACATTTCTAATGTGCAGCTGCAGAAGGAAAGAAAATAAATAGGACGACAGGAAAGGGAACTTTGTCCCAAACAGATCTAACACATTGGGGTCTTGGAAAGGTAGTTTCCGGGTAACTGGAATCCTACAGGAGCTCATCAGGTATATAGCAGGTGTACTTGGTGTCCACACGACAACCCTGTAAAATCACTCCATGGGTTTGGAGGACATTTCCCATTTCATTTTCATCCATGTGAGGTATGGTAATTGGCTTGTATCCACGTGCCACCATCTGAAGTATACCTTGTCCCTTTGCTCAGCTCATACCTGTTTCGCCTATGGGATCCTCATAGGGCAGCCTTGAGAGGTGAATATGGGTGTCATCCCCATTTCACCAATGAGGAACCTGAGGCCTGAAGTCCTCTAGTTCATGGGAGTCCTGGAGTTGGACATGGGCCTCATGTCTCTCAAACTCGTTGTTTAGGCAGTTCACTCGTGCCTTGCTCTGTGTGCTGCCCATGGTGTGCTGGGTCTCGTTTGAGGGCCTCAGCCTAGGGTTTCCATAATCCTGCAGACCGCCCTGAACACTGGGCTCTGTTTATTCCCTTTGGGGGCTTAGAGGGTGTGAACACAGCACAGTGTTGGGGGGCTGAGAGGATTATCGAGTTGATTTGGCACCTGGTAGTGTTCGAGGTTGGCAGCCTTAGGGTACCTGGTTGCACGTAGGTTGCAGGAATGAGGAGGGGCGGGGACAGGGCAGGCCTGGGAGGCCCAGGAGCCCTCTTGCAGGCTTTGCAGGTTATCCTGGATTTCCCTGCTGAACCCCCACCTGAATGTCTTGTCTTTACAAATCTGTAGTCGGAGCTGAAGGGATGGCAGGACGGTGGGGCTGGTTTCCGAAGGGTTGCAGGGTGGGTCTGGAGGTGGGGTGAGCAGGTGTTCACAGGTCTGATGTGGAGGCATGGGGTCAGGCCAGACCAGACCCAGAGGTCAGGGAGGCCCTGACTTGCAGTTCGGTGGGAAGCTTTGGCTGCTCAATAGAGCTCAAGGGCCCCTTAGTGATTGCCTCCTCAACTAACTGATGCTCATGCTCATCAGCTGTGGGCCAGGCAGTGAACTGACACGTCACTCTTGGCTCAAGAATCACCACTGTTTGTAAACTTGCTACTGGTGTCAGGTACAGTCTTCACAATCTCAATGAAGCCTCATGTTTCCACTGTGAGCTAGGGGTCTGTTAGCATCCACCCCATTCTGGTGATGGGGAAACAGGTCCAGAATCATTTGAATAGTGAGCAACCAAGGACTTGACCCCCGATCTGGGATTCCTCGTTCTGCGTGCATAGCCCCTCTCAGCTGCGTCCTGACATCCTGTCCCTAAAGCTAATCAGCTGGTCCCCAGAGAAGTAAGCTCTGGATCACTGAAGATTTCTGAGCAGTTTTTGGAGTACTCCTGGGAATGGATGCTGAAAAGGGATAAAGGTTTCCTGTCCATTGCGATCTTTCAGGTCCCCCTACCCCTGAAAGGCCTCCGCAGGTTGTGTTTGGCAGAGACACATGAGCATGGCTGGAGACGAGAGTTTTACATCAGGCCAGCAGATAGATCTGGATTCAGGTCCAGGCTGTGCCTCTTCCTGGCTGTGTGTCCTTCAGGCATTTGGCATAAAATCGGAGGCTTTCCTGTGGCCAAGCTCCCCTCTCTTACCTGGGTCCTCTCTGTTGCCTGGGTCGTCCCTGTTGCCTGCGTCCTTCCTGTTGTCAAGCTCCTCTCTGTTACCTGGGTCCTGTGTTGCCTGGCTCCTCTCTGTAATCTTGATCCTCCCTGTGGCCTGAGTTCTTCCTGATACCTGGGTCCTTCCTGATGCCTACCTACTCTCTGTTGCCTGGGTCCATCCTGTTGCCAAGCTACTCTCTGTTACGTGGATCCTCTCTGTTGCCTGGGTCCTCCCTGTTACTTAGGCCCTCACTGTTTCCTTGCCCCTTCACGTTACCTGGGTCCTTCCCGTTTCGTGCTTCCTCCCAAATACCTGGGTCCTCCCCATTGCCTGGGTCCTCCCTGATGCCTGGGACATCTCTGTTACTTATGCCCTCACTGTTACCTGGCTCCTTCAAGTTACCTTGGTGCTTTCCTTTCCCTTGATCCTCCCCAATGCCTGGGTTCTTCCTGTTACCTGGGTCATTCCTGTTGCCAAGCTCCTCTCTGTTACCTGGGTCTTTTCTGTTACCTGTGTATTCCCTGTTACCTGGGTCCTTCCTATTCCCAAGATGGTCTCTGTTACCTCGGTCCTTTGTGTTGCGTGGGTCCTCCGTCTCACCTAGGCCCTCACTGTTACCTGGCTCCTTCACATTACCCGTTTCCTTTGCGTTGCCTATATCATCCCCAATGTCTGGGTCCTCCCTATTGCCTGGGTCCTTCCTGTTGCCAAGCTTCTCTCTGTTACCTCAGACTTCTCTGTTGCCTCTGTCCCCCCTTTTGCCTGGGTCCTCCCTGTTGCCAAGCTCCTCTCTGTTACCTGGGCACTCACCGTTGCCTGGGTCCTTCCTATTGCCAAGCTCCTCTTTGTTTCCTGGGTCCTCTCTGTTACTTGGGTCCTCCCTGTTGCCTGGGTCCTGCCTGTTGCCAAGCTCCTCTCTGTAACCTGGGTCCTCCCTGTTGCCTGAGTTCTTCATCTTACATGGGTCCCTCCTGATGCCAAGCTACTCTCTGTTGCATGGGTCCTTCCTGTTGCCAAGCGCCTCTCTGTAACCTGGGTCCTCCCTGTTGCCTGAGTTCTTCCTGTTACCTGGGTGTTTTCTGATGCCTAGCTAGTCTCTGTTACCTGGTTCATCTCTGTTGCATGGGTCCTCCCCGTTACCTGGTTACTTCCTGTTGCCATGCTCCTCTCTGTTACCTGGGTCCTCTCTGTTGCCTAGGTCCTTCCTGTTTCCAAGGTACTCTCTGTTGCCAAGATCCTCTCGGTCACCTGGGACCTCTCTGTTGCCTGGATTACCCTGTTGCCTGGGTCCTTCCTGTTGCCAAGTTCCTCTCTGTGACCTGGGTCCTCTCTGTTCCCTGGATCCTCCCTAATACCTGGTTCCTTCCTGTGGCCAAGCTCCTCTCTGTTCCCTGGGTCCTCTCTGTTGCCTCTGAGGTCCCTGTTGCCTGGGCCTTCCTGTTGTCAAGCTCCTCTCTGTTACCTGCGTCCTGTGTTGCCTGGTTCCTCTCTGTTGCCTGGGTCCCTGCTGTTGCCAAGCTCCTCTCTGTTACGTCGGACTTCTCCGTCGCCAGGGTACTCCCTGTTGCCTGGGCCCTTGGTGTGGCCAAGCTGCTCTCTGTTACGTGTGTCTTCTATGTTGCCTCCCTTCCTACTCTTACCTACGCCCTCAATGTGACGTGTCTCCTTCACATTACCTGTTTCCTTCCCGTTGCCTGCATAATCGCCAATGCCTCTGTCCTCCCCATGCCGGAGTCCTCCCTATTGCCTGGGTCTCTCCTGTGACCTCTCTGTGACCTGGGTTCTCTCTGTTGCCTGAGTCCTACCTGTTGCCTTGTTCCTTCCAGTTGCCAAGCTCCTCTCTGTTACCTGAGTTTCTCAGTTGCCGAGGTCCTCGCTTCTGCCTGGGTCCTCCCTGTTGCCTACCTCCTCTCTGTTACCTTGGTGTTCTCTGTTGCCTGTGTCATGGCTCTTTTCAGGGTCCTTCGTATTGCGAAGTTCCTCTCTGTTAGCTGAGGGTTGTCTGTTGGCTAGGTTCTCCCTTTTGCCTGGGGCCTTCCTGTTGCCAATCTCCTATCTGTTACCTGTGTCCTCTCTGTTGCTTGAGTCCTCTCCCTTGCCAAGCTCCTCTCTGTTTCCTGGGTCCTCCTTGTTGCCTGGGTCCATCCTGTTGCCAAGCTCCTCTCTTTTACCTGGGTGCTCTCTGTTGCTTGGGTCCTCCGTGTTGCCTGGGTCCTTCCTGTTGCCAATCTCCTGTCTGTTACCTGTGTCCTCTCTGTTGCCTGAGTCCTCACTGTTGCCAAGCTCCTCTCTGTTTCCTGGGTCCTCCCTGTTGCCTGGGTGCATCCTGTTGCCAAGCTCCTCTCTGTTACCTGGGTCCTCTCTGTGGCCTGTGTCGTCCCTATTTCCTGTTGGCTTCCTTTTGCCAAGCCCTTCCCTGTTACCTGGTTCCTATCTGTTGCCTGTGTCCTCCATGTTGTCTGCATCCTTCCTGTTGTCAGCCTCCTGTCTGTTAGTTTAGTCCTCCCCATTGCCTGGTTCCTACCTCTTGCCAATCTACTCTCTGTTTCATGGGTCCTCCCTGTTGCCTGCGTGCTTCTGTTATGTTGGTCCTTCAAGTTACCGGGGACCTTCCCGTTGCCTGGATCCTCCCAAATACCTGGGTCCTCTCTCTTGCCTGGGTCCTCCCTGTTGCCTGGGTCCTTCCTGTTGCCAAGCTACTCTCTGATGCGTGGATCCTCTCTGTTGCCTGGGTCCTCCCTGTTATTTAGGCCCTCACTGTTTCCTGGCCCTTTCACGTTACCTGGGTCCTTCCCGTTGTGTGGTTCCTCCCCAATACCTGGGTCCTCCCCATTGCCTGGGTAATCCCCGATGCCTGGGACATCTCTGTTACTTATGCCCTCACTGTTACCTGGCTCCTTCCAGTTACCTGGGTGCTTTCCTTTCCCTTGATCCTCCCCAATGCCTGGGTCCTCCCTGTTTGCTGGGTCCTCCCTGTTGCCTGGGACCTTCCTGTTGCCATGGTCGTCTCTGTTACATGGGTCCTCCCTGTTGCCTGGTTACTCCCTGATTCCAAGCTCCTCTCTGATACCTGGGTCCTCCCCATTGCCTGGGTTCTTCCTGTTACCTGGGTCCTCCCTGTTGCCAAGCTCCTCTCTGTTACCTGGGCACTCACCGTTGCCTGGTTCCTTCCTGTTGCCAAGCTCCTCTTTGTTTCCTGGGTCCTCTCTGTTACTTGGGTCCTCCCTGTTGCCTGGGTCCTGCCTGTTGCCAAGCTCCTCTCTGTAACCTGGGTCCTCCCTGTTGCCTGATTTCTTCCTGTTACGTGGGTCCTTCCTGATGCCAAACTACTCTCTGTTGCGTGGGTCCTTCCTGTTGCCAAGCGCCTCTCTGTAACCTGCGTCATCCCTGTTGCCTGAGTTTTTCCTGTTACCTGGGTCCTTCCTGATGCCAAGCTACTCTCTGTTACCTGTGTCATCTCTGTTGCATGGGTCCTCCCCATTACTTGGGTACTTCCTGTTGCCACGCTCGTCTCTGTTACCTGGGTCCTCTCTGTTGCGTAGGTCCTCCCTGTTGCCTGGGTCTATCCTGTTTCCAAGGTACTCTCTGTTGTCAAGATCCTCTCGGTGACCTGGGACCGCTCTGTTGCCTGGATTACCCTGTTGCCTGGGTCCGTCCTGTTGCCAAGTTCCTCTCTGTGACCTGGGTCCTCTCTGTTCTCTGGATCCTCCCTAACACCTCGTTCCTTCCTGTGGCCAAGCTCCTCTATCTTCCCTGGGTCCTCCCTGTTGCCTGGGATGTGCCTATTGCGTGGGTCCTTCCTGTTGTCAAGCTCCTCTCTGTTACCTGCGTCCTGTGTTGCCTGGTTCCTCTCTGTTGCCTGGGTCCCTGCTGTTGCCAAGCTCCTCTCTGTTACGTCAGACTTCCCTGTCGCCTGGATACTCCCTGTTGCCTGGGCCCTTGCTGTGGCCAAGCTGCTCTCTGTTACGTGTGTCCTCTCTGTTGCCTCCCTTCCTACTGTTACCTACGCCCTCAATGTGACGTGTCTCCTTCACATTACCTGTTTCCTTCCCGTTGCCTGCATAATCGCCAATGCCTCTGTCCTCCGCATGCCGGAATCCTCCCTATTGCCTGGGTGTATCCTGTTGCCAAGCTCCTCTCTGTAACCTGGGTTCTCTCTGTTGCTTGAGTCCTACCTGTTGCCTGGGTCCTTCCTGTTCCGAAGCTCCTCTCTGTTACCTGAGTTTTCTCTGTTGCCCAGGTCCTCGCTTCTGCCTGGGTCCTCCCTGTTGCCTACCTCCTCTCTGTTACCTTGGTGTTCTGTGTTGCCTGTGTCATGGCTCTTACCTGGGTCCTTCCTGTTGCGACGTTCCTCTCTGTTAGCTGAGGGTTCTCTGTTGGCTAGGTTCTCCCTTTTGCCTGGGTCCTTCCTGTTGCCAATCTCCTGTCGGTTACCTGTGTCCTCTCTGTTGCCTGAGTCCTCACTGTTGCCAAGCTCCTCTCTGTTTCCAGGGTCCTCCCTGTTGCCTGGTTGCATCCTGTTGCCAAGCTCCTCTCTGTTACCTGGGTCCTCTCTGTGGCCTGTGTCCTCCCTGTTTCCTGGTGGCTTCCTTTTGCCTAGCTCCTCCCTGTTACCTGATTCCTGTCTGTTGCCTGGGTCTTACATGTTGTCTGCGTCCTTCCTGTTGTCAGTCTCCTGTCTGTTAGTTGAGTCCTCCCCATTGCCTGGTTCCTACCTCTTGCCAATCTACTCTCTGTTTCCTGGGTCCTCCCTGTTGCCTGGGTCCTTCTGTTACCTTGGTCCTTCAAGTTACCCGGGACCTTCCCGTTGTCTGGATCTTCCCAATAACTGGGTCCTCCCCCTTGCCTGGGTCCTCCCTGTTGCCTGTGTCCTTCCTGTTGCCAAGCTACTCTCTGTTACGTGGATCCTCTCTGTTGCCTGGGTCCTCCCTGTTACCTAGGCCCTCACTGTTTCCTGGCCCCTTCACGTTACCTGGGTCCTTCCCGTTGCGTGCTTCCTCCCCAATACCTGGGTCCTCCCCATTGCCTGGGTGCTCTCTGATGCTTGGGACATCTCTGTTACTTATGCCCTCACAGTTACCTGGCTCCTTCAAGTTACCTGGGTGCTTTCCTTTCCCTTGATCCTCCCCAATGCCTGGGTCCTCCCCGTTTGCTGGGTCCTCCCTGTTGCCTGGGACCTTCCTGTTGCCAAAGTCGTCTCTGTTACATGGGTCCTCCCTGTTGCCTGGGTACTCCCTGTTTCCTAGCTCCTCTCTGATACCTGGGTCCTCCCCATTGCCTGGGTTCTTCCTGTTACCTGGGTCATTACTGTTGCCAAGCTCCTCTCTGTTACCTGGCTAACTCCTGTTGCCTGGGTCACTCCTGTTGCCTGGGGAACTCCTGTTGCCAAGCTCCTCTCTGTTACTGGGGTCCTCTCTCTTGCATGGGTAATTCCTGTTGCCTCGGTAATTCCTATTGCCTGGGTAACTCCTGTTGCATAGCTCCTCACTGTTACCTGGGTAACTCCTGTTGCCTGCGTAGCTCCTGTTTCCTGGGTAACACCTGTTGGCAAGCTCCTATCTGTTACCTGGTTAACTGCTATTGCCAAGCCCCTCTCTGTTTCCTGGGTCCTCTCTCTTGCCTGGATACCTACTGTTGCCAGGGTAACTCCTGTTGTCAAGCTCCTCTCTGTAACCTGGGTCCCCACTGTTGCCTTGGTGACTACTGTTGCCAGGGTAACTTGTGTTCCCAGGTTCCTATCTATTACCTGGGTAACTCCTGTTGCCTGGGTAAATCCTTTTGCCAAGCTCCTCTCTGTTTCCGGGGTCCACTCTGTTGCCTGGTAACTCATTGTACCTGGGTAACTCTTGTTGCTATGTTCCGCTTTGTTACCCTGGTCCTCTCTGTTGCCTTGGTAACTGCTGGTGCCAGTGTAACTCTTCTTCCCAAGCTCCTCTCTATTACCTGGGTAACTCCTGTTGCCTGGGTAAATCCTGTTGCCTGGCAAACTCCTTTGCCAAGCTCCTCACACTTACCTTTGTAAACAATGTTGCCTGGATAACTCCTGTTTCCTGGGTAACTCCTGTTTCCTGGGTAACTCCTGT
Source organism: Aselliscus stoliczkanus (assembly GCA_033961575.1). Classification (NCBI taxonomy): domain Eukaryota; kingdom Metazoa; phylum Chordata; class Mammalia; order Chiroptera; family Hipposideridae; genus Aselliscus; species Aselliscus stoliczkanus. Next base: position 14,516 of record JAWWOG010000019.1, on the reverse strand, counting down.
TGCCAAACTCCTCTCTGTTACCTGGGTCACTCCTGATGCCAAGTTCCTCTGTGTTACCAGGGTTCTCCCTTTTGTCTGTGTAACTTCTGTAGCCTGGGTAACTCCTGTGGCCAAGCTCCTCACTGTTACGTGGGTAAACCCTGTTGCCTGGGTATCTTCTGTTTCCTGGGTAACTGCTGTTGCCAAACACTTCTCTGTTACCTGGGTAACTCCTGTTCCCAGGGAAACTCCTGTTGACTAGTTCCTCTCTATTACCTGTGTAACTCCCGTTGCCTGGGTAATTGCTGTTGCCTGGGTAACTACTGTGCCAAGCACCTCTCTGTTTACGGGGTCCTCCCTGTTCCCTGGGAAACTCCTGTTGCCTGGGTGACTCCTGTTGTCTGGGAAACTTCTGTTGCCAAGCTCCTCACTGATACCAGGGTAACTGCTGTTGCCTTGGTAACTCCTGTTTACTGAGAACCTCCTCTTTCCAAGCTCCTCTCTGTTACCGTGGTCCTCCCTGATGTCTCGTTAACTACTGTAGCCTGGGTAAGTCCTGTTGCCAAGCTCCTCTCTGTTCCCATGGTCCTCCCAGTTTTCTGGGTAACTCCTGTTGCCTGGGTTACTGCTGTTGCCAAGCTGCTCTCTGTTACCGGGGTCCTCTCTGTTGCCTGGGTAATTCCTGTTGCCTCGGTAACTCCTGTTCCCTGGGTAACTCCTGTTGCCAATCTCTTCACTGTTACCTGGTAACTCCTGTTGATTGGGTAACTCCTTTTTCCTGGGTAACACCTGTTGCCAATCTCCTCTCTGTTACCTGGTTAACTGCTATTGCCAAGCTCCTCTCTGTTTCCTGGGTCCCCTCTGTTGCCTGGATAGCTATTGTTGCCAGGGTAAGTCCTGTTGCCAAGCTCCTCTCTGTTACCGCGGTTCTCCCTGTTGCCTGGATAACTCCTGTTGCCGAGCTCCTCTCTGTTACTGGGGTTCTCTCTGTTTCCTTGGTAATTCCTGTTGCTTCGGTACCTACTGTTGCCTGGGCAACTCTTATTGTCAAGCTCCTCCCTGTCACCTGGGTCCTATCTGTTGCCTGGGTAACTAACTGTTGCCTGGGTAACTCCTGTTGCCAAGCTGTTCTCTGTTAACGGGGTCCTCTCTGTTGCCTGCGTAACACCTGTTGCCAAGCTGCTTTCTGTTACCTGGGTAACTCCTGTTGCCTTGGTAACTCCTGTTGCCTGGGTAACTCCAGTTGCCATGCTCCTCTCTGTTACCGCTGTACTCACTGTTGCCTGGGTAACTGCTGTTGCCTGGGTAACTCCTCTTTCCAAGCTCTGCTCTGTTACCTGGGTCCTCTCTGTTGCCTGAGTAACTACTGTTGCCAGGATAATTCCTGTTGCCAAGATCCTCTGTGTTATTTGGTTCCTATCTGTTGCCTGGGTAACTCCTGTTGCCTGGGTAACTCCTGATGCCAAGTTCCACTCCATTACCTGGGTCCTCCCTGTTGCCTGGGTAATTCCTGTTTCCTCGGTAACTACAGTTTCCTGGGTAGCTCCTGTTGCCAAGCTCTTCACTGTTACCTGGGTAACTCCCGTTGTCGAGCTCCACTCTATTACCTGGGGAAATCCTCTTGCCTTTGTAATTCCCGTTGCCTGAGTAACTCCAGTTGCCAATCTCCTCTCTGTTACCGCTGTCCTCCCTGTTGCCTGGGTAACTGCTGTGGACTGGGTAACTCCTGTTGCCTGGGTAACTCTTGTTGCCTCGGTAACTCCTGTTGACAAGCACCTCACTGTTACCTGGGTAACTCCTGTTGACTGGTAACTGCTGTTGTCTGGGTAACTCGTGTTGCCTGGGTAACTCCTGTTGCCAAGCTCCTCTCTATTACCGGGGTCCAGTGTGTTGCCTGGTAACTCCTGTTACCTGGGAAACTCCTGTTGTCAAGCTCCTCTCTGTTACCTGGGTACTCCCTGTTGCCTGGGTAACTACTGTTGCCTGGGAAACTCCTGTTGCCAAGCTCTTCTCTATTACCTGGGAAACTCCTGTTGCCTGGGTAACTCCTGTTGTCTGGGAAACTTCTGTTGCCAAGCTCCTAAATGTTACCTGGGTAACAGCTGTTGCCTCGGTAACTCCTGTTTACTGGGTAACTCCTGTTGCCAAGCTCCTCTCAGTTACCGTGGTCCTCCCTTATGCCTCGTTAACTACTGTAGCCTGGGTACCTCCTGTTGCCCAGCTCCTCTCTGTTTCCATGATCCTCCCTGTTTTCTGGGTAACTCCTGTTGCCTGGGTACGTGCTGTTTTCCAAGCACCTCTCTGTTACCGGGGTACTCTCTGTTGCCTGGGTAATACCTGTTGCCTCGGTACCTCCTGTTCCCTGGGTAGCTCCTGTTGCCAATCTCCTCACTGTTACCTGGTAACTTCTGTTGATTGGTTTACTCCTGTTGCCAGGGAAACTCCTGTTGCCTGGGTAACTCCTGTGGCCCAACTCCTCTCTGTTACTGGGATTCTCCCTGTTACCTGGGTAACTCCTCTTGCCTGGGTAACTCCTGTTGTCAAGCTCCTCGGTTACCGGGGTAATCTCTGTTGCCTGGGTAATTCCTGTTGTCTGGGTATCTCCTGTTGCCTGGGTAACTCCTGTTGCCTGAGTAACTCCTGTTGCCAAGCTCCTCTCTGTTACCTGGGTCCTCTCTGTTGCGTGGGTAACTCCTGTGGCCTGGATATCTTCTGTTGCTAAGGTCCTCTATGTTACCGCGGTCCTCTCTATTGACTGGGTTACTCTGCCTGGGTAACTCCTGTTGCCAACCTCCGTACTGCTACCTGGTTAACTCCTGTTGATTTCGTAATTCCTGTTGCCTGGGTTGTCGTGTTCACAAGCTCCTCACTGTTACTTTGGGAACTGCTGTTGCCATGCTCCTCTCTATTACCAGGGTATCTCCTGTTGCCTGGGTAACTCCTGTTGCCAAGCTCCTCTCTGTTACCTGGGTCCTCTCTGTTGCCTGGGTTACTCCTGTTTCCTCGGTAACTCCTGTTGCCTGGGTAACTCCTATTGCCAAGCTCCTCACTGTTACGTGGGTAACCCCTGTTGCCTGGGTAACTCCTGTTTCCTAGGTAACTCCTGTTTCCTGGGTAACTCCTGTTGCCTGGGTAACTCCTGTTTCCTGGGTAAAACCTGTTGCCAAGCTCCTCTCTGTTTCCTGGTTAACTGCTATTGCCAAGCTCCTCTCAGTTTCCTGGGTCCGCTCTGTTGCCTGGATACCTATTGTTGCCAGGGTAACTCCTGTTGTCAAGCTCCTCTCTGTAATCTGGTTCCTCACTGTTGCCTTGGTAACTACTGTTGCCAGGGTAACTCATGTTCCCAAGCTCCTCTCTATTACATCGGTAACTCCTGTTGCCTGTGTAAATTCTTTTGCCAAGCTGCTCTCTGTTACCGGGGTCCACTGTGTTGCCTGCTAACTCATTTTACCTGGGTAACTCTTGTTGCTATGTTCCTGTTTGTTATCGTGGTCCTCTCTGTTGCCTTGGTAACTGCTGTTGCCTTGGTAACTCCTATCGCCTGGTTAACTCCTGTTGCCAAGCTCCTCCCTATTACGTGGGTAACTCCTGTTGATTGGGTAACTCATGTTGCCTGGGTAACTCCTGTTGCCAGGGTAACTCCTGTTGCCAAGCTCCTCTCTGTTACCGGGGTCCTCTCTGTTGCCTGGGTAATTCCTGTTGCCTCGGTAACTCCTGTTGCCTGGGTAACTCCTGTTGCCAAGGTCCTCACTGTTACATGGGTAACCCCTGTTGCCTGGGTAACTCCTGTTTCCTGGGTAACACCTGTTGCCTGGGTTACTCCTGTTTCCTGGGTAACTCATGTTGCCTGGGTAACTCCTGTTGCCGGGGTAACTCCTGTTGCCAAGCTCCTCTCTGTTTCCTGGTTAACTGCTATTGCCAAGCTCCTCTCTGTTTCCTGGGTCCTCTCTGTTGCCTGGATACCTACTGTTGCCAGGGTAACTCCTGTTGTCAAGCTCCTCTCTGTAACATGGTTCCTCACTGTTGCCTTGGTAACTACTGTTGCCAGGGTAACTCTTGTTGCCAAGCTCCTCTCTATTACATCGGTAACTCCTGTTGCCTGTGTAAATTCTTTTGCCAAGCTCCTCTCTGTTACCGGGGTCCACTCTGTTGCCTGCTAACTCATTTTACCTGGGTAACTCTTGTTGCTATGTTCCTCTTTGTTACCGCGGTCCTCTCTGTTGCCTTGATAACTGCTGTTGCCTGTGTAACTCCTGTTGCAAAGCTCCTCTCTGTAACCTGGGTCCTCACTGTTGCCTTGGTAACTACTGTTGCCAGGGTAACTCTTATTACCAAGCTCCTCTCTATTACCTGGGTAACTCCTGTTGCCTGGGAAACTCCTTTGCATAGCTCCTCACACTAACCTTTGTAAACAATGTTGCCTGGGTAACTCCTGTTTCCTGGGTAACTCCTGTTTCCTGGGTAACACCTGTTGCCAAGTTGCTCTCTGTTACCGGGGTTCTCCCTGTTGCCTGTGTAACTCCTGTAGCCTGGGTAACTCCTGTTACCAAGCTCCTCATTGTTACGTGGGTAAACCCTGTTGCCTGGGTATCTCCTGTTGCCTGGGTAACTCCTGTTTCCTGCGTAACTGCTGTTGCCAAACACTTCTCTGTTACCTGGGTAACTCCTGTTGCCAGGGAAACTCCTGTTGACGAGTTCCTCTCTATTACCTGTGTAATTCCTGATGCCTGGGTAGCTGCTGTTGCCTGGGTAACTCCTGTGGCCAAGCTCCTCTCTGTTACCTGGTTAACTGCTATTGCCAAGCTCCTCTCTGTTTCCTGGGTCCTCTCTGTTGCCTGGATAGCTACCATTGCCAGGGTAACTCCTGTTGCCAAGCTCCTCTCTGTTACCTGGGTCCTCTGTGTTGCCTGGATAACTACTGTTGCCAGAGTAACACCTGTTGCCAAGCTCTTCTCTGTTACCTGGGGAACTCCTGTTTCTAAGCTCCGCTCTGTTACAAGGTTAACTCCTGTTGCCTGGGTAACTCCTGTTGCCAAGCTACTCTCTGTTACCTGGGTAACTCATGTTGCCCACCTCCTCTATATTACCGGGGTCCTCCCTGTTTCCTGGGTAACTCCTATTGCCTGGGTAACTCCTGTTGCCTGGGTGACTCCTGTTGCCAAGCTCCTGTCTGTTACCCGGGTCCTCCCTGTTGCCTGGGTAACTCCTGTTGACTGGGTAACTCCTGTTCCCTGGTTAACTGCTGTTGCCAAGCTCCTTTCTGTTACCTAGGTCACTGATGTTGCCAACCTCCTCTATGTTACCGGGGTCCTCCCTGTTTCCTGGGTAACTCCTGTTGCCTTGGTAACTCCTGTTGCCAAGCTCCTCTCTGTTACCTGGGTCCTCTCTGTTGCCTGGGTAACTCCTGTTGCCTGGGTAACTCCTGTTTCCTGGGTAACTGCTGCTGCCAATGTTCTGACTGTTACCTGGGTAAGTCCTGTTACCTGGGTAAGTCCTGTTGCCTGGGTAACACCTGTTGCAAAGCTCCTCACTGTTACCTGGGTAACTCCTGTTTCCGGGGTAACTACTGTTGCCTGGGTAAATCCTGTTGCCAAGCTCCTCACTGTTACCTGCTTAACTACTCTTGCCATGCTCCTCTCTGTTACCTGGGTATTTCCTGTTGCCTGGGTAATTCCTATAGCCTCGGAAACTCCTGTTGCCTGGTTAACTCTTGTTGTCAAGCTCGTCTCTGTTACCTGGGTAACTCCTGTTTCCTGGGTAACTCCTGTTGCCTGGTTAACTCCTGTTACCTGGGTAACTCCTGTTGCCAAGCTTCTCACTGTTACCTGGTTAAGCCCTGTTGCTTGGGTGCACTCCTGTTGCCTGAATAACTCCTGTTGCCAAGTTCATCACTGTTACCTGGGTAACTTCTGGTTCCTGGGTAACTCCTGTTTCCTGGGTAACTCTTGTTGACTGGGTATATGCTGTTTCCAAGCTCCTCACTGTTACTTGCGTAACTGCTCTTGCCATGCTCCTCTCTGTTACCTGGGTAACTCCTTTTGCCTTGGTAACTCCCGTTGCCAACCTCCTCTCTGTTACCGGAGTCCTCCGTGTTTCCTGGGTAACTCCTTTTGCCTGGGTATCTCCTATTGCCAAGCTCCTCTCTGTTACCTGGGTCCTCTCTGTTGTGTGGGTAACTCCTCTTGCCTGGGTAAATCCTGTTGCCAAGCTGTTCTCTGTTACCGCGGTCCTCCCAGTTGCCTGGGTATCTCCGGTTCCCTGGATAAGTCCTGTTGCCATGCTTCTCTCTGTTACCACGGTCTTCTCTGTTCCCTTGGTAATTCCTGTTTCCTCGGTAACTCCTGTTTCCTGGATAACTCCTTTTGACAAGTTCCTCTGTTACCGGGGTCCTCTCTGTTACCTGGGTAATTCCTGTTGACTGGGAAACTCCTGTTGCCAGGATAACGCCTGTTGCCAAGCTCCACTCTGTTACCTGGTTAACTCCTGTAGCCAAGCTCCTCTCTGTTACCTGGGTCCTCTCGGTTGCCTGGATAACTACTTTTGCCAGGGTAACACCTGTTGCCACGCTCCTCTCTGTTACCTGGGCAAATCCTGTTGCCTGGGTAACTCCTGTTGCCTGGGTAACTCCTGTTGCCGAGCTCCTGTCTGTTATTGGGGTCTGCTCTGTTTCCTGTGTATTTCCTGCTGGTTCGGTAACTCCTGTTGCCTGGGTAACTATTGTTGTCAAGCTCCTCTATGTTACCGAGGTCTTCCCTGTTGCCTTGGTAACTCCTGATGCCTGAGTAACTCCTGTTGCCAAGCTGCTCTCTGTTACCTGGGTCCTCTCTGTTGCCTGGGTAACTCCTGTTGTCAAGGTCCTCTCTGTTACCATGGTCCTCCCTGTTGTCTGGGTAACTACTGTGGCCTGGGTAACTGCTGTTGCCAAGCTCCTCTCTGTTACTGGGTTCCTCTCTGTTGCCTGGGTAATTCCTGTTGCCTCGGTAACTCCTGTTGCCAAGCTCCTCATTCTTACGTGGGTAACCCTGTTGTCTGGGTAACTCTTGTTGCCTTGGTATCTCTTGTTGCCACACTTCTCTCTGTTACCTGGGTAACTCCTGTTGCGTGGGTAACTCCTGTTGCCCAGGTCCTCTTTGTTACTGGGGTTCTCTCTGTTGCCTGGGTAATTCCTATAGCCTCGGAAACTCCTGTTGCCTGGTTAACTCTTGTTGTCAAGCTCGTCTCTGTTACCGGGTTCCTCCTGTTGCCTGGGAAACTCCTGTTCCCAAGCTCCTCTCTGTTACCTGGGTAACTCCTGTTTCCTGGGTAACTCCTGTTGCCTGGTTAACTCCTGTTACCTGGGTAACTCCTGTTGCCAAGCTTCTCACTGTTAACTGGTTAAGCCCTGTTGCTTGGGTACACTCCTGTTGCCTGAGTAACTCCTGTTGCCAAGTTCATCACTGTTACCTGGGTAACTTCTGGTTCCTGGGTAACTCCTGTTTCCTGGGTAACTCTTGTTGACTGGGTATATGCTGTTTCCAAGCTCCTCACTGTTACCTGCGTAACTGCTCTTGCCATGCTCCTCTCTGTTACCTGGGTAACTCCTTTTGCCTTGGTAACTCCCGTTGCCAAGCTCCTCTCTGTTACCGGAGTCCTCCGTGTTTCCTGGGTAACTCCTTTTGCCTGGGTATCTCCTATTGCCAAGCTCCTCTCTGTTACCTGGGTCCTCTCTGTTGTGTGGGTAACTCCTCTTGCCTGGGTAAATCCTGTTGCCAAGCTGTTCTCTGTTACCGCAGTCCTCCCAGTTGCCTGGGTATCTCCTGGATAAGTCCTGTTGCCATGCTTCTCTCTGTTACCATGGTCTTCTCTGTTCCCTTGGTAATTCCTGTTTCCTCGGTAACTCCTGTTTCCTGGATAACTCCTTTTGACAAGTTCCTCTGTTACCGGGGTCCTCTCTGTTACCTGGGTAATTCCTGTTGACTGGGAAACTCCTGTTGCCAGGATAACGCCTGTTGCCAAGCTCCACTCTGTTACCTGGTTAACTCCTGTAGCCAAGCTCCTCTCTGTTACCTGGGTCCTCTCGGTTGCCTGGATAACTACTTTTGCCAGGGTAACACCTGTTGCCACGCTCCTCTCTGTTACCTGGGCAAATCCTGTTGCCTGGGTAACTCCTGTTGCCTGAGTAACTCCAGTTCCCCACCTCCTCTCTGTTACCTGGGTCCACACTGTTGCCTGGGTAACTCCTGTTGCCTGGGTAACTCCTGTTGCCGAGCTCCTGTCTGTTATTGGGGTCCTCTCTGTTTCCTGTGTATTTCCTGCTGGTTCGGTAACTCCTGTTGCCTGGGTAACTATTGTTGTCAAGCTCCTCTATGTTACCGAGGTCTTCCCTGTTGCCTTGGTAACTCCTGATGCCTGAGTAACTCCTGTTGCCAAGCTGCTCTCTGTTACCTGGGTCCTCTCTGTTGCCTGGGTAACTCCTGTTTCCTGGGTAACTCCTCTTTCCGGGGTAACTCCTGTTGCCAAGCTCCTCTCTGTTACCTGGGTGACTCCTGTTGCCAAGCTCCTCTCTGTTACCGGACTTCTCCCTGTTGCCTGCGTAACTCCTGTTGCCTGGGTAACTCCTGTTGCTGAGATCCTCTCTGTTACTGGGGTCCTCTCTGTTTCCTGTGTAATTCCTGGTGCTTCGGTATCTCCTGTTGCCTGGGAAACTCTTGTTGTCAATCTCCTCTCTGTTACCAGGGTCCTCCCTGTTTCCTCGGTAACTCTTCTTGCCTGAGTAGCTGCTGTTGTCAAGCTCCTCTCTGTTACCTGGGTTCTCTGTGTTGCCTGGGTAACTCCTCTTCCCAAGCTCCTCACTGTTACCTGGGTAACTCCTGTTGATTGGGTAATTCCTGTTGCCTGAGTAACTCCTGTTGCCAGCTCCTCTCGGTTACCTGTGTCCTCCCTGTTGCCTGGGTAATGCCTGTTGCCTCTGTAGCTCCTTTTGCCTGTGTAACTCCTGTTGCCAAGCCCCTCTCTGTTACCGGTGTCATCTCAGTTCTCTGGGTAATGCCTGTTGCCTCGGTAACTACTGTTGCCAGGGTAATTCCGGTTGCCAAGCTCCTCTCTATTACATTGGTAACTTCTGTTGAATGGTAACTCCTGTTGCCTGGGTAATTCCTGTGGCCTGGGTATCTCCTGTTGCCAAGCTCCTCTCTGTTACTGGGGTCCACTCTGTTGCCTGGTAACTCCTGTTACCTGGATAACTCCTTTTGCCTTGGTAACTCCTGTTTACTCGGTAATTCCTGGTGCCAAGATCCTGTCTGTTACCTGGGTACCTCCTGTTGCCAAGCTCACCTCTGTTACCTGCGTCCTCTCTGTTGCCTGGGTAACTACTGTTGCAGGGTAACTCCTGTTGCCAAGCTCCTCTCTATAACCTGGGTAACTCCTGTTGCCCGGGTTACTCCTGTTGCTTGAATAACTCCTGTTCCCAAGCTACTCTCTGTTACCGAGGTCCTCCCTGTTGCCTGTGTAACTCCTGTTGCCTGGCTAACCCCTGTTGCCAAGCTCCTCTCTGTGACCTGGTTATCTCCTTATTCCAAACTCCTCTCTGATACATGGGTCCTCTATGTTGCCTGGATAACTACTGTTGGCAGGGTAACTCCTGTAGCCAAGCTCCTCACTATTACCTGTGTAACCGTGTTGGCTGGGTAACTCTTGTTGCCTGGGTAACTGTTGTTGCCAAGCTCCTCTCTGTTACCGTGGTCCACCCTGATGCTTGCGTAACTCCTGTTGCCCGAGTAACTCCTGTTCCCAAGCTCCACTCTGTGACCATGGTCCTCCCTGATGCCTGGATAACTACTGCAGCCTGGGTAACCCCTGTTGCCCAGCTCCTCTCTGTTATCGGAGTCCTCTCTGTTGCCTGAGTAATTCCTGTTACCTCGATAACTCCTGTTCCCTGGGTAACTCCTGTTGCCAAGCTCCTCACTGTTACCTGGGTAACTCCTGTTGCCTGGGTAACTCTTGTGGTCAAGCTCGTCTCTGTTACAGGGTTCCTCCTGTAGCCTGGGAAACTCCTGTTCCCAAGCTCCTCTCTGTTACATGGGTAACTCCTGTTCCCTGGATAACTCCTGTTACCTGGTTATCTCCTGTTACCTGGGTAACTACTGTTGCCAAGCTTCTCACTGTTACCTGGGTAAGCCCTGTTGCTTGGGTACACTCCTGTTTCCTGGGTAACTCCTGTTGCCAAGCTCCTCACTGTTACCTGGGTAAATCCTGGTTCCTGGGTCACTCCTGTTTCCTGGGTAACTCCTGTTGCCTGGGTAAATTCTGATTCCAAGCTCCTCACTGTTACCTGCATAACTGCTGTTGCCATGCTCCTCTCTGTTACCTGGGTAACTCCTGTTGCCTGGGTAACTCCCGTTGCCAAGCTCCTCTCTTACCGGCGTCCTTCCTGTTGCCTGCGTAACTCCTTTTGCCTGGGTATCTCCTATTTCCAAGCTCCTGTCTGTTACCTGGGTCCTCTCTGTTGCGTGGGTAACTCCTGTTGACTGGGTAAATCGTATTGCCAAGCTCCTCTCTGTTACCGGGGTTCTCTCTGTTCCCTGGGTAATTCCTGTTGCCTTGGTAACTCCTGTTTCCTGGATAACTCCTTTTGACAAGTTCCTCTTTTACCGGTGTCCTCTCTGTTACCTGGGTAATTCCTGTTGACTGGGTAACTCCTGTTGCCAGGATAATGCCTATTGCCAAGCTCCTCTCTGTTACCTGGTTAACTCCTGTAGCCAAGCTCCTCTCTGTTATCTGGGTCCTCTCAGTTGCCTGGATAACTACTGTTGCCACGCTAACACCTGTCACCAAGCTACTCTCTGTTACCTGGGTAACTCCTGTTGCCTGCATAACTCCTGTTGCCTGAGAAACTCCTGTTGCCAACCTCCTCTCTGTTACTTGGGTCCACTCTGTTGCCTGGGTAACTCCTGTTGCCTAGGTAACTCCTGTTGCCGACCTCCTGTCTGTTATTGGGGTCCTCTCTGTTTCCTGTGTAATTCCTGTTGGTTCGGTAACTCCTGTTGCCTGGGTAACTCTTGTTGTCAAGCTCCTCCATATTACCGGGGTCCTCTCTGTTCCCTGGGTAACTCCTGTTGCCTGGGTAACTCCAGTTGGCTGGGTAACTCCTGTTGCCAAGCTCCTCACTGTTACCTGGGTAATTCCTGTTGCTGGGGTAACTCCTGTTGCCTGGGTAACTCCTGTTGCCTAGGTAACTCCTGTTGCCGACCTCCTGTCTGTTATTGGGGTCCTCTCTGTTTCCTGTGTAATTCCTGTTGGTTCGGTAACTCCTGTTGCCTGGGTAACTCTTGTTGTCAAGCTCCTCCATGTTACCGGGGTCCTCTCTGTTCCCTGGGTAACTCCTGTTGCCTGGGTAACTCCAGTTGGCTGGGTAACTCCTGTTGCCAAGCTCCTCACTGTTACCTGGGTAATTCCTGTTGCTGGGGTAACTCCTGTTGCCTGGGTAACTCCTGTTGCTAAGCTCCTCTCAGTTACCGTGGTCCTCGCTTTTACCTGGGTAATGCCAGTTGCATCGGTAACTCCTGTTGCCTGGTTAACTACTGTTGCCAGGGTAATTCCTGTTTCCAATCTCCTGTCTATTACCTGCATAACTCCTGTTGACTGGTAACTCCTGCTGCGTGGGTAACTCCTGTTGCCAGGGTAATTCTTGTTTCCAATCTCCTCTCTATTACCTGGGTAACTCCTGTTGACTGGTAACTCCTGTTGCGTGGGTAACGTCTGTTGCCTGGGTAACTCCTGTTGCCAAGTTCCTCTCTATTACCGGGGAAGCATTGGTTGCACAATGGAGCTCAAGGGCCCCTTAGTGATTGCCTCCTCAACTAACTGATGCTCGTGAACATCAGCTGTGGGATAGGCAGTGAACTGACACGTCACTCTTGGCTCAAGAATCACCACTGTTTGTAAAATTGCTACCGGTGTCAGTTACAGTCTTCACAATCTCAATGAAGCCTCATGTTTGCTTTGTGCGCTAGGGGTCTGTTAGCATCCACCCCATTCTGGACATGGGGAAACTGGTCCAGCATCATTTGAATAGTGAGCAACCAAGGATTTGACCCCGGATCTGGGATTCCACGTTCTGCTGCATAGCCCCTCTCAGCTGCAGCCTGACATCCTGTCCCTAGAGCTAATCAGCTGGTCCCAAAAGAAGTAAGCTCCGGATCACGGAAGATTTGTGAACAGTTTTTGGAGGACTCCTGGGAATGGATGCTGAAAAGGGATAAAGGTTTCCTGTCCATTGCGACATTTCAGGTCCCCCTACCCCTGAAAGGCCTCCGCAGTTTGTGTTTGGCAGAGACACATGAGCACGGCTGGAGACGAGAGTTTTACATCAGGCCAGCAGATATATCTGGATTCAGGTCCAGGCTGTGCCTCTTCCTGGCTGTGTGTCCTTTAGGCATTCGGTATAAAATCGGAGGCCTCAGTTTATCCATCTTTGGAATGGCGATGATCATGCTCTTATGATGATTAAATCAAGTATTATATGAAAAGCATCTGGTACATACTGTGTGCCGACTAAACTTACTCTCCCTTGAAGCTGGCAAATATCATGAGCATGTGATTCAAAGTGGCCTGCAGCTTCTACTGGGAGACAGTCTTTGGTAGCACAGCGGGCCTGGGTCTGAATCCTGCCTCCTCTTGCATGACCATGCATGAGTCATCCAATTTCTCCAGGCCTCAGTTACCCCATCTGGAAAATCGGAATGTTTTGGGAACCTGCCCCATGACATCTGCTTACACACAATGCCTAGAACATAGTGAGCGCTCCAGAAAGATCAGCAGTTGCTTTGAGCATCCTAAAACACCTCCTATGTGCTCGCCTGGCCTGCCCTTTCACAAATAACACATTTAACCCTCATCAAAGCCCTGCAAGCTGAAAGTTTCCACTTTACGGGAGTGGAAACGGAGGCAGCCGCATGTGTACAAGTTGGCCGAACTCACACAGGATGTGAGGGACCAAGCTGGGATGTAAATGCAGGTTGTGTGTCTCCAAATTGCACCAGCCACAGCCAGGCACCGCCTCTGCTACCCAATGGTACATTTTTCCTAAGCCAATGCTTAGAAAACCACACAGGTGTCAAGGAGACAGAACGCCATATTGTCTCTTCTGCCATCCCCACAAAACCTCGACATCTCTCAAATCTGTTGGCCCCCGACGTGGACCAAGTTCAAGCCCATGTCTCGGAGGTTGAGAGCAATAATGAGGTTGAGTTGAATTTTGGAGGCCTTCTTCAGCTGCCTGGCCCTCTCCTTTGTCCACAAGGCTGGTCTGTCTCCTGGGATGGTCGGCCCCCGGCAGGGGTAGACAGCAGCCTTGTTCCTGCCACTAGACAAGGCAGCCTTCTGCAATGCACTCAGGGGTCTTCTGGGGAGGGAGGCTGTCATCCTCAATGTCTTTCCAATTTGGTGTCCAGGCCTCAGGCAGTCAGGCCCATTATTATCGTCTAGGCAGGCATCCTAGCACTCAGCTGAGTGCATGCAGAGGTGGAGAGGGGTCCTCACTCGGTGCTACATTCCCACCTTCACCACAGGTCCGTGAACAGGACACGAGGCCTGGAGCCAGAAAGCCATTGGCTCCTCCCTATTGCCAATTGACAGCCTGTGTGACATTGAGTTAAGCGTGGCACTTTCTGAGGTTCAGGAAACACAAGGAAACAGACAAACTTTTCCGTCCGGCAGAGTTTGGATTTGACACAATGTAGGTGTACAATTACAGTGCCAAAGGGTAAGAGATGGTTCCAACCAACCAAGTACATGAAGGTGGATTTAATAAAGGGGCTATTGACGAAGGCAAGGAACGGATGCTGGGAGACCACAAGGAAGGGTGCAGCTCCTCACCTTTCCCATGACTATGAACTGGGGCCAGAGGGGGTATTGATTCTTACCTACCCTAGGCTGACAGAGGTGGATGGAGAAGTTAGAAGAAGGGGCTGTCCAAGTACGGAGGGTCCCTGGATGGGAGTCAGTGACTGCTGTCTCTTCCTGAAGCATATCGGGACAGCAACTGGTTTGATAACTTCCCCCCTCCCTTCCGCACTCTCCATTCTCCTTTTCCTTCCTCAGAAATCCTGTATTGCCATCTGAGCATGCTTGATATCACCTGCATGGCTTGATAAACACCCCCAGTTTCCGATTCGGTAGGTATGGGCTGAGGCCTGAGTATTTAGAATTGAACCTATTCCCAGCTGCTGCTGCTGCTGCTGCTGACTGACCACACATGGGGCTGCTCTGGTCCAACCCTCACAGTTCTCTGGCACCTCTCTTAGCTTTTTCTGCATTGTGGCTCATTGGCCTAGCAGCCATTCCTGGGCAGGACTTTCTGACTCCATTCCTTTAGCTCTCCATATTTTGCACTCTGTATCTGGGAGGCCACTGCCTCTTGCCAGGCTGAATCCACCCCACCTGCATCGTTTACTACCTATCTCTGTTGTATGCTGTCCAGATACATCCGGGCCATGGCTTAGCAGTCCTTGATGAGAGGCTGACGCTGAGTAGGAGGTCAGCACGCAGGCAGTTTGTGA